>VZTI01003110.1:121552-352238 GCA_013397865.1 Struthidea cinerea | reverse complement strand
CCCTACCCTCCGGGCCGCAGCACGAAACAAAACAGAAAGCCTTTATGCCCCTTAAGCCATCTCAACATAGACTCCAGAACCTGAGGTACCTCAAATCACCAGCTGATTTCAAACAGGTAGGCTGCAGCAATCCTGCTGAGCTGTGTTTGACACATTTCTGCAAAAACTTTGAGGATAAACAATGAATGACACTATTCAGTATGTTGAGCTTTGTAGTTCCATCAGATAAGAAGCTGATCGTGAGCCCTCCAACTAAACACATCTACTATATAGCTGTTTTAATGTTTCCTGTTGTAAGGAATTGGGAAATGGCAGGAAAGCATGGCAGGGCCACTTTTAGGGCTGGTGAATTGAGAGATTTAGACAAACATTTTAAGTTTTGTTTCCTGGCCTATTTGTTCTGTTATCACAATTCTGATTGCAGACTCTTCAAGCACAGGACAGCTTCAATATTGTTGGAAATAGGGAAGAGGAAGAATACTTGCTATCAACTCTGTTCCCACTACATGGTCAAGCCAGAGGAAGACAAAAATGGAAGAACAAAATTATCACCACTTGGTTTATTAGCTAATAGCAACAAGACACTGAGGGCTATTACAGCTCAGACACTGAAGGCACAAGGCCTTGGCTGGAAGAGTTTATACTGACCACAACCAGTCAGGGCATCACAGGATTCTGTGAGACTAAGGGGTAAAAAATATTTTCCGTTCAGACCCTGCTACCTTTTTTTACTGACATCGCTTGGTATCACTAGGTCTTGATAACTTGATTTAATGTTTGAAAGACCAGTGTGTTGACAAGAGTGTGATTGCCTCAATATGGAATTGTGTCCCTGGAGATGGAGAGGAGACTGGAAAGGCAGCAGAGGCAGCTGATGAGACAAACAAAAGGCTTTCTTCTGAGGTTAACTGTGAGGGAGTATGCCATGTAACATTTTGATGATTGCCGTGCTCGCTCCACAACAGACAGCACACTGAGATAATATTAAAATCTATGCCTGTCCTCTTCTTAAGTTTGAGACAATAATACCAAAGGTAGCAAGATTATTTTAGCATTCAAAGTAAGTAACCAGGTGATGACAGGAAGCCACATCTGAGCGTCTGAACTAAGAAAACCCCACTTGAAGAAAGAGCTTCAAGTGCCCATGACGCATTCTTTTCCAACTGGGTGTAAATAGGACATGTCACCTCACCCAACACCCTGGACCACAATGTTTTGAAGGTAGCAAAGGAGGAAACCACACTGCAAAGAGGAAGCAACAAATGCAGTTTTAAAAAGCTTGCAGGTTTAAATCAACTCTATCATAACCAGAAACAGCTATTAAATTCTGAAGTAATAACACATCATTAGCAATGAAACTGCTAGAACTGGACAGCAATCTCTCAAACATTTTCAATGGCACCACTGAGTGCAGGAATTGCTCACCACTATATGCAAGGCAACCACTGGCCAGGTATTGTTTATCAGAGCGATTAGAATATGGCACACCACTACCACAGGTACCTGTGCAAAATGCAAGACAAACACCACGTAATTTCATATGGAACTAAGAAACAGGGCCAACTGGGAAACGGTTTTATTTTTGTTTTATTCTTCACTGGTTTAGCAAAAGTAGAACCTTGCAAAACAACATTTTTTTAGTTGGGAGGGTGCGATGGTGAGAGTGAGAAAAAAAAGAAACACCCAGACAATAACCCAGATGTTATTTTGTGTAGCATGTCTCTAGTTATGATCAAGAACTTCTGCCTTGTCTCCTTATTGTGTTCAAGATTTTTATTTTACCAGCAAAAACACATTTCCACAGAACATGCTACTTCTGATAAAACACATTTTCGTTTCCATTCATATCACAGTTGTCACAAAAATTTTCAGCACAATCAAAATAAGTACTTAATCACATTGAAATCTGCTGAAAATCCACTGGTTTACAGAGACAGAAAGTTGCAATTATTACTTTATTTATTTGTTCAAAATGCTTTTGATTCAAAACTGCACTACACCAAAATGCAGGTGACTTTCAACCACCTTAGAAAGAACCACCAAATCCTGGGCTGAAGCTATAATAAACTCAAAATTGCCCTATATTTCATGGGACATATTACATACCACTCAACTTGCTTTCAATTACTCTTCAGCCTGCTGGACACAAATACCTTGTTAGAAGAAACAAGGAAAATAAGGTATCCCTAAGGAAAATCCACAGCTCACTAAAATGCGTTTTCCAAGTCCTTTACACTGTCAGAATGGCACTAAAGCAATAGAACCTACTCTCACCCACAGGATCTTCTCATCCAGGCATTCCATTTTAACAGACAGCAGGTTCATCTCAGGATACATCTAGACTGTGCGTGGTAAATACTAGAAAGATTAGCCTGTGCTGACCTCTCTGCCTCTGTGACTCATCTGCTGCTGGAACCCTCTGGATCCCAACAGCTCATTTCACGCTAGCTCACATGACCATCACAGTGGTGACTAAGAAGCAGATGCACCCTCAGGAAAAGCAGAACTGGGCAGTTTTGGATGGTAAGCCAAGACAAGGACTTGGCCAAAAGCCACTTAGGACTCAACATGTTGATCCCATGCTGTTCAGAGTTACCTAATACTAACCTGGAGGAAAATAACGTCACCAGTCTTTGCTAGTTTGCATGATTCTGGTGCACAGTCAAAAGAACAAACTAAAGGCTCCATGAGATTTTTGGCATTTAACCTGAACCCACCATGAACTTTTCCTCTTGAGATTCAGACTCGGTCACTGACAGGCACTATATTAGCTTGAAGGCACTAAAGTTTGTCCTAAACTTCACTCCTACCAAACATTAACAAGAAAAGATTTACAGACTTCTAAAGCTCTAAAAACCCCTGCAGGCCCATCTTCTTAGTCACTCGTCCTTCAGTGGATAGCAGTTTTCAGTGGGTAGCATAACTCTCAAACATGACAGGCCTTGTTTCTAGTCTTAAAACCGAACATCAATATCATCAGTTTGAAGTTAAAACAGAGGAGACAGCAAGGAAAAAGAGAGGTTGGATGGTATTTATGAAAGATCATTCAGCAGCAGATGCTGATGATGACTGGACCCAGGAATCTGGTACTTCAGGCAAATGCTTACTGCCTCTAAGATGTGACTGCAGGCCAAAAGGAGACAAAATGTCATATTTCACAGCACAAACAACAGCAAATGAAAGACATGGCAGTGCAGGCTTCAGCACAAATGAACTTGTCAAATCCCATCAGCTAGGATTTGAACTGTTACCCTGCTGAAATGCATAGTGTTGTTTCTTGTGATCAAGCATAACATGAGTTCAGTAACCACACGTCAGGCAACAGGCATTACAGCTTATTATTAACCCCTCCTAGAATATACTGAGTTCGGTCTGTATTGCCTGACTCACACAAAAACACACAAGAGAAAACATTTCATATTTTCTTTTAAGAAGCAAGTCCCCATTAGTGAATAATTTGGCACAGCAGCGTCAGACAACCAAAAGAGTTGGTGTTGGTCCCCCTTTAACTACCCTGTAACTGCATCATTGTTCTGTTCCAAACTCGCCTGCTCTGCTTCCCTGGTGAGAATGTCCCTGCTCTGGCTGTGGCTTGATGACCAGCAGTTGACTTAGATTCTTCTGCCTTCACGATGGCTTTGAGCACTACCAGATAGCACAGAGCTAGCTAGCAGCAAAACTTCTGGTTTAATTTCTTATAAAATTTCTCTAGTTGGTGCACATCAAAACCACCCCATATAATGAACAAACATGCAGCAAGCAAAGATCATTGAGGATTAGTTTAAAAATCTCAGTTAAAAGACCACTGCAGATGCAGGCTAGGAGAAATCTGAGGTACAAAATGAATCTTACTGGAGGAGCTGGTTGAACATGGGAGTTTATGTATCTCTGCTTTTTTTAAGTTTACTTGAAAAAATATAGGACCTCCTATACAGCATACATTCCCATAATGTCCCAGAGCCAAAATCTTCAAACCCTTGAAACAGAACTCTGTATTCAGATTGCTTATAATAAATTTTAATTATGCACCATCCTGCATAATTTACAGTTCTTCCTTAGACCCAAGTTACAAAATCCAGCCTTCTGTTTCACTAAGCAAAATCAATAAACAATGAAATTTGACAAGTCTAAAATCTACTATTTTAAAAAAGTAATGAAAATTGAAAGATAAGCAAGGGAAGCAAACAACTGGATGGAATCAGATATTTTAAGAACTCAAGAATTTATTTATTTTGTGTGCAAGATATCAAGATTTTTGCCCATTCCTTTAAAGCTATAGAAGCATAGCTGTTGAAGCCTGAAATTGTAGTTCCATACCCTTTTGCTTTTAAATTAAACAAATGATCTCAGTTTTTGGAGCAGTTTTTGACTCTAGGGAAACTATGCCATTGAGTGCCAGAAACACACTTAATTGATGCGTGTCCCAAGAACAGCTCAAAAGAGGGCAGATATACCATATATAGATTTCAAGGAAATTACTGAAAAGCCACAGAGCTTCAACAGAACGTGATATGTGAAACATAGCATATGAAAGACTCGCTGTCAAAAGGGTAAATTCAGTTCGGGAGATATTAATCTGAATACCTAAGAGGTACTATGAATTGGATATGCTCCTTTGTGCACCAAATCCAACCTGGACAGATGGAGGAGACTTTATGCTCCATTTTCTGACATGTAATTAGAGTTTAAGGGACGATCAAGTTACAGACACAAAGTTTCAAACAATTTTTTCTTTTGTACAGTACATATACAGTAACCAGTCTATAACAACAGATTTTCTGACCATTTACTTGAGTGGCTTACATGGTCCACAACTTGACTTTGCCGTTCTCATTTTCAGTGTAATGCTTTCTATGCACCTGCCTGACAGAAAACCAGTCCAGCAACATCCTTAAACAAAGCACTCCATACAGAGCTCTGAAACTAGACTTGCACAGACTGAATTCTGGGCTTATTTTATGCAATGCAGGTTTTTATCCAAATGATAAGCAATTTTAATATTTTTTTGGTACCATATCCTCCTCTCCTTGCCATCACTGGCGATTTTCAGGATCTATTGACAAAAATGTAAGTAAAAATAAATCACCTGTTGCGAGCTCCTCCCCTTGTTGGATTTACACAACAAGGCCACTGTCAAACTTCCATGCCTGCAAATTATCAAGTCACTGGCCTTGTACTATCAGTTAGCTGTCAAAACGTTACTATTTTCCATTATAGCAATGAATGCTTTCAAAAGAACATATTTGAAATCTATTTTTGTTTTTGTTTATAAACTCCATTTAAAATTGCAGCAGAACAGGGCTTAAAAATCAGATGTCTAATTAGGACATCTGTAACTTGTCATTTTATGTTAAAAAAGGTGTTTGCATGGCTTATCAAAGCCTTTGCAGGCTACACCAGCCATCACACAAGGCTACCTTCTGTTTATTTCTCCATCAGCATCCTACATCTGTAAGACTGTGCTCATATGCACAGGCATATGAATAACAGAATTAGTTTCACAAAATATAGGGGAAGGCTTAGCCCATCTCCACTAGCACTGCCCCACATAGCTTTTAATTATTTTGAACATAACTTTTAATTATTTCAGCAGAGAGAGACAGACATCAACCCTTTTGTTAAGGCAAGGAGTATTCAGGGAGAACGGTTTTGGGAAGGGTGGCTTGTGGCAGAAGTTGCAGCTGGTACCCATCCAGCAGCCGTGGCCGAGTCAGCCGCGCTACAAGGGCGCCGGGGCTCGCTGCCAGCCAACTGACGGGAAAGTAAGACGGAGAGGTGAGTTCATGAAGAAAGACTGCGGCAGCGTGGGAGGACTATGACCTTTTGATCCCCGAGATGTTCCTGAAGTACCAAAGAGACATGTCAGCTCTAATAAGCTCCACTCTCAGACTGGTGGCAGGGACCTACAAATTACTGTGAGAACTGAAGGCATTTGTTGTGATGATCCTGGCCTGGATGGGGCATATCAGCGCTCCCCCAGCAGGACTATCTGACAGTCTACCCCAGCAATTCCCAACCCGGGGCTTGTAACCTCCAGCAGGGTCACAGCCACACAGAGTGGGGTCGCAAGACTGACAGAGATGTGATTGTTTATGTTAGTCTTTAGGGTCGTAAGCTTGGCTGGGGTGAGTTCACCACCAAAAACAGAGGCACAAACACAAACCATTTGGGAACAGCTGGCCTAACAGATTTTTTTTTTTGCACTCAAAAACAACTTCCGGATATTCAGCTAAAACGTGCCCAAACCACTGCCTTGCATATCCGTGTGCGAGCTTGAAACAAGAACTCCCCTGCCAGGTATCAGACTGGCTCAAATTACTCCTAAAGAATCATGGCTGCATACTCAGTAGTAGCATCTGTTTTGCTTTCTTCATGACAAATTTTCCATTGTTAACAGTGCAGCTATTCATACTTGAGCCTTGGTCTTTTCCACCCTTCCTGGTGCTAGTTAGGCATCAGCTCATGCAGGAATATTCTGTAGGTTGCCTGAGGGACTGGAGCAACAGCAGGACATTTTCAGAGAGCAGAATTTAGTAAAAACATAGCCTTCCTTTAGTTAAGCTCCAGGCATTTCCTCTTTCTACCATTTCTTCACCCATCTTCCTGTACTGCACTGTGACCACTCGGGTTGCCCTCCTCTGAATGCTTCTTTTTTTATTTTTTGGTATAACTGATATTATGAGAAGACCAGTAGAGTCCAAACTAGGTTAATTTTTTCCATTCGAAGCATGCAAAATCTGCTCATGCTCAAGCTCCCTTTTTAAATTAAATTAAGAAATAATGCACCAGCCGTATACTGTCTTTTATTGTTGGATTATATTTGGGTTTCCATGTAACATTTTAGGAGTAGACTGTCACTGGGAGGAAGTTCATTCACACGCCAGAGCACCCAGCTTCAACCTCCAAAAAAGGCTAACAGGTTATAAACTTCCATCATTAAGATAATAAATCATTATTGCAATAATAAAGCAGGAAATAGACACAAATTAAGCAGAAACACCAATGTACTCTTTTTACGATTAAGGGGAATCATCAATCATAGAGACTGCCTGAGACTAACAAGGAGCCTCTTTTTCAAACATCCTGCAGTAAACCCAGAGGAAACCCAGCTGGAACTGCAACTAGAATATAGACACGAGACTCTAAAACTATCCTCTCCCCCCTCACCCTCACCTTCCCTTTTGGCATAACATCCACATCTTGGGTCACTCTTAACTGGTTCAAGTTCTGCAGGTGAGCCACATCTTTCATGTAATGCCTGAAGCCAAATGTAATTCCCATAGTGATGTTTTCCCATGTATCAAAATCCTTCTGGTCCCTTCCAGCTCCATCAGAATAAAGATCCAGTGCTGGTACTATAAAACTCCAGAAAAAATGGGACTGAATGCTACTTACTGATGAGTATTTTTTCCTCAGCCTCTGTAGAAATTTAACAGTGAGTTAAAACAGAATTTAATTGTGCACAGGGACTAGTGGTGTTTATCTCTTTCTTATCTTTGAATTCACTTTTTTAGAATGTAATTTAAAAGATAAGTTCCACCAACACGGAGGTGCAACGTGTAGGGCAGCAGAAGGAACGCAAGAGCCAAGCCAGGCTTCATGTTTCTGATTGAAACCACTGATTTGCAGGACCGCAGCAAAAAGTTCTATGTTCACCCACACTGAAATATGAGTTAATCTTCTAAACATTTCTATGGCATAAGGAAATGACCAACTGCAAATTGTTACAATACTTTACAGCTATATGCCATCAACTGAAACTGAGTATGTGACCCATGCATGCTCTCAAGCTTACTGCAGTTAGAGGAACACGGGAGTCAGCTGGTACAGCAGGATTCATGGACACCCACTCTACTTTGCACTGGAAGGTGTAGCATGTACACAGTCACACTTATTCTCAGTGGAGGTAAGTTACTTAGCAGCTGAGAGGCAGCAACTTCTAACCACTCAACTATGACTGTAATCACTTCTGCTATTGTGCTTCTCATTATATAGATGAATGATTCCCAGCAAACGTACCTGAAGGGTTTTTGGATTACAAATTGTTGATTAATGATTGTAAGTCACATCACATCTTCAGAAAGAAACCACAACAAAGCAGTAAAACTTTGTATGCTCTCATCACGGCAATTAGGATATGAGGAATGGAGATTCTCTTAAACTGATATGTAGAGGTCTTTGAATGCTCCTGCTGACATTTTTCAGCCTTTCTGTAGTCTAGATCAAATGATTATGCATATGTCATTCAACTCGGAACTTCCACAGACACATACAGTCTCCGCAACACTGTTTTACTGAGAGATTTATCTTTCGATTAAAAAGCCGTTAAAATTTGGCTGGATGTTATTATGTCACTACTTCCCACTTGGTGAAATATAGCATCAAAATTAGAGAACATGACAACTGTAATCATGAAATCTAACTGCTCCATACACCACCACAACCCTGCCTCATGCAGAAACAATCGCAGTATCATTTCCCCTAATGGTTAATATCATTTGTTCCAGGCCCTGTAACGAAGGTGCACTTCCTTGTGCTGTTCTCTACAACCAGAAGGGCTTTTTTTCCTTCCACCGAAGCATAGGAGTGCAGACTCCACTACTGTTAAGAGCACAGAGTTACAAGAAATGGGAATACAGAGCAAACACAAGAATGAAATCCTATTTTGAGGAGGCTTGTTTTTCCCTACAACTTGTATTAATGAGTTTTATCAAGGTTGCTCCTTTCTTTGGTGCCCTCTGTTTACCTATCCTGAAGTGGATGTACTATGCTGTCTTCCAGCAGGTTAAGGAAGATGAGCTCCTTCTCACCTTTGAGAGTATGTAAGGCTAATAATCATTTTCATGAAAGCTGGAGAAGTAACTCAAAGACAGAACAGCCTGAAGGAATAAAAGGCTTCCCACAGCATTGTTAGCTGCTGAAGAGGATTACAGGGTCTCCGCTGGAGCAGATTCTTAACATGCAGCTGAGACATGAAGTCCAGCAGGAAGATAAAGAATTAAGAAGAAACTACTCCAGCTGTTGCATTACTGAGCTCACATCAATGAGAACCAGTGACTTAAGCAACTCCATCTACTCCGACACTGAAGTCAGAGATGCCCAAGGCTCTGACCTGGATGCGAAATCCTGCAGATCACTGAGCTCTCCGGTCCCATCGTGGAAGGGTTCCTGATGCTGGGTGTGAGTGCCGACCAAACCATCAGGTGAAAATAGTAATTTATATCAAAGCAAACACAGAGGCAAATCTCACTATGCTTCCCTACATCATCATGACTGTAGCAAAATCATGTAGCAAAAGCTATATTGTAGCACTTCCCTATCCCCACAAACGAAGAAGAGAACTGCACTACAGAATCACAGAATCACAGAATGAGTAAGGCTGGAAGGGTCCACAGTGGATCATCTGGTCTGACCTCCCTGCTCAAGCAGGGTCAGGATAGAGCACATGGCACAGGACTGCATCCAGATGGTTCTTCAATATCTCCAGTGAGGGAGACTCCACAGCCTCTCTGGGCAATCTGTTCCAGTGCATGCTCGCTCACACAGTAAAGAAGTTCGTTCTCATGTTCAGGTGGAACTTTCTGTGAATCAGTTTCTGTCCGTTGCCTCTTGTCCTGTTACTTGGCACCACCCAGAAGAGCCTCCATCCTCTTGGTACCCTCCCTTCAGATATTTATATACACTGATATGGTCCCCTCTTTGCCTTTACAGGAATGTGCCTTAATTTTTAGGGTTCACACCTGCACACTAGTCTCAATTTTCTCCTGAGGGAAATTTACTCTTCAGTATGCTCATAGACATGGCTTAATCGTTGGAATTCACCTTCCAAACAATCTGGAAATACCATCAGTGTTATTTGTATTCATTGCCTTTCTGCGTATTTAAAATTCACTAAGTTTCACAGGGTCCATGTAAGGGGTCACAATCAAAAGACCTTTTGTTACACCATGCCAGAAGGTTCTTGAGTTTCAACATGCTAGTGACCTCCATACAGATTATACCATAATGGTAAAAAAATAAAGGGGGTTTAGTAACTATTCCCAAATACTTGGGTCTCAGAAAAACAGAGTGAATTCATATTAAAATGATAAGATATTAATTTATGAACTGTCCTATTCAAAAATGTATTATAATTAACTAACATACTGCTTCTATGATCCAATACAAACTAGCTCCTCTTTCAATCAAAACTGTGTAAACCAGACTGCAATCAGTTTACAGAGCATTCAGCTAAAATACTAACAGCCTAAAACATGCCAAACTGTTATGATACTTTCCAATGCATTTAAATTCCTATCATTCTGGAGAACTTCACAAGGACATGAAGTATTCTGCATTAGCTTTAAAACTACAAGGAGGAAGTGTTTTAGAAACCTGTTTAACAGCTGCTTGATTCATAAGCTCATGGTTCCTGCAAAACAGGTATGTTTATGTTTCACAGAATACTCTTTTTTATTTTAATTAAGTCACCTGTGGGTCCAGCTCTAAGCATTAAGTGCACACAAAAATCAGTAAATAAACAATCCTAAACCAACCATCAGCCTCTGATCTCTGGGGGCTCCCCAGTTCACTTGATAATTCCTTCAGTGTTTTCACTCCATTTGGCACCAGGACTGAGAAAAGGAGATTTGAAGGGAAAAAAGTAATAAACTACAGAACTGATCTTACTGAGGTGAAGAGAAGGTCAATCCATAATTTTCCCTATAGGAATATCTTGAAATATTAAGAAAAAAAAAAAAATCCAGAAGAAAAATAAAGCCCCAAATTTTAAAAAAGGTAAACTGAGGCTGGAAGAATAAAACAATTTAACCACAATATGTCAAGGGATCAAGAATAAAGCAAGAAAGAGAAGCTGAAGATTCCAGCTTCAAACCTTTTGCTCCTAAACTAAAGTAGGAAAATCCTGTGGGTGGGAGATATTATGGTAGCTTAGTGTTCTCCAGTCTCCAAAACACAAAAGCCTACTTCTGCTCAACAGCTTAAAAGAATTCAAGATCAGAGCAACAAAGATGAAAAGGTCAGAATAAACTCATTGCTCACACTGTGCACTAAAAATATACAACACTATGACAAACCACTTGATGAACACAAATGGCAGAAGACTGAACACTGGCCTCTCCAGATCTAGTGCAAGTTTAGAGACAATTTTAAACACAAAGCAATTTTGACTTTTTCAAACAAATATTTGAAAGTACTAGCTGAGACTGAAGAAGCCCAAGACAGCATTACTTTTTTTTGCTTGACACTTTGTGCAGGCTGGGAGGGGGATACTGTTCTTGTTCATACCAACACACCCCTGAATTTTTTCCAAGAAAGATGGAGTTTGGCTTTGATGTCTGTGAGAGGAAGTCAGAGCTTGCAAATACATTAATGGCATAGGCACTGGTGGACTAGAAGGGACCTCAAGCAGGTCATCTTGCCCTATCTCTGCAGCACACAAATGAAACACAAATTCCCCTGTTCGCCTAGTGCTAAAATACACAGGCTCAGAATTAGTTTCTAAAGACTTTTTATATTAGGCAAAATTTAGTCATGTGAACTTCACTAAAATAGCAAAAATAGTACAGTCACAGCCACAGATAACTTGTTTAAAAAAATCCATTAACAGTCATACAAAATATTTCTACTGTTTATGTAGCCTAATGCAGCTTGAACTTTTTTAAAAATTAAAGATAATATTTTAATTGGGTAAGAGCTATTTTTTTATATTTAAATGACAAAGCATTAGTTCTTAGGGTACTCCTGGGCTTATCTGACCACTCCTGCAAAGTAAAATAATTTTAGGCTTCCCCAAGTTGCCTTTGGAAGAACTAAACAGAGGCTACTCCACAAAGCAAGGATAGAAGTGAAACAGCAATGTCCACCATCATCCTCCAGACTATCCCCTCTGATGACAAGGTTTGAGAGATGGCTAGGTAAGAATGCTGAGGTTACAAGTAAAAACTGATTTTGGTTCCTAGGGAAGAAGTGACACCTGTACATATATAAGAATTTTAGATCTGGAGAAAAGTATTATTAGTCCTAACTTCTTCAGTTGATAATCTCACAAGTATGTAAAGGCCAAACGAATGCAAGGACTCAGACTATAAGTAGAGAAACTTTGGTATTTTATTCATCACTTTAATTTGTGGCAAACTATGCTCTTTTTTTTGTCTATCTGGAAGAAGAAGTATGCACAGATCTGGGAATTTAGCTGGATACAACCATTTCCTACAAGAAATACCAACGAACAGTTAATGAATTCTTGCATTGCTATGTAAGTGGAGGGGTTTTACAGCCAGCACAGCTTTTATAAATCCATTAATGTTCTCATAAGAATCTAACATATTTTTAGTACACAAGTTTTCATGCACTAGATTACAACTTTACAGAAGACAAGCTCTGAGCCTGAAACAGCTTGACAATGTCTTTTCAGTTTGTTCATCAGATTAACTTTCTGTCACACATCAGATGAACAGCTTCCTTGGTTTCTTGCCTAATGTAACACATAACCCAAGCAATTCCCTTCTCAAGCACAATCAGAAGCAAAAACAAAGGACACTGTAACATTCCACTTCTTTCTAACAGCACATTCAGTTTTAAATTTTAATTTCTGCCTCTAAGAAAGATTACCCTCTTAGCAAACCATTTATAGTGAAGCAACTCTGATTTCGGATAGGATTAAAACAACATGTTAGACATACACAAACCAAGCAGTCTGAGTTGCTTACAGGACTAATAATGTGTTATGGGTCCTTTCACATCTAGGTCACTGGTTCAAATTCAGCTTTAGTTGGTGATGAGTGACAAGGAACAATGAGGTAAGAATCCAGTCACAAATCTGGCCTCTTATCCCTGACTCTGCAACATACACTCTTTGTGCACTTGGGCTACTCACCTAACTACTCTTTCCTGTAAATTCTACAGCTGTAAAAGAGTAGTAAGTATTATTACTATCATACTAACTCTAGAAGACTAATTAATTTAGGATTCTGAAAGTACAAAAGACTATCAGAAGTTTATTGCTGCTTTCAGGCTGTTCAAGAGCTAATACCAAATACATTAAGGGCAAACTCTCTCAGGAAAGGTCAACACTATGATGTTAAAAGAATGCACCAAAACACACTGGGCACACCTGTGTCTTTTGGTAGGAAGATAAACATGGAAATCACATGTTGAATGAGCCTGAAATTCCACATTTACTCACAGATAGACAGCAGGGGTTAAAAGTGATGAAAAATGGAAATCCAGAAGCAGCCATTCTATAAATAAGAAAGACATAGGGAGAAAAGTACGTAGAGTGGAGATGCACTGTGTTCTTCCATTACACAACACAGTAAGTAAATACCATATCAATGTTAGTCAAGAAAGAAGGGAAGGGAGAGAAGGAAAGGAGTTCATCAGCCCTACATCCCTTCATAAAACTTGAATTACCGAAGGAGCCTGCACTACTGATGTCTGCACTGTTTCTTGTCCTGTGGCAAAACAAACATGTCCCTTTTCAACAAGTGTGATGCTGGCATATTTTGCCACTTCAGATCCTTCATTAAAAGCAAGGAATGAGAGCAATAAAGGAACAAAACACAGAGCACCAATACATTTTAACTCATTCTTAAGTTAAAAGGTGAAATGCTGTGGTGGTAGTTTAGGCACAACATGATAGTTTCATTAATAACCTGTAAATGCTAGAAAAATCATTATGCCCTCTCTTGCGTAGTCCTGATTCCAGAATCCTCTTGAACTACGGCTCATACACAGCACTGAGAATCTTTCATATGTGCTGGGAAATTTAGAAACACTTCAACTGTTCCATGTGTTTTTCCAAAGTATCTTCAAATATTTTAACCACAGGACAAAAATATGTTTTACTGAAAACATATTTTGTTACTGCTCCCACTGCAGAGTCAGCTGTGCCTTTCTTTTCAGAGGAACTCATACATTGCAATTCTAAAGGACAAAGAGAAGCAAAAGTGCTGTGATCAAGAGCATTTAATAAGACAACACACAACAACTTTGTGCCAAGAAGGAAATCATAAAGGTGAAAAACTGTGCCTTGATCTTCCAAATCTAATTACCAAATTTCAACTCTTTCTGCCAGAGGTAGGGAGCACTATTCAAGCACTGTACTTCAGAGATACTTTGGCAATGTGTGGAGCCAATAAAAGCCACAAGGACAATTCCAAAATTATTTAATGGGCCATGCTTTGCCAAGCCCCTATTGACAAAATTATGAAGTAAACACATCAACCAGTGTTAAGGCATTGCATTGAAGTTACTTGCTACTCCCTGAAATCCTGTTTAAATCTATCTTCAACCTCTTTCTCCTGTCCACTGAAATGAGTTGCAGAAATTATGTCAGTTTTAACAACTGCTTAGTTGTTTTTGCCACCAAGCTGTACTCGTGTTAAATCAGACAACCTTGAGATGACTCTGTGATCAACCAGAACACAGAGAATCTAACCATAACCACAGAAAGGGCAGCAAGGAGACAAAGAGGGGAAATACCCATGTTATACAAAGTGGAAAGTCTACATGCAATTATCATGCCTTTGCAAGGAAGATGAGCATTGCTTTGCATCACACATTTGGGTCTATGCATGAACTGAACAGTAAATAGCAAACTTTTCTGCATCTGTCCGTCACGAGGGTACTCTGACTATTCTTTGCAAGTGGGGAAAACCAAAATTATTCTATTACTTTGTAAACCTTGATTCAGAATTACCTTTTCTTCTTAGCACAGTAAGTCCTCACTATTACTCAAAAAAGTGCTTTTCTATAATTTAGTGCAGAAAACAGAAGCACGAAGATGTAAAGTAATATATGGCATTATAAAAATCTTCATATTACATTCACACAACAGAGAGATGCAGTCTGAGGCACTGTACTTGAAAACCAGACAAGAGTAATTCAAGGAACAGGACTGAGGATTTGCTTTCCTTCCTTCGTAACCAGTTGTTTCTCTTTGGAATCACTGATAACCATTAGATAAGATGAAATTTGCAGACCGGCCTGTGTATTTACTCTTGCAGCAGCTTTAGAAGACTGAGAAAATAATGCTTTAAATGCATGTGAGTGACAGTACAATGCTGAGAAACTGACTCATAAATTCATTTCCAGCCTTTAGAAAGTGTTTGATCCTTTTAGCTACTCCACATACTTTCTTTTTATTCATAAATGGATTTTCAGAGAAACTGGAAAATAATTTTGTTTCAAGACTGGGTTAGGTTAGACTTGATAATTCAACTCTCTCAGCCCCCTGCATTTCAACAGTAGACTGCAAGTTACAGTGTGGATTTGTGTCAGTGTAGAGTTTCAGTTCTGATAGAAGGGATTTCTTACCTTCAGACAGGGACAAATCATCAGCTGGAGACACCAGGTCTGCCTGGATCGCAGGGACACTGCTCAGCGATGTGGTAATCTGATTTGTCAAGATAACCTGCAAACAGACAAGGAGAGGGGGAAGGGAAATGAATTATTATAGCTACTGGAAGGCAGAGAGAAGCCCAGGACTGGAATCCTCCAGGCATAGCATCAAGATGACCCTCTATTCTGATCTTCAGCAAATTCAACACATTTTGAACTACTTCTAGAAACTGAAGGAGTCAATTGCAAGAAGTGGAGGAAAAGGGATATTGTTAAAAAGATGAAATACTGAACAACAGTATGTTGATACATCCAGGCACCTCAAATGGAACTACTGTTCTGAAGAGCTTCATTCATCTTTTGCTCATCTTCCACGAACAATTTGATGCTTTTTACAAAAACTGACCATTTTCTTCACAGGCAAATAGGAAATCTATTTTCCTAATAATTTCCACACAATTTACACACTTTCTCCCTTTGGCTGAAACACAGTGCCATGGAGGAAGGTGTGGTAGGGATACATCCCCATTGATCTGAAGCACAAAAGTACTAAATGTTACAGGGCTATCTTTACAAAAGGGGATTTTTGAGTGTTTTTCAGGATCACAAAATTCTGGTAAACAAGACTATAGTACCCACAGTGCTCTCCTCTGACAGCATGAGCAATAGTCATGTTTACAAGAGATGAACAATTTCTTGCACCTTTGAACACATACTGTTTTTTAGTAACAGAAAACATTAAGCAAACGCCTCAGAGAGAAGAGCATAGTTATAGCCACAATTATCTCGTAATGCTTTGGATCTCTAAGCAGCTGCACTTTCTGCAATAACAATTGGTCTCCACTTTGCTGACTGACATAAACTTTAAAAATTACTTTTTTTTTTTTTTAAGGAACCAAAATTATCCTTCTGCTTGCACTGAGAACAGACCCCACTCCAAACAAACTCTCTTTGAAATTAATGGCCTGTCTTCAGCTGTATTTGACACAGGAGAAAGGAATCCTACACACTACTTGGTGGATGCAGTTTCATGATGCTACTGGAATAAATTAACAGCTTACCATTGCCAAAAGGAAGAGGAATTTCTCTGCTCTTCCCTCCACTGCTTTTCCCTCCCTCCAATCATGGGCTTCCTCCAGCTTTCTAATATTTTCAGCAGTAAGATATGACACACTCTCCCTTTTCTTTTCCCATTTTGAGACCCCGCATAAGCTGTATCAGATCAACGAGTTGTAATTGGAGTGGTGGTGCTGCAGGATGTCTTCTTCAGGCAGCATGATGTGAAGTGCCAACAGTGTGATGGAGTATGTGACCTTTACAAGACTCTACCTCCCTGCTCATGCAAGCCCACCCATCTCCGTGCTTGCAAACAGGCATGATGGTGCCCAAGAGCTGTATGGACTGAATCAACTAAACTGAAAAGTCTGTAAGTCAAATCTTCACTTACTCACAGGAGTTCAAGACCCTCAGAACTCCATAGCTATTGACTACAAGCTCTGACAAACTTCAGCTGGCTGCCATCACTCTGCACAGCTTAACCACAGGAGGTACCTTTTGGGACTGGGCATTTATGATCACTGCAGTGAACATGGACATGGTAGATAACAGCCTTGTTTGGTCATACACCTCAGCTAAGGCACAACTTGCAATACTGCTAGCAGCAAACACACAAGAAACACATTACACCCCTCTGCTGTTTCCCCCGGAGCTGTTGTGTGTGCCTATAAGCACCCAAAACCAGAGAGCAAAGGGTCTGGTGCGCGCAATTCCTTGCTGCCACTGATGGCTGACTTGTTCATAAGATTACAAGATAAGATAATTCAATTTATTAATAAAGGGGGAAAAAGTCACTTTTCCCTTTTTTTCTTGTTAGGATACTTATCTTCCATTTTAGTGAGCTAGTTCATCCTTGTGATAGGATGGGCATCAAAACTGGTTCAAGGCAAATGAAAGGAGTAGGCAGCCAAGAGTCAGCAGGGATAAGGAACAGGATGTGAGACCTTTCCTTCTTGAAACCATTCTCTTTGTTTTCACTGTGTCACAAAAGCCACAGACTCACATATCCATAGTATCCAATACTAGAAAATGTGCTGAAACAGAACATACTAACAAACTTATACTCACACGTACTGGTGAGGTATGAAGTTTTCATTGGCACACTTTGCAATGATCGCATTATTAACAAGTATCAAGCTCTGTAAGTGATTCAGTCACCCCAGACTCGTGCCAAGATAATCTTTGTACTGTGCCATCACGTATTTTATTATTTATGCACCACATTTTAAAGAAATGTTACCATGCTTGAGGAACGTTTTTAATAGAAAAAAATACCTAAGCACACCATATTTCCTATTGCTTTCCTTCAAAGGAAACTAACTTCGAAGGCTTAAAAAAAAAAAAAAAAACAACAGAAAAATGAACAACAAGAATAATGCAACCGCTTTTTTTTTAATCTTCCAGATTCCTCCTTAACCAGGAACTCCACAGCACTGTTAGCTGTAGAACTGAAAATCTTCTTCACCTTTTGTGTTTAACTCAAGCTATGCCTCTGAATCTAGATTTCAATTTCTGATGCATCCTTTAGTAACTATTCAATACTAATACCCTAGATTACCTGCTATACTGTTTAAAAAAATCATTTTAAAAAAGCAGAGTCCTACCCAAGTAAATGTTCTTCTCTGACTTGCTCTGATGGGAATTAAGCATATTCTTAGTTCCATGACTTCACTGATGGTCACACATTTTGCTTAAATACATATTTAAATACTACCTTGAATAAGCACACTTCCTCTGAGATGAAGCCATATGTATATACAGAAAGCTTATTTTGGAATTAATTGAAGATTATTCTTCATTTCTATAGGCCTGCAGAACCAACACAGATGCAGTTCTCCCGTAAGACAAGTTCAGCCACAAGACGAGGCTGTTAGCTAAGCACTAAATTTGGCATCAAATTCCCCATCGCACTTCTGCAGCCCTGCTTACTGCGAAATTCTTCCATCAAGTACAGGTATTCCTATTATCATACATATATATATATATATATATATATATACACACACACATATGTATGTATTTTCATGTAACTTGGTGTAGCTCCCATAACACAGTTTGAACCTCACTCTGAGAGTGTGCAGAGTACTCCAAACTCTCACTAGCTCAAACAAGCTGTGGGCCATGAACAGAAGAAAAGAGCTGGCCCTTTGCTACAGTTATGAAGAAAAAAGGCACACAGATTCAGCAAACTCCTCTGAATAGATACATCTATCTTCAAAACTTCAACCATATGCCCTCACTGGAAAGTGCCAAATTTTATTTTCCCATGAGTAAAACTTTGGTCACAAATATTTTGGCAGTGAAAAGTGCCACTTAAACAAGACCCTACATTTTCAGCAGTCACCAGTCCTACAGACATCAAACTTGAAGCCCTGAATACCGGTATCACATTACTCCAGCGGCACATTTAAAGAATTTATTAATTTTTTCCCGAAAGTCTCCTTTACTAACCTGAAAGACATGCTTACACTCCATTCTGCTATCCTTTGAAACGGTTCAACACATTCAGAGAGTTGCAAATAGGTGTTTAAGGGAATGATTAAACTTGTGTGTGATATGGAGAGAACACACAGGCAGACAAAGGAGATCTGGTGTGAAACAGCTCCGAGACTTTCTGGTGAGGAATCACATTTGTGCATGGACAGCATCAGGTGAGTCTCACATGTCGCTTCATACATGTGTGCACAGCATATAATGCTATTTTTGATGTTAATTATGCTCTATCTTACAAGCCACCAACAAGAAGGTTCAGGTTGGTCTGATAGGTGCCACACTTGGAAGAAACCATCTCACACTGCTAAACAGTGCTTGCAAACGAGCTGGGCCGCCAGTCCAAGCAGACTTACTGGAGAGTGCCTTGCACTGAACTAGCAATTGCACTTCTTCAACTTTTCATTGTAGATCTGCCATTAATTTAACCTGTTTAGTACAGGAGACCAGCCAAGTCCTCAGGCTAAGCAGGTAAGGAAAAATTGCCTCTGTTGTGGTTCCTTTGGACAGATACTGGACAGCATTACCAGCCAAGCCCAGCCTCCTCTCAAGAGGCTCAAAGCCAGTCATACATTTATTAACTTCTAGCAGAACACTCAGCAGTGAGAATAACGCTACACAGTATTTTGATATTATCATACTGAAAGACATAGTATTTTAAAATATATTGTATTTAAAAAACACCCGGTACTTTAAGAGGAGCTCCTACTTCCAACATCAACTAATGGAACAAAATATTTTCATTGTCACTAAGAGTCACAAAAACCATCACACCTCTCCATGCATGACTGTGTCCTGACATGTGCAACAGGTAAGGAAGTTGTGCTATTGCTTTTCTGTTTCTACTTTGTGATGAACAAAGGGTGTAGGGCTTCTTCCGTCAGCAACTGTGCATGAATGGAAAACACTCTCCACTCTCTGCTAAAAGAAGGAAAAAAGCTGAAAAGGTCATCTAGACAGCTCAGTAACACTAGAAACATGCCTCATGCAGTCTCTCATGGAGTTCAACGAACCACTGCCTTTATGCTTTCAGCCTATTCATTTGCCATCAGTTAAGGGAGCTATTTAACAAGTGAAAATTTACAGTCCTCAGCCTTCCAATTCTGACAGAATTACCAACTCTTTAGAAATTCACTCAGATTCAGATTTCAAAATCCTTTCTGGGAAAAAGTCTACTACTTAAAGTACCACACAAATGATGGACCACACAATTACAAAATCTTTTACTTCAAATTTTTACTTCAGCATAGCAACCTCAGATTGTAAAATAACCCCATCTAACAATTAGAAGTGTTATAGAAGCAAGAAGAATCCTTCTTAGTTAGAAAACCCAGAGATAAACACAACAAGACAGTGGGAACACTTTTTCAACTTCCTAACTTTAGACAGGTTAAAAAAACCCACAACTTAGTCCTCTGATCCCTTTCTCACTTTTTATAGGTGCCAATACCTGGAAAAAAATGGACACAAGGATTTCTCAAGGAAAACAGCATTCAGGTTCTAGACAAATCATTGCTACTTCTAAGATTTAATCCAGAAGTCAACAACAGTGTTAATATCCTGTTAAAATCTTTATAT
This sequence comes from Struthidea cinerea, assembly GCA_013397865.1. Taxonomy (NCBI): domain Eukaryota; kingdom Metazoa; phylum Chordata; class Aves; order Passeriformes; family Corcoracidae; genus Struthidea; species Struthidea cinerea. The sequence continues at coordinate 331,772 of VZTI01003110.1, read as the reverse complement.
GTGGTTGTGAAAACAGAGCCACCTTCCACGGATGTGATTTCAGCAGATGTTAGTTTTTTGGAAGCACATTAGAAAAGTTAAAAAAACCTTACTTATTGCGCCTAAACTCACAACACCCCCATTTATTAGGAATAACGAAGTTTCTGCATATGCAGAAAATCCCTGCAGGTCCTGGGAGAGAGTCGGCCTAAGAACTTTACACAGAAGAATAAGCAAACTATTTTTTGTTTGGTTATTTATACAGTACAATTTTTCAAGTACTCCTCCTGCCCTTCCTAGACCACACTGAAACTACTAAATCTGACTTTGTTATCCTTGTAAATCCAGTTGAGTAAATAAGCCATTTTCTGTAAACTTGTGGTCTCAGCCTCCTTGTTAGTTTATTGCAAAATTAAAGGGAGCTCAGCGCAGAACTATCAATCAGTAACCAGCAAAGGTATAAAGTCTTCTGGAATGTACCAAAAGGCAAAAAACCACACTGTTTCATGAAATGGCTGTTTGTTAAAAGAGCAAAGCAGAAATCCCTATTTCGCATGCAACACTATTTAGGAAAACTCTTATTAAAGGCTTCCTGTTGAGCTGGGAGAGCAAGCACAAGAACACTTGCAATAATCCCAGATTACTCCACCCTTATTAGTGCATGTATTTTGTGGCTTTCACTGAGCTCAAGAAACGTCACTAGAGAGCACCAAGTACAAGTGACAAGCCAGTAGGGCCGGGATGATGACTCTGCATGCTGGAGGAGACGGAAAGGAAGTTTTACTGATCCCCAGCCAATCTTAGTTCCAATTCCTGAGAAGGCACCTCTCTCCCTTTCCCTGAAGCACAGAGCTTTTAACGAGGCATTCAAGTAATGGTTCAAAACAATAAAGGACAGTGCACCAAGCAATACCACAAAGCCAGATGGGGCAGGCAGCAACCCTGAAAACAGAAAAGGGAACAGTGAGAAAAACGGGGTGAAACATCATGCTTCAAACAGCTGTGAGAACCGCAGCATTCTCCTTGAAAACCTGTTACAGATCCTCAAGACTGGCACCAGTCTCCTCAAGGAAGAATCCTAAATTACCACCATCTGTCACAGTAACAGAGTATTTGTGACCTCCATCTAAGCTACGCGCTGAATAGACTTTTTCTTCAACTTCTGTTTCTTCAGGGAGATTTTCTTCAGCATCAGTGGCCATTTGCCACAAAAGCTGTCAAAAATTGTGCAACACCGCAGCAGAACTTGTATCTAATATTCATAAGGAAGAAAACAGGCTTAAAACAGAGCATTTTTGGTGAAATCATGGAGTTATAAACAGAAAAAGGAAAGGTCTGAATGCAATACTGAGAGCTCCTAACCAAAACACGAGTTTTCAAGAGAGAATGTCAAGTGCCCACAGCTACAGCAGCTCTTGAAGCCAGTTACTGCAGCACTGCTCCACAGGGCCTCATCTCGCAGGAGAATGGCTTTTAGTGAGAAAAGTCTCTGCACAATCAAGACAGCTCTGGGCTCCAGGACCAAATTAAACATATTTATATCACAACTATTATAATTACAGGTGATTAAATATATATACGTATCTTCATTCTTAGAAAATGCAAACTATTTTGGCTCACACAAACCAAACACAAAAGAAAAAACCCAACAGTTTATCATCTCAAATCCAAGCAAATCACCACACCCACCCAATACTTATCCCACTAGGCGTCCTGTATTCCTAAACTGAGCAGCCATTAGCCCCAGCAGCTCAGGTTTCTGTGGGGAAGAATGCAAATAATGTCAAATACTCTATAAAGCCCAGCCATCCCAAGTAAAAAGCCTTACAATAAATGAAATTCCCACGTCCAAAGTCAAACACCACTTCTGCTGTTTAAGCAAGGCCTAAGATACTCAAAAATATCTCTACATGTTTTACTAAAATGATTGTAGCACAAAGTTGTTTCACTGCAGGCATGAGCAATACACAAATGCCCACATTTAAGAACTGTTGCTAATCCAAATCAGCTGAAAGACGAAGTACCCATTACAGCCACCTTGCCTATAGTATGACAGAGGAACAGGCTGGTAACAGTGATACGCAGGCTAGAGGGGAGCAGACAGATATTTTCAGACATAGCATAGCAGCTACCCTGACTGAAGGCAAAGCCAAGGGCTGTTAGAATTCACATCTCAACCAGTGTTACCAGAATTTGGCATAATTCCCTGAATAAGAGATATATACACACATAAACCACTGGAAGCCTATTGAGAAACACTTCCTAAACCCTTATGCTATGTATACTCCTAAAAGTGCTGGCCTTGCCTCAGAGGAATTTCAACTGCATCTATTTTCATCAGAATCCAGGGAAAAAAAAGGCAATTAAACAGCACAGAAACAAGAAAGCGGAATTCTCTGGAAGGCTCACTAACATCTTTTGAAAGATCAGAGATCTGTTGTTCAGGACACATTGCTGGCTAGCTGCAACCTTATTGGAGCTCCTAGGAGACAGAGAACTTCCAGTCCTTGTTTTGCCAAAGTATCTCTACTCAAACTTCTCCTCCTTCATCCCTCAGTGAGACAATTCATAGCAGCAGAGGTGATTTTATAGTTATTGGATTTCATGGGGTATAAATAGGACTTGGAAGAAACCAAGGTATCTTTCAGGGACTAGCCACTGTATTTACATCGAACTTGTTGTGCTTTGCATAGGAAAAGTACAAAGTTATGCAATTCCATTCTGTAAGCCTTTTGAAGAAGTGTCTATTCACGTCTCTGCCAACTACTTAAAAAGCATCACAATGAATTAAAACTTCCACCAGAAGAAAAAAAAGAAACAAAGCAAAACAAAAGCATGCTGTTCTCAGGCAGCTACACGCCTTCAAGTTGAAATAGCTACCACCCAGCAACAGCCTGAGGTCTTTAGCCTTTCCTACTCTGTGAACAAGGAATGCAGCCAACACAAATGTAACCTTCAAAATCCACACCGCAGCACCCTTGTGCTGTGCTGCCCAGGAGAATGGTTTGTGAGCCTGGAAGGCCTTCACATCCAGCAGCCTGCACAGACCTGTTCACGGAGACGTGCAACCCTGAGAGGGATTGCCACCCGCCTTCATATCCTGCCAGTCGCCCAGAGCTCCCTGCTGAGTTTCCAGCAGATCTTCCTCTCCTCCACCCTCCCCTCCAGCCTCTGCTTAACGATGGCTTTCTGAATTGAGCTTTCTCGTGTGCAGCGAGTGATGTACCACAGCAAGAGACTGGTCTGACACTGGCCAAGGCAACACAAGGTACCTCACAGGCAACTTTTACAGCCAAAATCTGCTGCACTCTAAAAGCAGAGAACACCACAGCTTAAAAGGGAGTTTTCTGATGAACGCCGAATTGTCTTGTAACAGAATAAATAAAATAAAATTATGAACTCACAGTTCACTCTTAGACTGTGTGCTGTTCTCTGCAACAGGGCTTTTGGTTGGTTGAATTTGTTTCATTTTGAAGGATGGGGAAGAAACTGGGTTGCCTGGAACACCAGAAAAGTAATACAGAACTTCAGTTATGCACTGGCACACTCCAGGTTGAGAGGAGAGACATCTCCTACACTTTCATAAGACTGCAAGGAAGTAAAAATTTATGCTCACTTTTTTCTCAATGAAAAACCTGGTTTAGTTTATCGGCACTAGTTAGCTTTCATTAGCAGATCAAAACAGATCGACTTGCTGTGTTCAGACCTTCTGCTATGCATCTACCCTGCTTCATCCAGCACTTCAAATTTACACAAATTCTTTGACATCAAATCTCGCTACCTTGCGGTGGAATAAATGTATTGTTACTCCTGTTGTAGAGACAGATGCTCAGACAGTAAGCAAACCAACTAAAGGTACCACAAATGTTCACTACCATTCCTAAACCCTGATTTCAAGGACAGCTGAAAATTGGAACGGCTCATACTCCCCCAAGCACTCCAGGACACCTCAGGACTATTTAGTGTGTTATTACTGGAAATTATATAATTATAATTATATATTTATAATTCTTTCCCTAGTTGGGATTTATTTTATTTAGTTTTTTATACCTGTCTACACTTAGCTTTTTCCTAACAACTCAACAGGAATATGAAGTAATTGGAGAAGTGTCTATTATTCATTACTAAACTAACGAAATACTCCTAACAAGGTCTACTTAGGACTCATGGCCTATTTCAAGTTGATAATTACTCTACCAGCAATTTTCTTTGACTTTGATGTTTTGACAAGCCCATCAGAAAGACCACTTACACTAAAATACACATGCAGGTCTAGAGAGATATAGCATATAAAGCACAAGTTCATGTCATTAATTCCATTAATTCCTCAGATTCTTTCCAATTAATTCCTTCAAGCCTTCAAGGCAGTGGGTCACAGGAGACTCACTGAATCTTGGATACAAACTGAAACAGCTCAATGGGCTACTGTAATTTACAGCTTTGGTGAACAGTTTTTAAAACACTTTCCCTAGCTCCACCTTATCCCACATCATGACTCTATGCCAACATCCTTAGAGGGAAGACAGTGCTAGTTTAGACTGCTCCTTGGTATCTTGTGGAAGCAGCAGAACACACCTTTAGAACGTGCTAGAATATTTCTTCCCCTTGTCCATTCATTTAACCTTTATAAGCAGGTAACTACTACCACCATCACATGGCTTACCTTTTTTTGTACACAACATACTTTATCAGCGCCACAGAAACAGAGCAAATCTTTTCTAGCTTATGGTTACATCAGAGAACACAGAATGCTTTACAACACACCTGTTAGAAAAGTTTTCTTACTGTGTTATGGCCTTCCACTGAACTCATTTCAAGACACAGGATTTTTATACTTGTCTATAATGGCTGTGCTTAGATAATCATGTAGCTTTATTTCAGTGTATGTAACAGTCAGTAGGTTTGAAGTACAGGGTAACATGGAATGTGGATATATAACTCCATCCCCCATCTGCCCAAGCTATTTGACAGGTCTATAGAGTGTTAAGGTAGTAACTGATACTGCACAGAAGCCTGACAACCAAGATATTGATAATTTTCACAAAACAAACTAGACACTGACAGCATTATTTAGTGCAACAATGGCTGATCAAGCAAATGATGTGTTCCTGCTGATTTCAAAGTTCAGTTAGCAACCTCTATAGCTGTAATGGCTGTAAAAAAGCAGAAGTCGTGCAGAAAACAAAATACCCAGATGCTGAAACAAACAGCCTCTCAAGTTGCCATGAGTTTCCCTTCCTTCTGACTCAGGGCTCAGAAAGGTATGAAAGAACAAGAGAGAATGAATTAGATGTATTACAAGCTGTAGATATCCATTAACATTTCATTTTAGACATTTTCATACACTGAACTGCATTAACACCTTTAGAGTCTAACCTACAATTTAGCCAACAATCTTCCTCTACCAGAAATATTTATAGTATTACAAAACCATCAGTAGCCTCAGCCTCTGCTAAAATGCAACAATCACACAAAACACACCAGTCTGAATGCTGGCTAGTACTTTTCATAGTACCAATGACTGCTTCCATAATCAAAATCTTTTAGTCCGACTGGACTGAAAGTTGAAGTTTCACCACCTAGCTTTTTGAGCTTTGTAATATATCAACATACCTCTAAAATGCAGTGCAATATTTTTATGCAAAAGCAGATTACTTATGTATATTTTGTCAGTCTCCTAAACCTGCAGAGTTAGACAGTTAAGAGCTTTAACCTTTGACATTCTTCCTTTTATAATGTTCAATGCATTTTCTAAACTAAGATATTCTGAAGAAAATTTTCCTAAAAAAATTAATAAATGCAACCTGTACAAAAGGCACAGTGGAGCACTGTGCTACAAAGTTTTATTAGCATTCTTTGAAGGCTGCTATAGCATTTCAGGAAGTCTTATTGCACAGCAGTAAGATTATCCCAAGTGCTTCTTCCACAAAAGCACATTAAAACAAAAAGTCTACTACTAATAGATAAATAGTTCATAATGAGACAGGAAAAAAACATGCCCAAAAATGTATGTTATGATTATTTTCCAAATATGTCAGAACTGATTGCCTAGAGGAAAGAAGAGGAGAGGGGATATAAATCATCCAAGTTTATTTTCGTCGATATTTGGGAGAAAAAAAAATAAAATTTTGTGGCTTAAAACATTCTGGAATTTCAGTGGTGTTATCTTGGCCTCTGTATCCTTTTTTTCTAAATCCTTTCACTAGGAAATATAATTAGTTTGTATTTCTCCAATAAAATCAGCCTTTATGTCACATTTTAAATTTTCTATTAAGCTACCCAACTTACTTGAATTGGAGTGTATTTTTCTTGGAAGCATGAATAATTAGGAACCTCTTTGAAAGTTAGGACTCAGGATGGAAAATGAACTCTGAAAAATGCAAGGAAACATTTTTGTGCTGAGACTGCAGCATGACACACATTCCCTTTGACTTGGTAATCACTGAGAACAGGTCCACTGATTCCAGTGGAAATGACACTGGGTCTACCAGTATTACTGTTCTGCATTGCTGGCACCTCACTTTTTATGTAAATATTTGTAAAGACTTAATAAAACAAAACCAAAGATCTTCATTTAGCTATTTGGGTACTCTGGAATATTTACAGCTGTTACTAGAACAACAGAAATCTTGAGAGCTGATGTCAGGTGAATAAAATCAGGCTGTGGCCCCTTCAATGATCTTAAGCTCTCAGAAAACCTTGGGAATGGTACAGGATTTCAGCTTTTTCACAATTAGAAAGCATCTGCTCTTTAGGAATTAAACTTAAGTAATTTTTGCACCTTGCTCAAACAACCCAAGTGCAACAAAGATTTGCTGTCCATCCTACAATCTACACATACAGGCATCAGAGAAAAGCAGCTGGTGTCTTCCGGACAACCAACTGAAATTTAGCAGCAGGTCTAGATTAATTGTTCACTGTAGCTAGGAATTTTTCAATATAATTTCCTAGACTTGTTATTAAAATTCACAGGAACATGCATTTTCCTTGGACTCCACTGAAACTGCTTCATCTAAAGTCTTTCTTAAAAACACCACATCAGAGTCTCCATTGTGGAGTTCCACAAAAAATTGCAAAGATAGTAGTGTTAAAAATTAATTACATTAATTTAATTTAGAGAAGAACTTAAGGGGAGCAAATTATGCCTTAGTCAACAGAATGGATATTCTGTTGTGACAGTAGGTTTTCCGCAGCCCCACGACTGGAACAGCTTCTTCCAGTGAGGAGTGAGATACCTGGGCAAACACATAGGAAACCTGGCCTAGATTAGAAATGCAATAGGACTGAAGTGTATGAGCAAACACTGTGGGAAATCAGGAGCAAAAAAACCATAAGATGTCTCAGGTCAGGCAGGAAGTGCATCTTCAGATGCACTAGGTGTGGGTCAGGAGGCAGCAGCTACAGATGCTGGCACATGGGATTGGCATGCTGACAGTGGAATAGTAGCCCAGTAGACTTTCTCAGGGGAGGACAGCATGTACTTGTAGAGTTTCTAAAACAAAGATTAAAATAATTCAATGCAAGATACTTGAACTTCAGAGCAAAGTGCAGTAGCAAAGCAGAATGTGTGACATGTTAAAGCTAATTGCTCAACTATATCTGAATCCCAGTGAACATTTTTTCATGTTTAGCTGGATGCTAATTTGCAAAATACGTTGTGTGGTGTGGAGATGTCCAGTTTCTGGAGACAGAAGGGCAGTTATAGCATACGCCCCTTTAGTTACACTGTCTGATTCCTGCAATCATCAAAATGTATCAACTAGAAAAGTATTTTCAGTAGTAGTGCTATCAATTCAATAAAGTTATTTTTCCACTGGCTATTTCTTGGGTCTAACTAAAGATAACTATGGCTTGTTTTACAATAAATTTCTCCTCAAAAAGTTACTTATTGATTTTCTATTTAAAACAATCCCTATCTGCTGTTATCAAGCCTTAAAAAACACTTAAAATGCATGAAAAGAACATCGTGCATTGTAATGGATGTAATTACATCCATGCACGTAATGGATGGATTATACTCCAGCTACCTCTTAGACTTCTCTCTTACTCCAGAACATTAGCTATCCACTTCATAGTAGAAACTAGCCTGACAAGGTAAGTTATCATTTTGAATTTTATTAATATTAGTCAGTTTTTATTCCAGACTACATAAGATTTAATGGAAGTCTAGTTTTATTGATCCTAAGGGAGTTACACCAAAGTGAAACATGACCAGGGACTTGTCTCTGTCCAGCCTCATCCTTTTATTCATAAATGCATTCACAGAGAAACAACCAGTTCAGACTTTTTCTCTTCTTATTAACTCTTCACCTCGATTAATATTCAAGGGAGAACAGGAGGGAGCAGAAGTCCAATCGCATGTTTTCTAATCCTGGTTCTGAGGCTAAGTAGCTGCAACTGCTTACAGATACAATAAATTCTTTGTGCTCTGTTTTCAAAGCAGGCCTAATGCCTACCCCCTAAGAGTATTGTGGGATTCGGTATTTTGCTTTCCTAATGCTTTGAACTCACTGCATGAAGTGTGATTAAGATCACAGTGCACCACCACAAACCATCCTGTGTTCCCAGAGTCTTCCAACGTATCGCTGGGCAACACCTAATACAATTTAGCACCAATAGTTGACCTCTGTAGGTTCTATGTATGGGCTTGTTGGTTGTAACAAAACTCTTAAAACTTCCCTCCAGAAAACCCACTGGCTTTTTTCTTTCCTTTCAGCATCCTGGGGGGGGGAAGGGGGGGCAGGGGTGTGACGTGTTTTTTTTAAATCCTTCATGTCTGCTTGAGTTGGGAGTGAAAGCATCACCGGTTTTCACTGCAAGTTTGGGAAGGGTAAATCTGAAAAATTCCTCATGGCTCAACTTCTGGTATGTTGTACAACATTCTGTAAAGTATTAGCACTGTATTTAAAACAGACGGAAAATAACAAATAGATGCCAGCTTATTATTTAAACGTTAGCTGGGAACTCTGTTCTTGGAAACAACTTCTGGTCTCTCTTGAGCTTACTGAGGGTGTTTTAAAGAGCTGTTTAATAGAGCAGGGAGCACTGAATAGTTCCAGAGCAGCAAAGACAACAAAATAATAGCAATGCAGAATAGCTTCAAATCAGCCCTGTACTAACTTATTTTCTGAACTGGATAACTCAGACCATTCCTGTGCCAGTAAAAGGCAAATAAACAGTTATTCTTCAGGGTGTTACAAGATCAACAAGCACAGACTTTGGACTACTTTTAAAATAAGAGGCTCAATAAGGATCTGTATATATCAGTATAGGTAGCATGAAAAAATATTCTGTTCCTCTGCAAAAGCACAGGGTAAAACACAGACACACAGACACACAGACACACAGACACACACACACACACACACACACGCAGAGAGAGAGAGAGAAAGATCAGGTCAGTGCTGAAATAAAAATCTCCATCTCAGATGTAAAAGCTGACTTTTTAACAGGCTGGAGAAAACATCAGTGATTACGTAGATTTCAGTCCAAACTCCATCTCAACAAGCAAGAAAGAATCGTTGCTGAGGAAACTGCAGCCTGCAACAGCTCACCAAGAGCCATGTCCGCAATGAAGTTTCAGACAGAAAGGGGAAGAGGCACAAATAATTAAAGAGAAGGCATGATTTATGGAAAACAAATATAAACTTCCTCCAGGAATGAACACTGCCTGGAATATCAGCAGCAAGTATAAATGGGAGGAACAGAACTGGCACATCTCCAACGTGGCGAGACACAGAGTCCTGAAAACTGCTGCTTTGAAGGCAAAGTGCCTGCTTCAAGTTTCATGACACTTCAAGGAATGAGGCCATAAACAGAAAAACCATTCTCACCAAGCAAGAAGCCATCCACTCTCAGCAGTACAGACTGAAAACTGTATCTGCAATGACCATCACAAGAGAGATCCATCATTCATTTTGTCACAGTTTCTATCCTGATTACAAATAACAAGAGCCAGCCTCAAGAATAAATGCAGGCCCACCACTCCAAATTTGTCCAAAACAGCACACCCACTGCAAACCAACCCATATAAAACTTCTCAGTTTGATGAAAGGCTGGATATGACCTTTATGGTTCAGGCCTACTCACTAATGCCTAAAAGGGTCACAGTGGCCCAAATTCCACAGACAGCACTAAACTACAAGCTTTTGTGAAATATATTTCTGAAATTCTGTGCAGATAGCATTGGATTTAGGTGATTAAAAGATAATCAAGATATAGATAGTTGCCGACCCCACCTTGCCAATGTGCAGCATTATTTTGGAGGGACCAGAAAAACCAGGAAGATGTTTTAGGCAAATGAACAAGGTCAAATAATGTCCATTCTTCATTTTCCTTAAAACTTGTAGCACTTTGAGGATATAAAGGAAGAGTTAATAATGTGTTGTATAGGACTGTATTCTTATTCACACTCTGGTTTGTGTCATAAGCAGATTCTCTCCATTCTTGGAGATTAAAATTTTTTCTTAAGCTCCTATAACATTGAAATAACTACTGTAACAGGAGTGCATTAAACACCTCAGATAACCATTAATGTGGGATTCATAGTGAAATTTTGAGAACTTGTAACACTAAGTAGAAAAAAGTTAATTAATAGGTCTGTTTGCACTACAAATCTAGTTTACCAAGAAGTGAGCCACGACACAGTTCAATTTTGAAGCCTATGACCATTATTTTATAAAATACACATGTACACACAGTATGTACCTGCTCTTTGCCCTAGATCTGGATCATATCATAGGCTTGTCCAGGCACGATCACTCCCTTCCCAATTCCTCTGTCCCAGATCAAACCAGAACTCAAAAAATCCCCTGCCTTGCAGTGTAACACTGTAGGCCAGAGAAGGCCAATGCCACTCAGCTCTATGCTAGCACAACAATTCCTTCCATCTTCCCTCTCAAACCAGGGACACAGCATTCAAACACAGGCAGAAGACAGCAGCAGAGTTATGTTTGTCCAGTAGTGGAAGTATTTTGCTAAATCTGCCACTCTGCCTTCCTGTACAGCTGCTCTCTTTGCCTGCATCTAAAACTGGCTGTGCTAAAGATGGAAAAGTATAAATTAAGGCAGAAACTACCTTCAGATTTAATAAGTACTCAACAGTATGAACAATGTAATATGCCCTATATATTCACACAAGCAGTTACTCAAATCCTGTCTATATCTATGACAGACATATATGTGACAAAGTTTCTCAAATAAAAAAGCCCAACCACAATAAAAAAGTGTCCCAGTATGATATTTTTCAGAAGAGGCTCTCAAAACACTACCAACAGTCAGATCTTGAATCTCAAAAAAAGATAGACCGGGATGATACCATGCATTTTACAGACCAGAAAATGAAGAAAAGAGTCTGGGAGACTTTGTAAGTGTTAAAGGGCATCAGTATCTAACACGTCTTTATTAATGGCAGTAATAAGGCAGCAAATCTGAAGAACTGAAGAATAGTTTCAGGGAACAATAACTGCAGGTTTTTACAAAATGCCCACTGATCTACAATACCTGGATTTTATAAAGTACAAAGCACAGGTGCCATTACCTTCTCTTTTCTAGGAAGAAAATAGGAAACTACACAAGTGTCTGTTATAAAGTGAAAAAATACGCTGAAGGAAGGCGTTTTAGCAGATGGCTTTAAAATTCAAATTTTCAGAGCAAAAAGTTCAGAGCCAGACTGCCCTAAATTGTTCAGACTGAAACAGCATCATATTTGGGACTATGTGGTTGTGCAGGAAAGGAGAATAACACATTCCTTTACCGAAAAGACCAGGCAGAACATAGTACACCCTTACTTAAATCTTCAAAAATAACTTTCTGAATAGTGTTTTCCCATGACAGGAAGAATGATGGATCTGAGTAAAAAATTACTTTGACATTTATCTGATTTGGTTTATCCACCACTCAAAGATACTAACTTACCTGGAACTTTTGTAGCTGAGTACTCCCTGAAATAATTCTCTATTTGAGGCCATATGACAATTCTCAGTGTCAAATAGCTTTTAAAAAGCAGTTGCAGACTGGCAAAAAACCAAGAAGCTTTATATGTACACTGTTACAGTTTACATCAGTGTTTCACAAAGATAGGGCAGATTTTGATTCACTTTTTTTTTGTTCATTATTATTGCAACTGAATGAACATCAAGAGATAATTCATATAACCAAATGGGTAGCAAAGAGAGTATTAATACCATGTAAATACCTTACAGATACCTTGAAATTATGGTAGTACATGCCTATCATAACACTTTCAGTTGACCAAGGAAAACAGTAGACATGGGGCTGAACAGAGAGGAAGCAATGGCCTACTATCTGATGCCATCAATGGGTGAACAAATCATCCTTAATAGGCAAAAAGTAAGAATATGTGCTATACGGGATACAAAAGCAAATCTGACGTGTCTAGGACATTGGACATGCACTATGAGGTCTGGCATACACAGTGTCTATTTATTTATTTGTTTTATTTGTACGTTAGCATTTAAGACATCCTGCATGTCCCAACTTTTCCTTGAAGTTAAGAGGTTTCAAGTCAGAAAAAAAGAGACATGTTGGGGAAGACTCAGATGAATCACATACTTGCAGAAATTTTGCACATCTCCACTCCCAACTGTATTTTACTTGCCCAAGACTGGACACTGGAGATACTGGAACAAGCTGATATGCGAAACTAGAAAGCTTTTCTAATTTTCACAAGTATTTCTGTGTTGTTGGATCAAACCAAGTTTAAGTTAAACACTGCCAGGGAAACCATTGTTCAGTAAATCGTAATAAATGCTCCCAGAGCTATAACCCAAAAGGGATGTATTTGTCTTCCTTTCCTGCTCCTTCTCCCAGATGAACATCATGGCTTTGCATGCACACATTCCTGAAACTGTCTTTTGGGCCCTTATGAACTTTGTGTCCCATAAATCATTCTTTTGACTTCACCTGTCATCAGAAATATTATTGAAACAAAGACAAAACACTTTAGAACGCACATCCAGGATTGGAAGCATTCTTTCAACTACAATTGGTAAGTCAGTAAAACATTTGCACGTCTCTCTAAACCAGACAAAGCCTACCTCGCTACAGAAACATCAAGACAGTCTTTCTGTTTTGAAAGAGAAGGTTGTGAAGTTCACTAAAAGCAGCAGAAGACTGTAAGGGAAGTGTCTAATAAACTCTTCTAAAATTTCTTCTCAGTTCATTGGAGATAGTATAAAATGTCAGGCCCAGAAAGAGCTAATAGTACAGCACTCACACATACTTCTATAAAACAAAACATCAGAAGGAAGAGAGAAAAGAACCAAAGAACAATCTGAACAAGCATTCCTACTCAAATCAGCACTTAATCATGTACTCAATTTTAAGTATATACTTAAAACACTAATTAAAATATGTTTAAGTGCTTTCCTGAGTTGATACCAAAGAATTCAATCAGCCATTCATGGAAAAAATTTGGCAGTATTTCTAGCATTCTATTTAATATTGGAATGCAAAAAGTTATTCAAAGACAAATTGCTGCATGAGGCAGAGGCTACGTGTTTTTGCAAATGTTAAGTTGCAGCCAGCCTGGCTCTGCACTCTGGAATTGCAGTCAAGAATTAGTACTTCAAGGGAAAAAAGCATTATAGCAGAACTGGAAGATGGACAGAGATCACTGAAACAAGGTGTTTTCAAGAAAGTTTCACTAAGCAAATATTACAAATACGCAAATTTAAAAAATAAATATACATTTACCATACCACTATTAAGAGTTTAAAGGAAATGGTGTCAAATTAGAGGATGTAGCAACAGAACAGGATTCAGGCAAACTAGATATGTTAAAAAAAAAGAGGTTATGGAACAAAAATCAGTATCTGGCCACAGAGGAGGAACTAGATTTCGAGTAGATCACAGTAACATTATACTGAAAGAATAGCAGAGAACGTACTATGTTGTTGAATCTTCATTAAGACAAACCCAAGCCACGAAAATATGAGGTCACATGTAGAGTTATATTTCTCTTCCATACTTCAGGAGAAGGACAAGGAGCATAAAAGTTGAGACTAATAACACCAATACTCCTACTAACAATACAGGCAATTAAGTCTATTAGGATTATTGCTTTTAATTGCTTCTTTTACAAACTGTAATCAATGGTCAGCACTGAGCATTTTAGAGATACCTGGCATTACCAGGAAATATCACAAACTTATCTGACAGTAGTACCTCCAAAACTGAAAACTTCAGAAGCTAGCCTAGCAATGCTGAATTCAGAAAAGAGAGATGATGTTAAAAGCATTTCAGCTCAAAAGTAATTTTAAAAACCTGCAGTTTTTACAGAAGGCATACATCTCAGAAAACACAGACAGCCCTAATAATAGATAGAGTGAAAAATTTAAATATTATTTTTGATACACAACTAGACCTTAGAAAACTAATATTCAGACTAATACGGCTGATTGAGAGGAAAATAAACTATAGCAGTCAATATATAAGAATAAAGTCTAGGGAGACGTGATGAATTGAAAAAGCAAATAAATGAAGATATAAAAACAAACGAATTCCTGAAGTATGTCTAAAGCAAGTAAACAAAGAATCTGCTGGCATAAAAAAAGAGAAAGGGGATAAGGACCACTTACAGAAGCAATACGATTGTGTTAAGTAAGTTCTCAACGAAAAATCTTATACAAATACTTATCCTGATCCCACAGCTATTCACGTAACAGAGATGAGGCATTTCCAGGAACTAGGAAAAAGTTAAAGAGAAATAAAGTTAAATGAAAGAGAAATAAAGCTAAATACAAGACAAATGCATCAACGGGGTGGCCTGGAAAAAAAAAATTGTGGCAAAGCTCACATTCATGTGGATGAACTCCTTAAAATTCCACTGTAAAACAGCAGCATCACAACACACACAAACACACCCAAGTTCCTCTTCTCACTCCATACAGGCACCATATTTTTGCCCATCTGTACACTCATGCTCCGTACCATTACTTTTTTCACAACACAAAATAAAATTCTCTCATAGGCTCTGGCATAAAGCCCCCACCCGCATCTCCCTTGTTCTCAGGCTTTCCTGGAAATCCACAAACTCACCACGTGATGCACCAAATGTGCAATGTGAGGTCATTTGGGCTGAGATACCTGGGAGTTAATTGTTTTCCTTCTCCTTCAGAATGTTGATTTGTATAATGTATTATTACATGAGAACATCTTACATCTCAATACATGCACTGTGCAATAAAGATCATTTCTGTAAGTTTGTGATATCTCTGAGGTTTTGCCATCTGTGTGCAGGCCATTTTCAGCCATTGAAGGATAAGATCAAATGCAATCTGAATATTTTTTTTTCATAAAACCATTTTAGACATATTTTGAAAATAAGAAAACACACTAACGGCACAACTACTGCTCCTGTGTTTCCCAGGGGACCTCTTTATAGGTACACATTATGGGAAAAAAACCCACAACTCTAATCTTTAAGACTTCTAGTATCTTTTCTACACAGAACGGTCACTATATGGAACTGTAGATTCACATATGTTCACAAATGTTTTAAATGGAGTAAGATGAGACTGAAATGAGAAGCTACCCTGCCCACTCCTGCATCTCACTTCCATCCCTGAACTGCTGCCCATTCCATGCAGGAAGATGTTTCTGTGGACTTACACTGAACAGGCCTAAACTTATGCAGGTGCCCAGCCTGGATGGAGAGAGAATGGGATGACTCCTTCAGCAGTCATGCTGTGTTACTGTGTGCATAGAACGTTTGTAGAATAACAGGATAAGAGTCTGCCCTAAAGCAGAGGTCACATCAGGACCAAAAATAAGAGAATAATATCCCACCATTACTATGATTTCAGATTTTCAAAGGAGAACAAAAATCATAATTGCCCTTATGTTAGGCTCTTTTCCACTGCTACAATGTGGGAAAATACCATTTCATTATATCCTTGTTTCTGGTCCTGGTAGTTCTCAAAAATTTAGACCAGCCAGTTATGACTGAAGAACTGGCTATAGCCCAATGTATAGCTCAAACTATCATCCTGTTTGAGAAAGGTGAAGGAAGCCATTACCTAATAGGCTGTCTATTCGTCCTATTTATTTTAAATGGTATTGTCTGGAGGTGTTCAGAATTTTGAACACTGTTATTTTTCCCAGGGAGATGTAGATGAGAAAGCCAAGGAGCTGCTAAACAGACCATGAGACATTAAATGCAATTCACAGCTGCACCCTCCCCATTCTCCAACCCACAAGATACATTTTTCACACAGTCTTTAGGCTTTGATTGTTGAGCAATGATGGTCAAGATTTTCTAGTAATTTCCCAGGGAGCTTATTTCTTCAAAGATGACAGCAAAACTGCTCAACAGAACAATGCATTTCATGGCAATATGTTTACATAGGTGCTTTTCTCTAACAGGAAAGGATTATATCTACGTAATATTTACATAGATACACTTCTGCTGAAAATAGCATTTGCTACACTTCAGCTGGTGACTTACACACTGCCTGCTCTGCAACAGCCAGGCACCCTTTACAATCTCTTCAGAAACTTTAATAAGCATTTAACTATTCTATAGAAATAAAAAGCAAACAATCAGATTAAAAACTGGAGAAAACCTTGTAGCACACAATTCCATGTGTTTGGGAATTCCTTGTTACATTCTGTTAAGACAGCTATTTAGAATAGCAATTGGTCACATCTCACATAGAGGCATCTGTTTTTCTCTCTAAGTTCATTGAAAAAAAGTTGAGCATGCCAAGAAACCAACTTCTAGTGAAGTTATTCTGCCACCTGCTGTTGCATTTATGGATATACTAGATATTTTAATCCAAATGTTTTCAACTTAAAAAAAAATAATAATAAAAAGGGGAGATACTTCCTTACCGGAGAAAAACTGATTATTAATTATGAACCACTAATACATCTTTTCCTCTTGTTGATTTCTCAAGTATGTGACTCAAAATATGCTTATCACCAAGACAGAGGGGTCAGAGGTGAGGAGAACCTGGTACAAGGGAAAAGCTCATGGTTAAAAAAAAAGGAGAGGAAAAAAAAAAACTTTAGGAAGGAAAGAATTACAAAATCTCATAAAACAAAGTATTTTCATGAGTGACATAAAATTCACACAGGAATAATTGTCTAAAAGCCTTCTAGTCTGAAAACTACAATCCTAAACACTGCTGGATTACTCTATCAAATCAAAGAACAGGTTAAATGAAATACTGAAATTCACCAGTTTACACTCACTGTCTGAGTGGGGGAGAAACTAGAGCAAGTGGTATCAAAAAGGTAGCTCCTCTCACACCTCCAGTTCTATCAGTAATACAGCTGATGGTTTAGCAAGCTTGACAAAGTCCTGTTCCAAAAAGCCAGTGACAAGAAGGTGGCCATCCCAGCAGGCAGCACCCATCACCTACTTTCAGGATATCAATGACAAGTGCCACCCCCTCATATCTGACCATGCACAACACCTTTGCACAGAACTAGAGTGGCTACATCACATGCTGTCCTTATGTTGCCCATTGCTTTGCACATGCTTAAATACTTGTCTGCAGTGCAGGCAGGTAGCGGTAGTATCGGAACAGTTTGGGGAAAGGACTGAAAGAAGATGGGACACACAAAGGAACTGCACAGGGAAGTCAGGGACAGCAGACTTACTTGCTGAAAGATGATACACTCACTTGGAAAATGCCTTCAGATTTTTAATTATAGTAATTAATGAAAGATAAACTCTAGATGTAACCCAAACTGCAGGACAAAAAAAAAAAAATCCCTGACCAGAGAAGGAAACCCTGATACCACAAAACAAATATCCACGCAACACATCCCCTACTCTGTCCTACAAAGGGTTCCTCATATTAATGGGACAAGAGAGTTGCCTCTCATCCAAAGAGATTGGATTGAACTTGCTTAGCTCATGAGACCAGAGGGAATCACAAGACAGCAGGGTTAACCACTCTCTGTATTAAACATATCTACTTGGTCTACTCTCCATTTAAAGCACTACTAAAAGCTTGCTCTGCTTTGGCAGCTGCCCACTGCCATTTACAATTAATTTTCAGCTGTTCCTTCAGGCTCTTCATCCCTTTGATATCCTATTGCCTGTTACACATTAGACAGGAGTACAACCCCTGTTTGTAAGCAGTACCTGCATGGCAGCTTCACACTCTTTCACATGAAGCCTCCCAGCAATTTTTGTTTTGCCCCCTGGTCAAGTACAGGAATTAGTTCTCCAGACAACAGCTCTGCATTCCACCACTGGTTCTTCTCAGGGAAGTGCGCCAGCAGCCCCTGAATGAAAGAGCATCTCACCTGCTGCAGGGAGCCCCACACAGCTGTGCTCTCTCCACTGTGGTGGGAAAGGGGGTAAGGACTTGTTGGCCCAGTTAGATGAGCTCAGCAGTGGTTTTGTCTCTTGCTTACCTGATTTCTAGTAGATTTGTCTCATTGCTCAGCCCAGTGAGCAGAGTTGCAACATTAATTACTGCCTTTCATTTCCAAGTTAAATTCTATTTCTAATTTGCATATCATGGGAAGGAGACTTTAACCAGATCTTGAGGTATTTATACAAACCCATCAACTTTCACCTCTCTCTGTGTCAAATAATTTATATATGCTAAGCATTATTATCTCTATTTTTTGAAGCAGAATGGCAAAAGTGACTAAGAGATAAGCAATGAAAACCTGTAGCAAATCTAGTTCCTAATACAGATCTTGGCCTGTCTTTCCCTTGTAATGAATACTAAATAAACCTGCAAAATAGCACATTCATGCATAAAAATCAAGTTTTTAAAAAAAGTGTTTTTACTAGCTCTGGTTTCAGAGTTCTGTTTTCTGTACTAAAATGGAAGGTCATCCTGTACAAACTCAGTATTTTTTTCTGCTCCCGAATTTTGTTATCCTTTGCTGCATGAGTATATGTAGTTGTTACATTAAGAATTTATGCAGATGTTTTACTTTTGACAGTAATCTAATTCCCTTGTTTGTGCCATAGATGGAAGCTAACTAGCATTTCTTCCAGGCTGTCTTGTTGCATTCTAACATGATGAATTCAATTTTTTTCCCCCATAAGGTATTTTCCCATAGGAATTTCCATAAGGAATGTTATTCCTTGCAGTGCCCTGTTCATATAATTCTTGTCCCTTTCAACAAGGCAGATAATTAAGTACTTTTCCCCTGAAGCCAGATTATCTATTGATAAAACAAGATGTACTACCAAGACCACACCCTATGATTTGATTAATTTGTTCTCTGACCTCTTTTTGATCACACTGGGGACTTCAGTTTTTTAAGGAAACACCCCTGGACAGTGCACAAAAAGAGAGGTCAAGCAGATGACATCTCGAGCTGTATCGTGGCTGGACTGTGCATCCCCCCTATAGTGACTTAAAATGTTAATTTTCTTGCATTTCATAGTGCAGAAGTTACACATGACAGACTCTTTACAGAGCAAAGTTATTTTTGACACAGCCCTCATTCAACTCCATGTTAATAGATGACCACCAGAAGAAAGACAAAAGAAAATTCAATCCAACTGTCCACTATAGAGTCAAATAAAATAATCCACAACACAGCTGCAGCAGGAAGAAAATCATGATTCCCCCACCTTCCCTCTGATTTAGCTTCAAAGTCCAGAAGAAATGCCTCTCTTAAGATCTCTTACCCATTAGTTTATGAATTCTTCTATATATACACTAAGAGATCCTAATAAAGATGGAGCAGCTATTGTCCAGTGCATTAAAAACTATCCAAAGACCCTACAGAATCTACTGTATAATTTCTCATACACTGAAAAATTGCATTATGCTGTATCAACTACCATACACTGTCAAGAAATTATTCATACCGCCACTGAACTTCACGCATTGCTGTGACTGAGTCGTTAAATTACAATACAGGGTAATACACATAAAAGGAAAAGCAAAAATCCTGTCAAGTTAAATCTGAAGATTATTTTAGGGAAGAAAAAAGGGATGCTCTTTCAGGATTTAATTGGAACACCTAGGTCTCTACACAAAGAACACTGGGTGCTTTGGTGAGCACAAGATGTTGAAACCATGGGTTTGCATCTCGTCGATCATGTACCCTTTCCAGCCATAATCTTTTACTCCAGGACATGGGCTCAGACCTGACTCAGAGAGAAGAACACTTCTAACAAAAAATTGCCAGCAACAGCTCCTGAATACAGTTTTTTTTTCCCCACACACCCACCCTTCACAGGGGAGCGGTCCCCCATCCAATTACTGTCCAGACTCAACCTTGCTTCATTTGCAAATTGTGACAAAAATCACAGCCTGAGGTGGTGTAGCTACATAACCTGTACATTATGCACCTTTCATTAAAGAAAGTGTAAATGCAGTAATCTATTAATAAATACGTCTTGCAGGGCCTGAAAAATGTGGAAACAAACAAACATTTCATAATACATATAAAAGGGCTTTTCAATTAACATCCTGTTTTGAATACGTGGCTGATCTACAGTAGCCCCTGGCAACAGTCTGCCAGCATCTCAGCCCAGCATGCTTAGATACTTCTGGCTGTGCTTCCATTCCTCTACACATCAACAACAGGCCAATTTATTATCCAGCCTACCTGATACATAGTGCAGTGCAGCCAGGACCTCAAGCTATTTCACTGAGATTGAATAAGTCAAGACATGAAAATGATTAATCAAAATGAAGAGGTTTAAAAGCTGCAAGAAAATTGCCCTAAGTAAAGCCTCTGCAAAGGAAGGATTGCACCATTTGGAAAGCTCAGGCTTTCCACAGACTGATAATACTGGGGTTCTTTGCTATTTCTCTCTCGACATTGTGGTTAGACCAGTGGACAGACAGACAATGGCTATTCATCTCTGATGCTACATTCAGCCAGAGAGATCTACAGGGCACAGCTATATGACCTTTTGTAGGTAAACACAATCTTGCTGTGCCTGTGGCCCAAGCAGAATGGAAAACATGTTAGTGTAATGCCAAGACCAAGCTAACACACAGTGCATCTTGTCAGGCTTCAAAGCAAACCCACATCTACCTGCAACCCTAGATACTGACATGGTAAGGAGGAAAACAGCAGGTAAATGCTGTAAATGAGACACATTTACATTTGCTGCAAGAAAGAGGTACCTTGCACCAGACTCCACTGCCCCACTACAAAGAAAATATAAGCAGCTAGGGAAGGTGCTGGTACCTGACTCCTGTGCCTACTGCAGCCTCAAGGTAATTAAAGCACAGACTTAGCCAGTATCAGAAAATAAAAGGATGCTAGTCATCATTCTAGTGCTCATCCATGCAAATCACATGGCAGTATTACAAGTATGAATGCTCTAAGAGAGACGTGGCACTCAAATGATGATAGATTTTACACTTAGTTTCTGTGTCTTAAACTGCAAAGGTGCTATAGAGCATTGCATTATTTAAAGGGAAGAGAAAGAGATAAAGTCAACAGTTTTGAGGGCTGGAACTCAGCTACTCTTCTGTGAAAACATGGATGAAACAAAGCAACACACTTAGGCACACGTAAATAAAACTCAAAAGAATTTGCTTACCCTCAAAAAACCATTCTCTTTGCTACAATAATAAGCTTGAATAGCTCAGAACTCTTATTTAAAACTTCCCTGATTTTATCTTTTGCATATTTATCTATTTTTAAATATACATATTAATGTTAAAAACCATTTTTATATTTATAGACACATATATACTTTATGCATGGAATTTCTTCCACTTTTAGATGAAACGTATTGTTTCCAAATGCTGCCACTGTTACAGTCTGAGACAACAAGAACTTCACCACAGAGATTAATTACAGCAGGGACAGGGCAAATTAATCTTTTTCCATGCTACCTTATCACAGAGTTGCTAAACTACTTCTGGCCAAATTCCTCCTCTGTACACATTAAATCCTCAAGTGCTGAATAAATGATGGTGTTTGTAACTTTCGCCAAATATGTGCAACAAATTTCACACACATGAAAGAACAACTAGATGACTGTAATTTCTGGGAACCTATCACCTGGCAGTAACCAGTAATCCAGAGGAGTATAGTTTACTATGTTTTGGCTGAGTGAACAGTCACTGATAAGACTCTTAATTTAAACTTGGGAAAATGAAATGTTTTTCTTGCCCACTCTTTGTTTCCTCCTTGTGTCCTCCAAATTAGCTAGAGTTACAGTAGTCCTGTTTGCTCAGCAAATCTCCTTACAATTACATTTGAAATGCCCAGGGATCATCATCTTAAAAAATTCAAAATAGTACCTCCTAAAGACATTACAGGATCACCCCTCACAGCCTCACAAAAGGTGGAAAAACTCAGTCTCAAAAGCAGATTGGGAATATCAGTATATGTTTTGGAGTATGGAACCTACCACCCATAGCACTGGACAGTGTGATCACTCCTAAAGAAAGGGATACTCAGTTCTTGTGACTTTATCAAGTCACCTACTAACGAGAAAAAAATCAATGGTGACAATTTTACTTAAACTGGGCCTTAAATCCTTCTCTTTAACAGCTGACTCTGATGAAAGAGTCTCCTTAGAGACTTCAAGAAAGGCTGAATTTATAATGTAGGAGCTCCTGGCAGTTTCTATCATCTCAAATTACAGCGATTTTGATCAGTGCAGAGGGCCTAGAAGGATGAATTCTGCCCTGCTTTGTTGGCTCCGACTTCCCTCACAAGATCCTCACACAGAATCAACAGTGACAAGTTTCTCTTCTTCCAAGATGACCTTTAATTTAGCAAGGCACAATCCCGTCTCCTCTCCCCGTTAATGCTTGGATCCAAGTACACACATACATGACTTATATCCTGTATTTGGGAGAGCAGGGTGATATGAGTCCCTGTAGTCCCTTTCAAACTTTTCTCTATGAATACACACAAGACACATAGGAGAAGCTGCAAGGTGTCCTGCGTACCTTGCAACTTCTGTTTAGTTTCATGCAATCCTTCCAGACACAAATGAAAGCCAGCTTTAGATCAGGATAGATGATCTTAGCAAAGGCAACACTCACAAGAAGCAACAGCTAGCCAACAGTCTGATCTCACCTTTTACTGGGGGTTCCTTCCCCCAAAGCAAAGTACAGCATTGCTTCCAGGCTTGGCTGGATTCAACACCAATTACAGGTTTATTAACTGCAACAGTACTCTCAACTAATTAAAGGCAACTTTTACTGTAACTATTCCTATCAGGCAAAGATATTTCAAATCATATCTGCATTTTAAACAGCTCCAGAGGACATCACTCAAGTTCCTTCTATTTAGAAGTGATGATGAGACTAGCACAGCAACTATAATTATCAAATGGCCTTTTTGTAAGGCAAGTGAGGCTAGCAAAAACTCACCACATGAATGTACCACACACTCCACCTGCTCCTGTGGGGAGCATTTCAGAGCTTTGCTTTCAAGTTCATAACATGCTACATGATCACTGGGACACACACATACCCACAGTGTTAGAAACTGTGAAGCTGCCACACAGGTAAGGAAAAAGGACATACTATGCTTCACAGAGGGCCTCCAGACAAAAATCTCAGGTCAGTGTGAGCTTATCACACACACTGCTCTCTCCTTCTGTTCTTCTAACAACCTAAAATCCTTCATTTACAACAGTTAAGACAACAGTAATAGTAAAGAAATGATTCTTTGAAATAATTTCAAAATTTCCCTTCTTTTCATCTACTTTTGGCAAACATCAGGAGATTAGAAAGACATACTCAGCTCTCCCCTAAGAAATGTGAACTGCAAAAGTTAGGGTGACTGAAATGTGTAAGGTTTATAATGCACCAGGTTTGTGTTAAATCTGCTTCTCTATATTTTCTAGATGTGAAGCAAAAAACACTAATGTCTTGCCAGAGAGTATGATTTTAAAAGACCTAAAGCATAGACTTTAACCATATGTTAAGAGTGACTGAAATCAAAATGTGAGTCTTTCTGGATCAGCATTATTGTCTACTGAAATGATCTTATCCAGCAAGATTTCAGCCCTACTTTAGGCATTTTGTTCAGCTTGGACAGAAGCAGAGTGCACAGTTGTACTTTGATGTACTTGTGTATATTTGTAGTCAATTCACATTCATATATTATCACTAACAAAGTGACATACATGTGGCAAACTCTCAAAATGCATTACTCAAACCCACCTTTTTCAACAGTGTTTTTATACAGCAACAGAAATACTTCCTTTCACTTGAGGCCTGCAAAGGGTTTTTTTGGGATTCTCATTTGCTAGAACTCAGCCTGGGACAACATTATAATGTAACATTATAATGCAGTGTTCCTTTAGGAGAGAGATGATTAACCAAAACTAACACCATATTTATGCAAACTCAGATAAGGACAATGAAATCTCATACCTCAGAATATAAACAGTTGCCACAGTTGTTAGGGGAGTATTTGTCTACTCACCCCTTGACTGTAAGGACAGGGTGAGTAAGGCAGGAGAGGAGGTGGTACCTTATTCTGGGCTAAACAGAATAAATAAGACAGACAGATCTGCTGTATTACATCTTATGTTCCCTAGTCTTTGCCATCTGGCAAGTGATCCATGGCTCATGTGAAATGAGTGGGTGGTCATGGTCTGGTTTGTACCAGACATTTCTTGGGATCACAGAAAAAGAAAACAAAACACTGCAATTGGCACCAAACACTGCTCTTGTTAGCAGCTTTCAGCAGGCGAAAGACCAAACAAAACTGAAGACTAAACCTCTCCCTCCTTTAGAACTGGTCACAATTTCAAAGGTCGATAAAAGCAAGTTTGTATAAGAGAGAGGGAAAGTTTGCAATGCCTCTGGGTCTGTCATTCTGTTACAGGTAGAGAAAGCAGAGATTTCAGCCCTTGGGACAATCGGTGACTTTATCATCTCCATTCTGATAACTCACCCTTCTGTGAGCATCAGCTCTGGAACCTTGCAGGGCACATGAAATTTATAGCACTGATTTATTTTTCTGGGCAGATCTGATCCTAAAATCTTAAACTGACATTATATAAAGTTATTAACTGAAAAAAAAAACTCTAAAATTTCATCTTAGCATAACAGGCTCAACAGAGGGGTGAGTGAACAACTACATGCAGGATCCAAGCTAGGACATTGCTGCCAGCCTTAAATTAGTTCTAATAAGAGCTGTGAAAAGTTTTTTTAATAAAACTTTATTAATAGATGAACAACAATGCTTAACAGCAGGTTTTCTACATTGAGGAATTATGTTTCAAAGGTTACCCTGCTGAAAAAGAGCCAAACACTACAGCATTTACATTGTTTCACATTTAATACAATGCAGACTTTTCAAGCACAAACACCTTTAAAAGGAAGCCATACGGTAAAGGCAGACTTGCTTTTCCCTAACAACATGGAACATTTTCATTCTGAACTTTAAGCTAAAAGGGGGTTCATGACTGGATATCAGAATCATGGAATATCCTGAGTTGAAAGAAACTCACAAGGATTATCAAAGTCCAATTCTTTGATACTGGCACGACACAGAACACTCCCAAGAATCACACCATTCTTGTGCCTGAGAGCACTGTCCAAACACTTCTTGAACTCTGTCAGGCTGGTGCTGTGACCACTTCCCTGGGGAGCCTGTTCCAGCGCCCCACCACCCTCTGACTGAAGAACCTTTTCCTAAACCTCTCCTGACACAGCTTCAGTCCGTTCCCTCAGGTCCTGACATTGGTCACCAGAGAGGAGAGATCAGCACCTGCCCTGACGCTTCCCCTCACGAGGATGCTGAAGACCAAAATGAGGTCTCCCCTCAGCCTCCTCCAGGCTGAACAGACCAAGTGACCTCAGCTGCTCCTCACGTGACTTCCCCTCCAGACCCTTCACCATCCTCGTGGTCCTCCTTTGGACACTCCCTAATAGCTTAATGCCTTTTTTATATTGTGGTACCCAGAGCTGCCCCCAGCACTTGAGGTGAGGCCACCCCAGTGCAGAGCAGAGCAGGACAATCCCCTCCCTTGCCCGGCTGTGCCTGACACCCCCCAGGATACAGTTGGCCCTCCTGGCTGCCAGGGCACTGCTGATTCATATTTAATTTGTCACCAACCAGGACGCCCCAGGTCCCTTTTCATGGTGCCACCATACATTCCTTTTATTTCAAGGAACACTCACTTAGCATACAGTCATATTGTGAAACGGCACCATCAGATATTTTTAATTCAATATACCAACTCATTGAGCAATTTTAAATCATATTTCAGCTGTGGCTGAACAACAAAAGCAAACCTAACTCCTGTTTGCAGAAATAGCATCAAAGCAACCACACAAAAGCAAGCTGTATTGTACTCTATTTCTCATTCCAGGGAACGTATACTAAAATAACACGTATTTATTTACTTTCAAGATCTTACTCAGTATCTAATAATTTTGCAATAAAGAATTTAGATGTAAAATTTTGTGAGTTCTTTGTGGTTTTCCTTCCACAAACCAAAACTCACATGGGAACACTAAGTATCCAGACAAAAATACTAACTAACTAAATCTATATGAGATTAATAAAAGAAAACTCATCAGGGAATCAGTCTGTTAAGGTCACATGCTTCAAAAGCAAAAGTTTTTCCTTTGAAGCTATTAATTCTAAAGTAGAGGTGAAAAATATATTGCTAAAGTCCTGAGAGATAATACATTTGTCTGAATTCAGTAAAGAAAAAATAGCATTCATATCTGCACTGGGGTTTTTTTCTGCTTGCAAAAATAGTTCCTCCAAATCTCACTGGGCAAGAGTAGAAGATTTAATGACTGATCAGTCAGCCGTGAGCCTAAACATTCTAAAAAGCAACTTATAAAGGAATACTACACAACTTAGTTTGTTATTACATGTACAGCTTTTCTGAAGTCATCAGACTTAGCTGCTATACAATTTTTAACCAGTGGACAAAGCAGCACAGATATCATAAAACTTGGCAAGGTTCTGAAGAACAGGAAAAAAGACCCACCAAAACAACCCAGAAAACTCCACTAAAACCAAAACCCCAGCAAGACCAAGCTGTTGAATCTCTGCCAATATACACATCCAGCAGTGCTCTATGAAAGAAGGGCAGAGGAAGGTCACTGAACTGTTCTCTGCTATCTGCCCTGTTCTGTGGGACTTGCATACCCCTTAAAGCACATGTGCATAAATTAAGGATGGGTATTTCTTGATTTTAACAAATCACACATGTTATCTGTGGTTGTTACAAACAGGGTAAGTCCAGGGTAATCATTGTCACCAGCTGGAGAGAGAAAGCACTTCCAAAAACTATTTTAGTATCTGAAGTTGCTCATGTAGTAGTTAAGGAAACTGCTTTGGATTAAAACACACAGTATGCCAAGAGCTGTTATACTGATATCTTAATTTCTAAAAGTCTTTCATTCCAAAAAAGGAAACTATACAACCTAGTTCCATAGGCTTCCTGTAGGTTGGATTTCTACTACCATTTTACATGAGTGTAATGTGATGCTGATGTCAAATGGAAGATCAATAGCACTATTCTCTTGAAGGCAGAGAAAACACGAGCACCTTCTGAAGAGAGAGAATGGCAGTGGTTTTTCCAATAAAGCTGTTCAATGAAAGACATTATGGAATTCCATCCTTAAAAAACTGTGCAAAATAAATAGACATTTTATATTTTTTAACACCTGGATGTTATGACTCTTGAGCGTAACCATAAGCTCTACAACACCACTGAAGTATAGCAGCACTTGAGGTCAGGAGAAAGCTGCTTTTCAAGAGCATACATGTTTCCCAACTGCTTATCACGAAACGCCAAAAGCCATACTTTTTATAGCAAAGACAATACAAGTAAAGAAAATTCAGCAACTTTAATGAGTAACAGTCGGTGTAAAAAAAAACCACTAAAATAAACACTTTATTATAGCAACTAGCCTGGGCCTTGGCTTCACCTTTCTTCATACAAACTACCTTTAAACCATGCAGTACTCTCTAAAACTATATTCCAAGATCTATTGTCCCACCATACTGTCCTACCAAGTATTTCTGTGGAGACTGCTCTTCCAAACAGTGTCCCAGCACCATTCTCTCTCTCCTGGATTACTTGGCAAATTCATAACCTGATACCCAGCAATGCTGGCACTTCAGAATGACTGTAGCACAAAGGAAGCTGCCTTCAAACAAACAGCACACCCAGCCCCCGTTGGTTCTGAAAAGGATAGTGACAACGTGTTAGGAAAAAGTTCTAAAAAAAGAAAAAAAATTTTAATGACTGAAGAGATTGATGAAAGACTTGAAGAAGTAACTGCAGAGCTTCTTTAAATAACAAAGTCTAGGAGGAGGGACAATAGACAGCAAGAGTGTAAAAAACCAAGACTATCAACAGAGAAATTATTTATTCTACTACAATGAACTGTATTTGGAGATTTATTTTACCGTTCATATTTACCTCAGAAAAAAAATGTCCAAAAGCATCTGAGTAGAGTTTACCAGCTGGCTTTTATTAAAAAAATAAACAACAAACCAGCAAATGCCTCACGGTAACAGAGCATCAAGGTGAAGAAAAGCACTGACACAAAATAAACAGTGGAGAGAGACCAGCAGATATTTAGGGCACTGGACAACTCATATCTACTATGGAAGAACAGAGCATTAAGCTAACCCTGCCAGAATTTGATTCTGTGGTTCTAGAGAAACAGGATTTAAAATGTAATGCATACAGTGCTATACTGGGCATGCTGACACACTCTTCTCAACAGCTTCTCAAAGTTAATCATCTCACATTATATAAATGCTTGATTGGAATTTTGGAAACCAACAGGGACAAGAAATATTTAGTAGCAGTTGAAATGTCTGCCTTGTCACTTTTTAATCACACTTTCTATGAGGCACTAAAAAATGAAATTGATGGTTGCTTCTAGATCTTAGATCTATTCCAAAAAGGAAAATTTTCTTAGCATCTAATTCACATAAATTACGACATCTTTTATACTTTAGATATTAAGGCTGTAGCTCAACACCAACCCTCAGGTGGGCCTATCTGTTTCCTAGGAAGTGTCTGGTACTAAATATAAGGCATTTTTCTGGTACAGCTACGGAAACTATTAAAACCAACTGCTATCAGAACTGCAAAATCACTGAAACAACCAGGAAAAATTTGGAAAAGATCACCTATACAGCAATACTTCAGTTCATATCCCATAGCTGCCTTATAACACAATATAGGATTAGATTACAATTTTTAAATAATTGCTTGCATAAGACATAAATGTAGCAAGAAAACTGTGCTAAATCAAACACTGTGCTCATATCTAACACAAAACCAGAATGAGACAATGTGGTTTGTAGATTGGTCAGGCTGCTGCTAATCCCCTGTGGATCTTTGTCAACTAATAGCGACCCAGCAGGAGGTACTGATCCCTGTGCATGGCCCAGAAGGCAGGTGTCTCTCCCAGAAGCTGATTACAAGCATCTGCCTATATTAGGTGGATTCAAACTTACAACTGCCACTTCAAAAGGAAAATGTTCTCCTAGACAAAATACGATTTAAGATGTAATCCAGACTCTCTATGTCCTTCTGTTAACCTCTGGCCTCTACAGAGTGGAAAAAAAAAGCCAGAGAAATTCTTATTGCTTAAGACTACTAAAAAAATGAATCCTGTCTGTAACACAGTCAGGACAGTACTCTCCTCTTGAACATGTACCAACTCATACATAGATGTGAATTACAAAAATGTCCATTTGCACAGAATACCAGTCTGAGCAGGATCTAGGACTTATTTCAAAACAGCGCTCTGATGATTACAACCAGACTCTTCACTCTTCCCTCTCACGTCCACTTATGTCTGCAGTAGATCTTGCTCCTGCCACGCTGACCCTTACAGCAGTCCAGTATCCAGATCTGTAGACCATGTATATCATTTATGTTATGTTATGTTAGTGCCCATAAACTCTATTCACAAATCAAGACTGTGCTGCACATCCTACACCGTACAACCACAAATGAACAGACTGACAACACACTCGGCCCGCCTATCCTGCTTCAAAAGACCTTCAGCGAGCATTTATGCAGAGAGCTCCAATGCTATTCTGCCCACTGCATGCTGTGGATAAGGAAGTAGTTTCTCTTCACAGTTGGATCAGAGCAATGGTTTATCTAATCCAACACCCTGCCCCTGATGGCGGCAGCAGGAGAGCACATGGTACTTCGGATAGTAGCTATTCCTCTTAAACTTCCTTACCAACTACAGACATTAACTTAGGGATGTTGGAGGGCTATTCCCTTTAGAATCTGTTCATAGTATGTTTTTCTGAATATGCCAATCTCATTTGCACCACCTGATCTCTGGATAGCATTTTCTTTAGTTTTTTTACATTTTTAATAATGGAAAGAAAAATCTTGTTTTAAAGTTCTTCTGACATTTTCTTCTGTTGTGTTACTGATGACTTTTCAGTCATCAGTAACACAAGTCTTTCTCTATTTGTTGACTCCTCTATTTGCAGATTTCCAAACTACTCTTGGGTAAGACATAATTTGTCTCATTCTCTAGCTTAACACAGTTTCTACACTGCATGTAGAAACTTTATCTGCAATAAGATCAAGGAGCTACTGAACATTAGATTTAAGGCATTTCTTGAGTGACTGAAGTTTAGAGATGGATGCCAGGATGAATACAGCAAAGCCAGAAAAACTAACATGGGATAAGTTAGCCCTAAAGCTTAGTTGCTACATTTAAGAGTACTGTAGCTTTGGTACTGGCTTAATTCAATAAAATCAGAAGTGGATCTACATAACAAAGTGTCACTACTTCCAAAGGAAAAACAATCCCAAAACACTGTGTAGACACACAGACTTTAATACACAGTGCACTGTTTCTACATCAGCAACCCAGACTTTGGATATCCCACTTTGCAGCAGCAATAAAGTGTTTATAGTCCCATCAGCTATCCTGGTGAAGCCACGTCTCAAATGCATGTTTGACATACCCAGTTAATACATGTTCACACTTTTACACATCTGCTATTTCAAGTCACACCCATTATTCATCAGCCTTAGCTACTACACACATTAAGTTAAAGAACTACATAAATGCAACCCATCTTAAGTAATCAGCCATCCATTCCTGTGTAAAAAAATGACTACCTCCTTGTAGATAAGGACCAAAACATGTGGAGGGTAAAGCTCAAATTCACTTCAGCTAAGT
Organism: Struthidea cinerea; assembly: GCA_013397865.1. Taxonomy (NCBI): domain Eukaryota; kingdom Metazoa; phylum Chordata; class Aves; order Passeriformes; family Corcoracidae; genus Struthidea; species Struthidea cinerea. The sequence goes on along the minus strand of VZTI01003110.1, from coordinate 300,699 downwards.
AGTTCAGTAAACCACATAGGCTTGGGATCCATCCCAGGATTCCTTTAGAGTTACAGTGAAAGAGATGCAAGGGAACATTTGTTTTGGAGGAGGAAACAGAGATATCAGAGGCTACTGTATAGTTGTCTGAAGTCTGAAATAAAAAAAGATGTGCCACACAGACCTCAAGCTGGCAAGTAAATCAGCCACAGATGAGACAAACTATGTGTGATATAATGGTCTGTAGACAGAGTGTCCTGCTCTAACTTCTAATCAGATAAAAGAAGGGTCCCACAGCTTAATGTTGCTCAAAGACTCAGGGAGTTTCTCTAAAGCCTTACATCAAGTCAAACATACACTTACTTATATCACTTACAATAGAAAAATGACATCACTTGGTAAAGTACTCCAGTTGCTAGCAAGCTGGGTTGTACCTGAAAGGCAAACTACAGGTGAAGACTGCACAGACCCAACATAACATCCTGATTCATTCACTCTCTTCCCCTTGGTCTTGACAAACACAACAGAGACTACAAGAAAAATATACTTGTTAATGTTCGCACTGCTCAAAGCCTCAATAGCATAGCTAATTTTCTCTAGGCTAACCCACAGTAAATATCAGTTTCATGGATAAGGAAAGTGCCACAAAATAAATAATTAAAAACAGCCAGAAGATGGTTACTGCTTTGTGACTCCAACCCAGAAGCTTGAAACTTGAGTAGAATTCAATTTACTCGCTTTAATGAATTCCTTCTGCCATGCAGCTAATTTCACACATTTCCTCCTGCTCTGATTATTAAAAAGGAAAAGCAGCTAGTATAAACATCAAAGAGCAGCAGTACTGCATTGTGTGACACCAGGGTGTTTTCCAAAGCTCCAGAAAAGAATGACCAGTGAACTTTCTGATCCCTTGGCAGGATGGGCATACAAAACATTTTTGCTACCCAAAAGGTATTACCTACATGTGATGAGGTTTGGGAAGCTGTGACTCAGTGACACAGCACTATAACAGCAGGAGAGAAGTACCACACCTCCAGACCACCCTTCAAGGGAGCACAGCTCTGCTTCTGCTACAGTGATGGGAACATCAGCTCATAATATTTTTGCCTTTATTTTCTAGCCCTTTAAAACCATACCTACACGGGCACGTGTATCATAAATTCACTCAACTCAATATTAATTCATGCTACTTCTAATAATAATAATAATAATGATGCTCCACCTTTATTTTTGGTATAGTATAGTCTGCAGTGAGGCTTGCAGTCTTCCAAAAACAACTCATACCAGCAAGTTCTGCCACAAAAATAGTTCTGAAATGTTCTACTATTCATTTTACTTATCCAATCCCTTCCAGGTCAAAACTGATAATATGTAGTAATCAGTAATATGAACTGATCCTGGATTACACAAGATTGACAAAAGTAGAAACGCTTTTTTTAACATTTATTCCTACATAACCCCCCCACCCCCAAAAATACAGTACTATACTGAGACTTAAAATCTCTGCTATTGTCTTGGAAATGTTTTCCTAGGCCAGCACCACAGAGAACTCCAGTGGTCAACAGTTCAGACCTTAAATTCCTTTCCTTCCAGAACACTTAATGCAATGCTATCAAGCAAAAGAAAGTAGCTTTGACTGCAGGACAAGCTTCCTAGGAGATTTAATTGGATTAAATAAATTTCTACATCAAAGTTTCATGACTTGTATCTGCCATTTCTAAGGCTGAATGAAGAAAAATGCAAATTAAGAAAAAACCCTTCCAGCTCCAGAGTCGAATGAAACCAGTGGCTCCAAAGGCCTCACTGCAAACACCAAGTGTACACACAGACCCCTGGAGCAGGCTCCTCAACAAGCTCTCAACCTGAGGGTCTTAAAGCACAAACATCCACATATTCCAGGTACCACAACTGCAGCTGTGCCCATCTGCACCCATACATCCGACCACTTTCATGCATCTGACCCAAGTCCACTTGAAATTCTTTGTGAGACAAGGTCAGGCTCCCAGTTCCCTCTAGCTCCCAGATGCCCTCTCAGCCACACTTGCTGCAGGAGGATGTCCCAGAAACTCAAGCTGGAGAGAAGCAGGTTATGAATCTGCAGCTAAAAGAAGGTACAGCCGTAAGCCTGTGGTGTGTATTCCAAAATGACTGCGTGGTACCATGCTCACTCGTGCTGACAGGCACCACTGATGGGGCAGTGCGTGGCTTTGCCCAGCTGGTGCCCGACCTCAGCACAGGGCATTCCAGGTGCAATTTACCTTCTGTACACAAGACGCGTTGTACAGCTGGAAAACCAGTGATGTTGCAAGCGTGAGAAAGTCCCATGCCATTGGCTTGTGTGAAAGTCAGTCTGCAGTCCACAGCCTAACAACAACATTATCAAGGGAACAGCACACAGCATTCATCTATTGCTCCTGTGTCCTCAGGATTGCACAGCCAAAGGCTGGAGTTACACAATCAAGACAACTTTTCTATTCCACCCTACAGTCAGATGCTTGCAACTTTTCATCTGGGAAAAAAAAAAATTCAGTATTTTCTTAGCTACACCCTTGGAAGCCTTACTCTGCAGTTCACAAGAGAAACCAAACAAAGGAAATGTCAATCACCATTTTCACTGGCATGAGACTGAGGGCTTCAGTCACAGTGTAGGCCACATCCAACAAAATGGACAAAATGAAGGTGAATTAGAATAACCATCATTTACAACTTCACCAGCTGTACACAGAGAGGCCTACAGGAAAAACCAGCCTATATTTCTACTGATAAAGCACTGTCTTCTCTGCAGTATGTTTTCCAGTATACCAACCTAGTTGTTTTTAAAAAATTCCAAATACAGGAACTTTTTCCAGCTCCAAGGAAAATTTACCACATCCTTTCACTAGTACTTGGATCTTCAGCCAGTTACAGTCACACATACTGAACTGAGCCAGGAAGTCTCATGCTACATATGCTTCATCCAATACAACTTATTTCTAGACCTAATGCCATAAATCCATTTGAAAAGTGTTAAGTTAGAAGAAAATATTCAAGGAAAATTATTTCCATATACAAACATCTTTCTAAGGATCTCAAAGTCAGACTTCATTAATTTCAAATAAAAATGGAAATCAGGAGATATTAGAGTAGCCATATGTCTTGTTTCAGAAATTAGGAAACCTGCGGATAGATTGACCACTGCTATTATTTAAGACTACACAGAAAACATAGGGCAAAGCCAGGTACAAGGTCAAGCCTGCACAGTACCCTTATCTACCGATTACACTGTGGATTTTCAAACTCAAAGGTGGCAAAGTTTCAAGGGGCCATGACCATCCTTACTTTATGATATATCAAGTGGAAAGGGAAGGAAAGGGAAAGGAAACACCATACGGAAAAATCTGAAAGAACCATTCAATTAAGCCATATCTGGAGGAAGTGGTAAATAGCATGAAAATATTTTCAGTGAAGATCAAGTGAATCATTAACAATTTAAGCAAAAATATTTCTACAAAAGCATCACATTGATATTGTTTTTATGCTTGGAAATGCATCCCAGAACAAAGAGATTTTGTCACTGGTCTTTTTTCCCTTCTTAGTGGAAGCTTCTTGAAGAGGAAAAGAGAAAGTAGACATGAGAGTATACACAGAAGTGAAACATCTGCCCTTCTTTTTGTTCTCACCAGTTAAGAAAAATGTAAGAAGAAAAAGGCAGCTTTTTCTTTCAGAAGTCCCAATGTGAAAGACTTTTGAATCAACACAACCTACAGCTGTGCAGAATGAACTGGATCTTAAGAACTCTACCAATAAAAAAATTGTGAATCACTTTTGAAGTCGCAGTTGAGACAATATTCTGCTTTTGTCCACACTTAAAAAGTCTTAGTGCTTTCAAAAAAAAATTGAAGTTTTACTTCTTTCTTTAATGGTTTGCTGACTTTGCCCCTCTCTGCGAGGGTTGATGTGTAACTAGGCTGATCCTCCTTCCCACCCAGTAATCACAGATGCAGTGGAAGTCAGAATATCTCTTCAAGCACAAAACTTAAATTTCAAAGTTCTGTCTTTACCACAAGTCTCTTAGCTGCAGTAAAGCCACAAGAGTTTTACCAGATCTAGCTACAGTGAAAACAACTCAATGGATATAAATATCACCACACATTTGTAGACACTGGGCAGAACCCACAAATCTTTCTATCTGGACAACAGCCAGTGGGAGTTTCAGAGCCTGTAAGGCTTTGCAAAAGGAAACAATTTAGCCTCCTGTAACAAATGTGCTGTCCCTAAAGAATAGTGTCATGGAAATCAGAGCACATAGAAACAGGATTTTAAAAAATAACACGCTACAGTCCTAACCAGCTTTCCAAACAACCCCTTAAACGTAATTTTATACTGGGAAGTTATATTAAATGTAGAGAATTATTCCTCTCTTCACATCGTTAAGCAAGCTAGCTGTGCTTCTCAGAATCTAAAAGCTGTGTCTTGGAAAAGATGGCTTGTCCCCTCTGGAGCCTAGCTGGATCTTAAAACTACTCTTTCTACTGGAAAACCAAATGGATAAGTGACAAGAGAAGGTTCCATCACTTTTTTTCCTTGATGATTCCTGCCTAACATACGCAAATTACAAATCCAAGTGTCAGGCTGCCTTTCTTAATACTATCAGGCTGTAAATTTTACATGGAGTCACATCTCTGACATCATACCGTAATGAAATGATTTTTCACTTGAAAATGAAGCATTAATTCATGAAAGAGAAATAGTCTGAATTTATTGTTTTCTTAAAGGTGTCCTTGTCCCCCTGAACCAATCTACACAAAAACTTATTTCTGTAAGTAGAACAAGCATATCTGATTTCCAAAATTATATATAAACTAATATCAGTTTTAGTCAATTTTCTGGCCAAACCAATACTTTAAACACATCCCCTCCCAGGAAAAGAAAAGGGAGGGAAAAAAAAGAAAACAGGAATCAATGCTGTTAGTTGAGTTAAATGGTTCTACTGAAGTTCCTATCCATGTTGCAGTCATATGTATCAGCTAAAATTTTACTTATCTATTTCCCACACTGTCACTGGCTGAAGAGGTTCACTCTGGCACATACATTCACTGAACAAGCTGAAGGGGTGTTACAAACAAAGAACAAACTGAAGTACCACCCGCCTCATGTATTTCCATACAGAACAGTTAGTACTGGACAAGCAAAGACATCAAATCCATTTGCTGGCTGGTCATGCTTACCCATCACTAACATTTACAGGCACAAGTCTGTGAGCTATGTGATTCTTCTTCTATAACACCAAAGGACCCAATTCCACAGTCCTGAGGAGTATTCTGCATTCCAAATAGTTACATTACACAGAAGCTTATGGAGAGTACCCACAGTTAGTTTTAATGCATGAATAAGGCACTACAAAAGAGGCAGGATCAGACTCTAAATAAGCTAAAAATTAATAGAAGAAACAATTCATCTCCTGTGAACATGTTTAATTGTGCAGGTTCGAAGCGAGGCTGAGACCAACCCTCTAGATAAAGTTGGACTTTGCTGTTTTCTACTTCAACTTCTATCTTATGAAACAGCTTCAAATAACTTAATAAATGAATAGCCCATAAACATTATTTTAACTTTCCTCTCTGTAACACAAACACCTGCTTTTGGTCCTGTTGAAAACAGGATTCATGCATGAAGTATATGTACAAAGAGGGTTATTGTGTCATTGAGTAAATAGGCACTGAAATCAAACCAAAACTAGTAACCCCAATATCACAGTTTTCTGTTCCCTGTGCAAAGGCAATGAGTTCTTTCTAGCTCAACCTACATACACATCTTAGTACTGAATTACAAAATAATAGTTATTTGCAAATCATTACTTCCCCCAGTATGAAAATTCTACCACCTAAAGGCAAGCAACACTGAACACATGGACTGCATTAAAGAGATCTGCTATTTGAGAAGCCAAACAGACAGAATTTCACTTGTTGGCCTGCTCCACCTCTCTGCCCCCAGTGCTCTCTTATTTAACAGACTTAATGTACAGGACAATGTTCTTAAATGTTAATGACAATGAACACCTTCCAAAAAGCACCAGCCGGATCTTTTATTTATACACATAAAGCTTTTATCTTTACTATCTCCAACACTGAACGCTGTGCTTGATTGGGTTATGGGAGACTCAATGAAAACTTCTTATAATCTGTGTTACTGCACTTCAATGCAGATTTCCTTCCCAGAAATACCCACTCTACACTGCAAATATATTATGCTAATGGAGTGTCACAGAGGGCATACATCTGCACCAGCACTGTACCACAGCCTCTTGCCTGGCCAACACTGTGGTCTCTTTGGGCCCTGCAGAGAGAAAAAGTATGTTTACACAGTAATAACTTCTATCCTGATGCGTTCCCACATCTCTACTGTTTCTTACTGTCCATTTATTGTGGGAGTGACAGGGACATGAGAGCCACGGCATGGTTACAGCTCTTGTGGCAATTTCTTTTACAATTTCAGGCTTAGGAATGTCTGTGCTGGTTTCAGCTGGAGTAGAGTTAATTTTCTTCATAGTGGCTAGTACAGGACTATGTTTTGGATTTGTGCTGAACAGAGAGTTAATAACATAGAGATGTTTTTGTTATTGCTGAGCAGGGCTTACACAGAGCCAAGGCACTTTCTGCTTTTCCTCCAGCCACACTGGTGAGGAAGCTGGGGGTGCATGGAAGGTTGGGAGGTGACACAGCCAGGGCAGGTGACCCCAACTCACCAAAGGGACATTCCAGACCATATGGCATCACGCTGAGTATATAAAGTTGGGGGAAGAAGGGGGGATATTTGGAGTGATGGTGTTTGTCTTCCCAAGTCACCATTACAGATGATGGGGCCCTGCTCTCCTGGAGATGGCTGAACACCTGCCTGCCCATGGGAAGCACTGAACTCATTCCTTGTTTTGCTTTGCTGGCATGCACTCCTTTTGCTTTCCCTGTTAAACTGTTTTTATCTCAATCCAGGGGTTTTCTGGCTTTTACCCTTCTGGTTCACTCCCTGATCCTGCTGGTCGGGGAGTGAGCAAGTGGCTGCATGGGGCTTAGCTGCTGGCTGGGCTGAAACCACAACAGTGTTTTACACAGAAAAATGTATAAAGAGTATCTCCTAGACATCAGCTAATACAATAGTATTACTTCCAAATAGATTATGTCTAACCAAAAAACCCCACCTTACATACAGAAGAGAGAAAGTCACATGAAACAGGTGTTGGTAACAGCATTCAGTAGCTCACTGACAATAACATCATTTAATGCTCAGATATCACAAGGATAAAAAAAGTATAAGTATAAAGCAGGAGAGCATAATAAGGTACCTGGTCCACATGACAGGAGCAACTTTTGAATGCAGCTCCAATGGCAACTGCTACTGTATTTGATCTCCATTATTTTCTAAATTGAAGGCTTCATGTTTATTCTTCTAAACTACAAGCATGATTAAACTATAGCTTTAGTGTCATACTTAACACAGTACAGAGCTACTCAGCTAACATATTCATGTTACACTACAACATACTCTTTCACTACACCTTAACACTGCTTGTTAGACTGTATCTCAGAGGTCCTGAATATGTTTTGTATTGAGGTCATGAAGTGAGTGACAGTATAAGTAAGGGAGAGTAGAGGACACCCCCATTACAAGAAAACATAAGCTCAGGAAAGCTACCTAAAAAAAACACCTGTTCAAGAACCTGTTACTCCCTTTCAGAGACAATGAAACTTAGGCAAGAGTATCACAACCTGTAGAAGAAAACAAAGAGCTGGAAGTAACTAAGGAGGTACCAATGAATTTCTTAAGCTCTTCTTTGCTGGCAAAACAGAAAGCAAAAGTAGCAAAACCAAAATATACACTCTTCACAAATTTGAAACAGCCTAACTAGGATTACTGTAACTCATAAGTACCAGGAGAAACCAGCTCTCCTTTCTGCTTTCAAAAGAAAACAAGTTCTCCTTCATACCCTAATGGGTAACAGTAAGCGAAGGTGTCAATAGCTTTTTCACCAGTAAGTTTTGTAATTGCACAATTTATGGTTTTGGTTCTAAATGCAAAAATCATCAGTCAGGAAAACTTCTTTGCTTCCAAAATCTCTTCCCCGACATATTACTGCCAGAAACTGTGCTGGTCTTCTCAGACAGACTGCACCATGCTCACATTAATTTGAGTAAGTATGAAAAACACTGCTCTCAGACGTTTCTTGAAGGATCACTTTAATAGCTTCCTTTAATTCAAATACACGTTGTTTGTGGTTTTTCCCATAACTGCAGCCTAACCCTCTCAACATTGTATGCAATACCTTTTTCCTTTTCTCTTTTTTTTTTGTCTGCCTACCACCATAAAAACAGTTTCAGGATCAAAACCACAATCAAGCTCTGTCTACGTGCCACAGGCAAAAAGCAACATGGCCACCTGATCAAGATTAGAAAGATTACACACATGAAAGTAGTCAGAGTGGTTAATCTGCTACTGCACCTACAGTAACTGGGTGTAGCTGTGCCCTTTCTAACAATGTCAAGGTTGTACTCATTTAGCCACGACACATGAAAAGACAAACAGTTTCTGGGACTGAACCTACCTCAGTCTATTTAGACCATGTGAGTTCTCAACAATGATTCAGAGCAGGAGAAGGCTGAGGTCATTCTGCAGCCAGACGTGACGACTTAGGACTAAAATATTTTAACTCCCTGTGACTTGGGTTGCTTTTGTTTTGAAGCAGTGCCTCTGGCAAGCAGAAAGCAGCAATTCATTTAGTGTAATAGAAAAGAATTTGATTTCTAACCTTAACAGACCTTTTTCTTCAAGAGACGGATACTCAGAACAAATGCACATCACATCTGATTCAATTGGACCTGGAATAGTAGTAAAGGCAATACTCTCAAAAAAGCTCAGCTTCTGGAGGCTTAAGGTATTTTTACTTACTATTTCAATTAAAGGACATCATTTGCCATTTACTTATTCACGGACGTCTCTAAAATTTTGGGGTTCTAAGAGACATGCAAGACACTTAACTGCAACTTTGACCATCCCACCATGTGCTTATCTAAACTACATGTAGAAAGCTGATGTGGGAGTGGAAAGCAATACAAAAAGCAATACAATTTGCAATTAATATTAAATCAATGTTTCCATTCCATGTATTCTATGAATATCAACTAGGCACTGCACATTAAGATATAGAAATGAAGTATTAAGCAGAGGCATTCAGTGACACACACAGACTCCAGGATCAGATACACACAAAATATTAATAATTATTACATAGAAAATACTAGGAAACAGCAATACTGAAAGGTTATGAGCAGTTCACAAAATTCTGATGCACAGCTTTATCCCATTTTAACACTACTAATTTTTATTAAAATCTGTATACAGATATACAAAGTTTTTTCTATTAAAAAGAAAATTGAAGCTTTACTCAGTATTGCATTTCTCCTGTATTGTTTCTTTTCTTCTAGTACTGCTAGCAAATACTGTGTGCACTGCTGAACAGCTGTATTTTGTATTTCAGCAATCCTGAGAGAAAAAAGTAAGTGCTCTCCAAGTGTGCTTTGGTTTCCTCATGATGTAATGGCCTACAGACCGTTAATAATTTTCAGAGTAATATGTTGAGTCAATCCTTACTATTTTAAACAAACATAAATCCATAGAAACGGCCATTAAACAAAACTGAAGCCAATGCACTGCATATTTACAGTCACAAACATCACAGCACAGTTTGGGGCAGAAATTAGAATGCTACAAACACATGAAGTTCTGAGAAAATGTAGCAGGCGATGTCACTGAGATATGGATAGAAGACAACACCCATGCTCATGGGAAACATTACTTTTGCCAAGTGCAGAATTTGGACACAGAATAATTACAGCACTTAAGAAAACATGATTTCTTCATTAAAAAAGCAATTCAAAATAATTACTTTTCAGGTGTGAAAGAAGAGTTTTTAGTGAAAGGCTGTTTTTCCACCCTAACAACTGAAATACTGAACTTCTGCTAGCTGTCTTTTAATTTCTGATTTGATCTGCTGGAGCAAACCAGAGGTAGGCCACAAAGACAATAAGAGAGCTGGAGCAGCTCTCCTATGAAGACAGGCTGAGAGAGTTGGAGTCGTTCAGCCTGGAGTAGAGAAGGCTCCAGGGAGACCTTGTAGCACCTTCCAGTACCTAAAGGGGGCTACAAGAGAGCTGGAAAGAGACTTTTTCTGAGAGCATCCAGTGACAGGATGAGGGAGAATGGCTTTAAACTGAAAGAGGTTAGGTTTAGATTGGATATAAGGAAGAAATTCTTTACTGTGACGGTGGTGAGGCACTGGAACAGGCTGCCCAGAGCAGCTGTGGATGCCCCATCCCTGGAAGTGTTCAAGGCCAGGTTGGATGGGGCTCTAAGCAGCCTGGTCTAGTGGAAGGTGCCCTGCCCATAGCAGGGGGGTTGGAATGAGATGATCTTCAAGGTCCCTTCCAACCCAGACTATTCTGTGATCTGCAAAGTTCACTGCTCCCTTTCCTGTGTCCAGTATGCCCAAAGTCTGATATCAAATGAATGTCCACATAGAATGGGGACATAAAACACAAGAGCCTGAGCTGCACATTACAGATTAAGATGTAGCTTGTTCAACACTTTGCAGCTCCTCTGTGTGTCCACATCATCATGCTAAAATATTCTTTAACAGAAAGCTTATGATAAATAAAATGGGGTGTACAGCATTTTGGCTGCCAGAAAATTTTTTATATATTATAGGCAGTGAATGGCAAAAATACAGTCAAATATACCAGTATCACATGTATGCTTTTAATACTTCCAAGTTCTAACACACGCTTCCAGCAATTTAGGACCTTCTCATTTATCAAAGACCCCCAGAGGCTCAGGCAGTGCCTCCACAGATGTTTCCTTGTACAGCCCTGACAACCTGAGCAGCTCACATCAGTACTATTTTTGCAGCACCACATGTCAAGCTGGGACAGTGGTCAGAATTTAAACTAACCCCATCTTTTCTCCTCTCTATATAGGCTTTTAAGATTCATTTATGTTTCTTGACCCAGCTCACAGGTGGCCCCTGAAAGAGTTGCACCAACCAAACTAAATCCACAAGGGGAGAAGTGCATCACAGAAAGGGCCTTTTAGAGGACACTAGTAAGCACTGGGTGAAGACACCACAAAGATTGCCACAGTCATTTTGACATTTATGGATGGGAATTATGATTGTCAGGGCAGTTACATAATGCTTCTGTTTCAGCAGCAAAGCAGGCTTAAAAAATCTCCAGCCTTACTTACCTTCAGCTACTCATTATTGTCTCATGCCACGTTTTTTCAGAATATTATTTTTAGCCTTGATTATTTCAGTAAACTATTTTACTGCATGACATCACAAACCCTTAGGCTGGCAGAAGGGGCTGTGAAGCACAGCACAGGGAAGGGAGCTAATATCCAGCCTTTTAATTAGCTCCACAACAACTACCAGAACTACCTGTAGTTATTAATCTTGAAAGTTACCACTACAAGTCATCCAAATTCTCTGACAGTGTCTGAAAAATGCCAGCAATAATGAAATTAAAACAGTATAATGCAAGATACCAAAAAGATACCATCTGGAAGAATATGAATTTCAAAATAGGATAGGACTTCTGGACTGCAGTTTCAGTAAGTCCACTAAATTCACACAGGATAATGAACTCTCAAAATAGCATTTTTGATAGCAGCATCAACAGACACATCAGGAATCAATTTCAACTTTCAGGGCTCTCTAAATGCTGGAGATCTTCTTCCCATGATCCCTACTCAAATGTTTCAACTTGCTCATATTAACTTCTCTGCTCACTGAACCAAGCCAAGCCACTTCAGCATGCTAACCCTACAGAAAATTAACCACTTGTTTTGCTGCATGTACTTTCTTCCTGTGCTAGTGCATACAATGGCTCAGCAGAAGACCAGATAAGCACTGAAGCTGGTGCAAAGGGGAGAAGATGAGAAAACTGTCCAGGAATTTATCTTTTTTTTCTAGATGCAGTGAACACAAACTAGGTAAGTCAGAGGAGCAAAGAACTGGGTGAAAGGACTAGTACATCATCTCTGGTCCTTGGAACTGCAGCCTAAGTACATCTGAGTTCTCTTGAAACATTTTAATGGGAAATTTTAGAGAAGAAATTCACTGCACAGTAGATATGCAGCAGTAGATAAGGAAAACTTGACTGTAAAGTCAAGTCAATTCAGAGTGCTTCAACACAGACCCAAATCCTGCTTCCAATGTAGTCTCCAAGGCAAAACAGGCACAAAAAGCATTCTTGTGTACACAAGAAACATATATCTATAATATTCCACTTCAAAATATTTTTTTTAAATCACAAAGATCAAGTCACCCATATGATTAATATCCCTCAATAGCTGTGAATTGCTTCTTTTTACTAGTTGTCAAGCACTGCTTTGTTAAGCAGGCACCAATGTATTGCTAAGCAATGTGTGTACACAAAAAAGACAAAGCCAGAGGCCCTAGTTTAAAAAGTCACCTTGGAAAAGACACTCTTTTTAATGAGGATTAAAATAATTGAGAGAATTGGTGCATTCAAGATGATGGCTTTCACCATTTTCTGTCAGGGAGCACAACACTTAAATAGCCATGCTTGTTGTTCTTGGTGTTATTTGCCCTGACATGTCAGTATTGGCAAGGGGAGATACCAGTTACCTTTCTGCAGGGCTCAGCACACATTACACAAAGAGTAGAGTAATTCACCCAGACCTCCTCACCCCGCTCAGGGCAAGAAGGTTATCAGTCTGGGAGACAGGATTAGGGGTTTCTCAAGCAGGCTCTTAGCAAGAAACACTACAAAAAGCCTGTTTATTATGTTTCTAAGCCACTAGCATTACCACTGAGCTCCACCCATCCCCAACACCACGGGAGGGAGGGAGGGAGGGAGGAAGGAAGGGAGGAAGGAAGGGAGGAAGGAAAGGAGGAAGGAAGGGAAGGAGGAAGGAAGGGAGGGAGGAAGGAAGGGAGGACCAATCTGTCCTCTGCATACAAGCTTTATGATTTAATTCTGCACTTGCTTCAATTCATAAAAACCTGATAAAATGCCAAAAAGAATTTCCTTAGAAGTGAGCAAACATGGGACAAAAATGCATGACAAAGAAGTACAAACTTCTAATGGGAGTTAATTATTGCAAAGGCTAAGTGTCTGATTTCTCTTTCACAATGGTCTGGCTGCCTGTGAACACACCCAGGTGAGCTTGAAGGTTCAAACACTGTTGAAAGGAAATGACACAATAGGAAAAGAATCCAGGAGGTATCCAGGAGGTCTCAAATCTCCCAAGCCCTTTGTCTTAGCCTGAGGCCAGCTCTACACAAGGGTAGGTATATTTGTAGTTCTGCTCACCCTCTCTCCTTCTCACTCACCTTTCTGAGAGCAGGTAGCTAGAAATAGGAAGGTTTGACGTGCAAAGCCAATCCAACTTGCAAAGTACCACACATTTTCTAGAAGAGGCTGAGAGAGAAGCAGGCAAGACAAGAGGAAAGAAGAAGTTTCTTATATCTGATTCTAAAATAATGACCTGCAGGAAAAAAAGCCCCCAGGAGCATTAACCGATGGCAGTGCAGGAAGTGACCATCTTTGATACTCCCACTTGGTCTCCACCAAAGGATTCAACTTCATTCCAAAAGCGAACAAAAGGAATGGGTGTTTCAGAGCCCTCCTTGGGCCTGGAAAAACAGATCGGCTCACTTGCATATAGGGAAGTTGCTAATTATACAGCACAGTCTTATAGCTGTCAAATTTGCAAGACAGGGGCAGCACCCAGGTGAGCAGAGCAGCTGGCGGCTGATGCATCTGGCCATCTAGGAACTCCCATGGTCTTTGATGACACAGAATCCCTCTCTAGGTCAAATGCACCCTACAGACTTAGGCTCACTCTCTTCCTGACATCCTCTCAATGACTCTCTGTAGCACTGATTCCCAAACCATGGTCTGGAATGGGGCAGCATTTGGCAAACAGCATCAGGAACCACCATGAAGAGCAAATACCAAATTTGCTTCTTTTGGATGGCCTGTAAGAAAGTCTGAGAGTTCACAGAGCTCTTGTGGTGCAAACCACTGCTTTTGCTATTGTTTAATATACATTAAAACATAAACTACCACAGGAAGTGATCAACTTCCAGCACACAATGTCTGTGGTTAGTCTTTGAACATTAGCTGTAAGGCTGTCTTAAAAGCTGCCTGGCTACAAAGCAGACTTCTTTCCTTTATATGCTTTACTGCAATGACATTGCCTACACTGACTACTAACAACACTGCAGGTGCAGTCGCCAGTCCTCACATGTAAACCAAATATTCTCTAACTTATTCTTTCCCAGTTGATCAGGAATCATGTCTGCAATCTTAGGCGCTTTCTGCAACAATGCAGCAAATGTCCAGCAGATACTTCCAGTGAACATAAATGCAAGGGTGAAACACACAATTGTACATTGTACAAACTAGTGTCTGCCCCCTGAAAGGTACCGGAGAAAGAAGTCTGTAGCTCAGACCAAAAGCCTGTATCCTTCAGCAGTAACAAATTATCAAAACGGGGAATGGGAAAGAGACTCTAGTGCTTGAGTGACATCCAATACTTCCACCTGCGTTTTCATAGAAGCAGCTCTGTGTTTGACAAGTGTTTTATTTTGGCTGTAGTCTTTAAGTTGGCTTCAACTGATTAGGCCAGAAAAATTTTCCTTGTTAACATCAAATGCACGTACAAAATGCTTTGTACCGGCCACTTGTCACTGATACACTGTTTATCTTGGTTTTGTTTAGTCAATCTAGGTACATTTGAGCAAGTACATCAAATAAAAGACTGCTCAAGTGGGTGTGACACCTCAAAAATAATTTCTAAAAATTTTTTGCAATTATTAAAATTACAGCTTCTTTTACTGTGTGCTCGTTGAAAAGCCAGGTGTAAAGGCTGATTTAAAAAAGCATATAACACTGACTGATAATAAATTGGCCCACATCAGTCTATTTATAGCTTAATGTTTAGATGACGCAGGAAGTTTGGCATTGGACTAGATGATCTCAAGCAGTCCTTTCCAGCCTAAATAATTCTGTGTGAAGGGCTTGAAAATGAATGTTGTTTAACGTGAATTCCCCTGCTGCTATGTAACAATGTTCCATTCAGTCCCCAGCAAACGACCTAAGAAAAGGAAACTAAACTTGAAACATACTTGCTCTGGGTTTTAAAAAGAAGGAAAACCCTTGAGAAATTAAAACCTGCTACCTTGCATCATCTAAACTCCAGATTTCAAATGGCATACAGAAGGCAGGACTGATGCTCAGGAAGCCAAACAAATACAGATGCATACCAAAATCTGATCTGTAAAGCAGTGACAACTCTTGGCTTTCTTGACTGATATTTCTTCATGACCCTCAGCACCACAGAAACAGGATAACCCAGGCCACTGACCACCTAATCTGTGATCTTGGTTCTAGCAATGACCAGCACCTGAACCTTCACTGATAGGACAGAAAGTTCACAGTAACCTATGGCCTCTTATGTAGCACTGTATGCACAGACATTGAGTTTGGCAGTCTAATGCTCGGTACTTTGCAATCTGCTGGGTGATGAGAGTTGTCACACAGTTACCTTCATTCCTTTCTTAGGACTCATAGTCAAATGAAGAAAGAGGCCACTTCTTCTTTTCCCCTCTCTTCCCCAACCAGCACAACACAAAATCCACATTTAAAGTAGTCTGCTACAGCTAGCCAAAGTAAATCAGGCATTTTAAGCAGCAGTTTCCTACAACAATTCCTTATTTAAAAGATCTTACACAGTTTTGGTAAAAACCTTTCAGAAGACACTAGTACACATCTTGAGCATTGTCCTCTCTGCTTGAGATTTGATGCATAAGTCCCTATCACCAGGATACAGATCAGTGTTATTTCTATATGTGTTCCCAGAACTACCCAACAGTCTTCAAATAAAATCTCACTAGATATTTAAGTCAGATAAGGAAACACTCGTTCATGTATTCTAAACTCAGAAAACATTATCTGGAAAATTTACAGTGCTGGAAGTCTAAAGCAATCTCCTATCAGTTAGTCAGGTTTATGAGGCACTGAAGCAGAGCTTCTGCCTGTAGTCACGTTCACAACTGTCATTAGCAATACGCTGACTGCTAGCAAGCAAAACATAAATAGCCCCTGGAAGAGGGGAAAATGACACATCTACTCAAAACTACTGTGCACGGTATTTAATTCAAGGGACAAAACAAGTATGCATTGCAGTCTTACCTAGTTTGTCACAGGTTTGCAAGAGCAAACCAACATATGACAAAAGATGAGTCTTTTATTAATACTGTCAAAGGGGCATAAACCCAGGCTTCAGACAGGGCAATGGACCTCTGTCTGACCTAACATAAATTTCAGAGAAGCATTCTAGAGATAAACACCAAAGACTTTAAAGGAGTATGTGGATGGCACCTCTGTGAGTCAGAAAAACTCAGAACAGGGTGAAGTATTCCCTTTATTTGCAGTGTGCTTTTCAGCAGCCCCCTAACACCACACACACACAAGCTCACGTTCAGGGATGCTGGGGCAAAATACACACAGCAACACAAGCAAGAGTGTCAGCTCTTCACACTCCGGATTACAGAAGAGTTACCTGCATGGTAATTGTTGACTTCTATTTAGTAGTTCACCTGTGTTGTTAGAAGAAGACAGTATAATGCCTGGTTTGAAGAGCAAGTGAGATGATTTGGATATTATGTTCCAGAAAGCAGTGGAAACGTTCTCTTTTGCTGTGCTTTTGACATATACACTGAATGACGTGCACAAATACTGAAGCTATGGTTTCTTTGAGCTTTATACTTTTACTTTAGAATTACATATAGAATCCTTTTACTTTAGAATTACATATAGAATCCTGCGGACTACTATATCCCCAAAATTCTTAGTTAAAAATAACAAAGTCATACTTAAAACACTGATATATACAAGTACTGTAACTACTAAATACCTGCATCTAAGTGAAATCCATCATTACAAAATGCACATGACTTAATTTTCTGTATATTCTGGCCATATCATTTTCTAAAACAATTGGAAAATATTATTCCAGATAATATTTAGGAAATGTATTTTCAGATAATATTTAGGAAGCAGAAGGCAATTCTTCTACATAAAAGGGGAGTGGGAGAAAAAACCAGGACAAGCAATGTCAGTCCTAGTTCCAAATACATTGTCTGGCTGGGAAGTAACTGAAAACATCAAATTGAAGAACTCCATGTTTTAACCGCTGTTCTCCCATGATTTACAGACTCTATTAACTCCTTTTTTAAAAAGTGTGACTGGAAAAGATAAGGTCAATACAGTCTGCTAGTGTCTAGGCAGCAAGACCACTGAGCAAAAAGCAATAACCAGCAGAATTAAAATAGAAATTTTTTGTTTAGTAAGTATGTCAAACACTAAGTCGGGGGGGAAAAAAAAGTAAATATTTTTGAAAGGAGTGGTTAAAAAAATATGCAAGAACTAGAGAAAATAAAAATGCTAAACATTTATTAGAAAATATTAACAAAGTATGGTCATATATAAACACCTGTAAGAAACTGGAACATGGTTTCATTAAGAAAGAAATAATTAACTTATAAATCATCATGCCAGTTCTTCTCATTTAATGTTGAACCTTTGATGCTTGGCACTTTTCTTGATATGTGGATCCTGTTTGAATCATAACACTCATAACACAGTTTTTTACCTTAAATGCACAAGCAGAATGTGAAAAATATGAATATTTAAAAACCTACAAAAAAGGTGGCAATATAGAAAGACAGAATAGAATAGTTTTTTCAACTGTTTTTAAGTAACTACTATTTTTTAAGGCTTCTGCCTCAGTTTCTAAATGCTTAAGGCTTGCAATCTTTTGCTATTTAAAAGTATAGCAAAGATTTGAGATGATTTACAGTAGAGGGTAATGTAAATGTACTGCCAAGAAAAATCCCACAACCATTAAGTTCATTACTTGGCTTATTTAACACTGGGGAAAGGAAATGGCAGTCACAGGCAGTGCTATACCATCTGTACCATCCTTCCAAGGACCTAGTAGTGGACAACTGTAATTTATGAATAGCTATCTCCCCTTTTAGAAGAAAGAAACTGACAACAACGTCAGCATCTAAGCCAAAGAATAATAAAACGTATACACTATCTAATGGCCAACTGGGTCACAAAAAGTGTACTAGGAGCTATACTGGTGCTCTCAAAAAACAATGTATTGCTGTATGTTAGGCTGCTCAGACTTCTCCCCATGTTACTGTCTGCTTACAAAGTGAAGCTTTATATGGCAAGGTGGCAGTGGTGGGGCTTTCACAAGTGTGGTGTTGGTATTTCTATCAACAGAGGGAAAAAAAAAAAAGAAAACGTACAAATCACGTAAAGGAATGAATTACCCTTGGACAACAAACATCTAAATTATCTTGGAAGTCATGAGTAACCCCATGAAAGCAAAACAGAATGCACAGCTTGAAGCGGGGAATGGACTTTTAAAAAACAAACTAAACTGAAAAAATATTTGAACAGTTCTACATTTCTACCAAACTCTACTCATTTAATTAGATGGAAAATATACCTCGGAAAAACCCTGTGTTTTGCAAATGATGAAAATTACAGTGCTATTTCCCTTATAACTAACATACCATCACTGATTTCTGATGTGAAAGACCATAAAACTGTTAGGTGGTGGAAAGAACAGTAAATTCTGGGTATTTTAGGATTTAAACAGAACTATTTCTGGTTTTATTAGGCATATCAAAATCATGGCTAAACCTCAGCAGTAGACTTGTGCTTTTAGGAAAAACGTCTTTAAATCAGTAAAAGTTTATATTTCTTGGCACACAGGCACCATCCTAACAAGTCTCTTTAAAAGTGAGTATCTCAGTGGAGGTAATATTTACTGTTTACTGCACTTCTGGTTGTTAGGGGTTACCAAAAAGGTCCTGTTTTTCCATGACATCAGCTGCATTCCAACAGAAATGTGTGCCCAGGAGTTTTAGTAATGACTGTAGCCTCCAACGGGTGAAACCTTGGCCAAAATCCTCTACACCTGCAGACCAGCTGAGTAAAATGAAAAAAAAAACAAAAAAAACCCAAAAAAAAAACCAAAAAAAAAAAACCCACAAAGAATTTAACTACAATTTTTCTGACTTAGCTCCTAATAAAGAGAAAATATTTTTTTTCTTCCTCAAATCTGTTGTTGAAAGTTATTTGGACCAAATTTTGAGTATCTGTTAGTTTTTGCTGCTCATTCAATTAATTTATTGGCTCAAGACCTCAACTCAGTCTGTCAGAAGTGTAACACATTCCACACCTAATCTAACAGGTCAAAGGGATTTCAAAACAGGGTCCTCAAATTTTCCAAAATTAGTATGTCTTACCTGCCTTACATATCTCTCATCAGTTTCCTATTCCAAAATGCTGCTGATAATATGCCATTGCCAGTGAGATACCACGAGAAGCCAACTGTTTGTGAAACATACAAATCCTCTAGTCTTGGGTAAAATCCCATGAAGACAGGAAAATCTCAGGAGCAGGCAATACACTGTACGAAACCAAGTACAGAGCTACACTCTGAGCACTGAGGAAAAGCCAGAACACTACAGCAGTGGTAGATATCATCCTCTCTGTGGACAGCACTGAAGTGTGTAAATGACAACCATAGCCACATTTAGCAAAGTGTGTCCACCAACAGCAAAGTAGCTTTGGACACTTCCGAGTTCTGTGTATGCTACAGATCTAACAACTAGCTGTCTGACAAGTGGGCAGCACCCAGTCTCTATGCAAGAGAGCCTACCCCTGCAGCTCACCCACCTACCAAAACCTTGCTGTGTAAACCCAACACATCCATGCAGCCCTGTTATACAACCAGCAGTATCCAAATGGGTTTATTGAACCTGAGGCCCAAAATAAAAAACTTCATAATGATACGAGACTGAAGACTACGAAACGGAACTAAGGATTCAGACTCACATTTTCATGAATACCATGTTAGCACATTACTAAGGCAGGCAATTCCTAGTGCAAGGAAAAGAGCCAGTATTAGAATAAAAGATGTGGGAGTGTTCACATTATAACATGGACCAGTTCCTGACACTACTTCACACATGGCTATTTCAAGTTCTTATTAAGCACCACCACAAAAGAGAAAACTGTTTTACAAGATAACCTAAAAAATCATTACTGTGTCACCAATAGGGAAAGAATTTGAAATCAATCAGCTCAGCTCTGTTCATAATTTAGACCAGTTTCCTTTACTGAATTTTCTTTGCTGATAGAAGCGTACTACAATTAGTAACATGCAAAGCACAGCAAAAGAATCTCAAAGACCTATACTGTATTCTCTATAAAGTCTAATACTGATTTTGAGGGGAAAAAGGCCCTACTGACAAAATTATTCATAACAGACACTCATAGGCTAAAGAATTGTGCCAACAATTGCTATGTACTTAATATAAACCAGTGTTCTCCAGCCAGAAATGTTTCTCTCACTGACAACACATTCACCTGTTATGTTTCTCTGATTTTGGTTTTCAGTCAGCATATGCTTTAAACAAAGACTGTTCTTTCCATCTTCCTTTAGTGTTAAAATGGATGAAGGACAGAGTAAGCATATTTTTGTAATCAAAATATTTGAGTTTATGCAATTTCTACCTGCGTGGCCAGGAGATGGTCATCCTACAAAATTATACTTCCTGTAAGACAAGCAAAAAGGGGGCTATTTGGCCATCATGACTGTCATGAACACAAGGTCTGAGAGCTACTGTACGGAAAACTAGCAAATGTTTGTGTACAAATCTCTAACATCTTCACTATTCCCAAAAGTCCATTTGGCCTTTGTCAATGTCTTTCAATTTGCAGGGGTTTGGAGAGTCATCAACTTCCCTTTTGATCTGATTTCCTGTTTGCTTTTGGACTGGCTTCTTTGCACAGTGTCTTCACCTTTTAATAATGCTATGGTCTCTAATTCTTAGGTAAGATAACCCTGCACTAGTTTTGCCCAGCTCAGTCAAAACAGCAGCTAAGCCACAGGCCCTACATGTGTATCATGGACTCTTGCAGCATTTTTCTGAAAGGAAAGGACAGTGACCACATCTAAGACCCAACAGTTGATACTATTGCAGCCAGTAAACGAGTTCAAACAGGACTGTAACTGCATCTCTCGGAAGTTTAAAGGAATGCAGTGAGTGCGGAATAAATCCTGACTCATGGACATGGACTTGCAAGTATCTCCAGCAGAACTCGAAGGACAGACCAGTTGTGCAGAAGAGGGGAGCAGGACACCAACACAGCCCAGACTCCAGTTAGTGCTACAGAATAGCCAGAAGCTTTCTGATAAATCCTCACCAAAGCCTGCTTGCAGTCCATGGGCCTTGCTGCATGATATGGACTACTACAAAGATAGAGGAACAATATCTGCATCCATCAGCCAATTTTTTACAAAATGAAAATGTCAGAAACATGAGAACTACGAAATCAATGTCTTAAGAGCAGGCTTGATAAACCCTTCTCTCTCAGTAAGGTGCTTAACGTGAACTGCATAGTCCAAATACTCAGGGGAACATCTTAACTGTTAAATATTGAGGCACATATGTTGAAACACACATCTTCTAAGTACTACCGTCATTACTCTTGCAGTCTTCTATGACGTGATTGAGAGTTTAATGTTTTGGGGTTTTTTTTATACTTTCTTTCCATTACAAAAATTTTTTAAGTCCACAAAGAGCAAAATACACTGAAGAGCACTGTTTTAGCTGCATGTTATATGTTCTTAACAGAACCTACCTTATGAAATCAGGTAGACCTTTTTTTTTAAAGAAGCCCAGTCTTTACAATTGAAAATTGCTATCATCTTAATTTTATATTGTTGCATATAGTTGTGTCTGCAGAACCTTAAGTGCAGCTGTACTTATTTCCTAAAGGAAGTACGCTCACTCCAACCAAAATACTACGAATGTGGAAACTGTAAATGGTTCCAACTTTGCCAGTTAGTACATCAAAAAGAAGAACAATTACACTTAAGAGCTATCATTTTGCCCTTGTACTTAAGGTCTGCCAGACCTGTGTTAATAAAAGGCAGGTTGTACTCTGGTAGCTCAGAAAAACATTTGTGACAAATCTTGAAGGGCCAGACTTTGTCTTCACCTTAATTACTTTAACAATTAAGGATAAGAGCTGCTTTAGCTACATAAACAGGGGGCTTGGAGGTGTCAGGAATCCGTTGCCTTTTGGCCAGTTCTACCCTTGTACTCGCTAGTACTGCTCAAACTGAATTTAACTGATCTCTGCAGGGCAGGTGCCTCTGAGGGAAGTAAAAATCACAAACCACCCCCCACAAAGGGGTGCTCCAGGTTCCCAGACCACTACATACAGATCTTAGCACCATAGCCATCAGGAATGAAGAAAGCTATTTGTGGCCATGAATTGCCAGTAAATTTAGATTCCTGATGCTGAAGAAAATAGCACCGATGATTAAACATACAGCCTTTTGCAAGACCATGTGTGGGAGACAAATGAAAGACCACTATCATTGTGTAAAAAGACTTCCATGAACGTCTGGCAGGAACAAAAGTGTTGTCACCGTTTGTGTTAAATTCCAGGGATATTTGACCTCAGCTTATCTCAAAGTCTTGTGAAGCTTTAACTGTACAGTGGATATTTGATGTTAGACATCCCACAGGCTTATGCAACGCTGCTCTCCTCACTCAAATGGCAGCTTTATTGCCTCCAGCAACTGGCTGCATAGCATGTTTTAAAAAAAGACACTAAGTTTTTGCCACAAATCTGCAGGCCAATGACTTAAGAATCCTGCAAGACCAAGGCCGCTAGCTCCCAGGCTGGCCTCTTCCTGCACTCACAGGGCTCAGGCTTGATGCACAGAAAAAGGCAGAGAAGAATCAGTTTATATATACACAAAGCAGGGGTGCAGAATAACATATCAGTCACAAGACGAGGCAGATATGGACTACAGAAATTAAGATCTGAGGCTTTCTGAACAAGTCACTCTACAATCTGGAAAGGATACAATTTAACAAAACTCAGAGGAACTCCTGAGCATTGATGGATGATATCCTATGGCCAGTCATACATCTAGAAAGTATACTTATACAGTGAAATGTGATGTTAATTCAGTCACTACTTTATATGTCAGGTAAGCAAAACTTTTCCGGCAGCAAAATGACAGATAGTATACATGAAGACCTGCATATCTATTACTAAGTTTAAAGAAGCCAAGTTGAGTTTGCAAAGACAGTTGTCATTACTTTTTTAATTAAACAGGGAAAAATTCTGAGGTGTAACAACTTACCAATATTCAGATCTTAGTGCTTAGGACTCTTAGACCCTATCACAGTACACAAAGAAACTACTGTATGAGCCAATAAAGTGCAATTAGTCACTTCCCTATGTTTTTTCACACTTCAGGATGAAAGCTCCATCAGCTCTGCTTCACCTCTGAAATGCAACTGTACCTGAAAAAGTAATTCTTTAAGAAATCTAATGTAAACATTATAAAATGAAGGAACTCTTCCATTGTTCCTCATACTACCAATTTATGTAGATGGATAAAAGACATATGTTTCCTGGAAGCACAAATCTTTAGGTCTGGAAAACAAACATGACCATACTCATCTGCTGAAAATCTAGCAGCAACAAGATTCTCACTCATTACTTCTTTCAGAAACATATCCTCAACACAGTATCTAAGACTATACTAATGAGACACATTACAATATTTCTTCAATCAGAATCTTGATTAGCTGGTCATCTTTCTGCTGTACGGTCAGAAACAGACTGCATCTGCTTTATTTTGCTTACAGTGGGTATTTAGAGAGTTACAAATTTGTTTTAAACTGGAACTAGAACTAGTTTGCATGTACTTCAGACCTTCCACCAAATGATTTCTTCACCATACGCACTCACTAAAGAATTCTATCCTTTGTCTGAAACAGAGGAGAGTGACAGGAAGCTAAAAGAAAAATATCGTCTGAATATCTAAATCCCTACCTACTGCATTATTCATTAATGGTTTTGGTGCCTCAGCTACCAGAATGCTGAAACCAAAAATACTTAACCTAAAAAAAACCATTAACCACTGCAGTACCTTTTAAACATTATTGTACACACACAGACAGAGCTCCATTCTGTTGCCTAGATAATGGAAAACAACACTTATGTCTAAGCTTCAACAAGGATGGATTGATGACATTAGATAAATGAAAAGATCTGTCAGCTAACCAAAAATTTCCACAAAGGTTGTCCATTCTTTTACAAATAATGATAAATAACCAGGCAGGAAAACAAAGAAAATAATCTTGGGTTCACAGAGACCACTTCAATTAGACCACTGACAGCAGTTTACTCATCACTATGGACAGCAATTTTTCCTCTATGGAGCATGAGCAAAAGCCATATACTTTACAAGCAGTTCTTTGATAAAATTACCTGTATTCACAGCCCACCCTCAGCACAACTCAAACAATTTGGATTGCAGAGTAGATCTTAGGCTATCACTATCTTGTTGCAGTAACTGATAATGAAATAAGACACACATGAACCAAAATGCAGAGGTTAGTTTACCAATATTTGAGTATTTCTGATATCAGATTTGAACTCTCCTTCAAATGTCCAAGCCTGTTCACTTAAAAGGCAATCTTAGATCACCCTTTCCCCCTTAGTCTAAGGAAAATCAGATTAGAATCAGATCCCAGATCCAATTTGGATAAATTCAACCTTGTAGATGAACTAACACTCAAGAAATGTGACACTTCACCTTTTTGATTCCCTCCCTTTTTCTTCCTTCCTCTCCTCTCCAGGTTACACACTAATTGGCTCCAAGCCAACAACATTTTTTGGGGATTGGGCTAAGTACTCAGAAATCCAGAAGAACTTCCCAGATCACAGTAAATCTATGCATTATTTCTTTTGCAGCCATACAGAATAAATGTCGATTCATTTTAAATTTAATATTTACAGACATCCTTCATCATACATTACTGTTCCCAAGATCAGAAAGAAAATAAGCACACTAACGTGAGGGGGGAAAAGTAGAGGGGACTTAAGCCAAACTAAAGCTGAGCTAGTGCCTCTCCATGCAGTTACGACAGAAGCTGTCAAGCCCAGCTGAACAAACAACTAACAGACAGAAATTCTGAATAGCAGCAGCAGCTTATTTTAAAGTATAGCACATTCATTTCAATCCCCATGGAAAAAGTAATCACCAGTTGGCTTGAAACAGCACCAAGACTAGTTCAGCAGAACCATTTCCTTCAACAAACACACAGCCTGCTCTCAAGCACAGGAGGATAGAATGGCACACAGTTCGTTTGCTTTTGCTCTGCTCCCTCCACCTTCAAATATTTGTGTTTGGGGTAATGTTGACCAGTGGGACATATGTTCCTGTGCCTCACTTCTCTTGAGCTGAAACTATGCTCTTATCTTTCTCTACTTCCCTAAAGAGAAATTAATTATACAGAGGGTAAAAGTAAGAATAGCAACTTTTGTTTCTGCCATGCCTTTCATGTCCAACGATCTGAAAACACACAGTACATCTGGAATTGAACACAGCAGCTCTTCTGCAGCTCACAGTAACAGCATACAACAGAGTGGGTAAAAAGCAAATGAATATAGCTGTATGCAACTTCTTACTCCATCCTATAGTTATGGTAATTCAAGGTTCAGCCTCTGGCTGTTTTTCCCCATTCATTGCTGCGCTCCTGACTTACTTCTGACCTAGATCTTAGGAAAATCCCATTCTTAAGTCCTGCCAGAAGCCATAAATCTCCGAGTTGGAGCAATACAAACTTTGCAGTGGTTTAAAATGATACTAAACAAAGCAGGAATGGGTCACGAGAATAAGTAAAACAAAGCAGAACTAAGGAAAATCAGGCAAGAAAAGAGGGGATTCAGAATGGTCCTAGCAAATCATGAGTTACTGATGCACTGAGTATAACTTTTAAAGTGAACATGCATGGAAATAGGAGAGGAACCTACCAAACAGAAACTGAATTCCAGATATGAAATTCCTGAGAGAGAAGATCACAAGAAGTGCCTAAAAATCTCACCAAAACCTGTCACATCCATGTATTCTGTAGTATAAACAACCACATCAGTTGACAAGGAAAAACTGTTATCATGTTCTGCTATTGAAAGCCAAAACTATAATATAATACTCTCAAGGGCAAGCTTATGGAAAAGAGTACATGAAGCCTAACATGGCCAGCAGGTAATTACTTATTATATCAATTTTTCCCTGACACTTGAAAGGAAAGAAACACTTTTTGAAGGTTCCCTGGCAGACAAAACGCTTGCAAATCACTTTCTGAAACACAAGTCATTGCACTGTTGCAGTCAAACTGGACAACAATATGGGCCTTTTCAGGAGTTACATATAACTCTAAGGATTGGTCTGAACCATATTTTATGGCAGCACATCTTTCAGAAATATATGCTTCTGGTTGGGAATAAACCCCTTTAGGAATGAAAGATACATAGAATCTCATCTGGGAAGAAGCGTCTGAAGGCAACCAAGAGCTGCATCACATTCAAGAGCAGAGGATTCTCCAGACATCAGATCAGCTCTGCAGCACCAGACTTCAGATCAAGAATTAAGATTAACTCTTTTCTAGCTATTCAGTTTCCCAGACTCATTTGGGTCTTTTGGAGATATCACATCAGGACACCTGTAAGGCTGGGGAGGACTCAGGTCAAGATTGTCAAGGATTTCAACACTGAACTGAGTCTGAGCTGTGCTACAAGGTCCAGGAACAGTTTCAGATTCGAGATGAAACAGAATATGGCAGACATAAAAGCTTCCAGCCTGGAGAGAGCAGTTAAATTCAAATGGGAAGATACCACAGGAGCACAAAAAGGACAGTAGAAAGGGTAGAGCCTTGAAGGATATGAGTACATAACAAAAGAAGCTAGAACAAGCCCCAGAAAAAAAGGAAAAAACCCCAAAACCTCAGGCAGATGGTCCATAATAGTAACACTTAATCCAGGTGTCATTTAATTATATTGAAGGAAGTATATTTTTAAGTTAACACAAAGACTGAATACTTAAGATTCCTCAAATTGCAATTTCCTTGTATTATAAGCTCTAAAAGAATTTCTTTTTACCAGCTAAGAAATGACCACTGTGTTTTCCATTGCATCCTTCCTTCCAAGTGAAACAAAATTTGCAAGCTCATATCACAGGTGGCTATCCTTTCAGCATGAGAAAGGATAGCTGGCAAGGAGAAGAAAAATTTAAAAAGATTAAAAGAGGAAAACCAGTAATAGGCTGCTATTACTGCCAAGCAAGTGCTAGGCACAGAAGTGTGGAAAATAATTTGGATTCTTTAAATGCAATTTTACTTTAATTTTACACTTCAGAAGAAACAATCAAAGGAAAAACACTTGTTCCCAAACTGTAACATAACATACAGGGTTGGTATTAATTTGAGAAAGCAAACTATACCACACAATGTATCAAAGAACAAAGCAAGTGCCAATTAAAAAAAAAAAAATCTTTATATTTCCTTACAGGTTGTCAAATCTGTCTGTTAAATGGATTGGAAGACATTGTGTGAATACTCCCAACAAACAGAGCAGTAATCACTAACATAAACCTGGCATAGTAGTGCTTGTCCTGAGAAACAGACTAAGGTTACTCCTGTCTCATTTCACAAAATCCCATGAAATCTTTGGTTTGTACTCAAATTCTCCTCAGGGAACATCACAGTTTAACTTCAGCTGCACAAACAACAGTACTTCTTCCAAATAACCTAAAAACAAATAAACTGTGCCTTTTAAATATTAGTGATCTATAAAAATACTGTCAGTAATTAAAACTGGTTTTCAATATTCAGGCTAAACTCCTACCTTGGAATTATTTCTAAGCTATTTTATTATAAAATGAGTTGTCCACAATTGGGAAAACATCTCCATTACAGGATGGGCCCACTCAGGGTACAGAGTAATGAATGAGAGCAGAATTAGCTTTCACAGTGGTGCTCTACACTGTTCACAAGTCAGATGTAGCTGAGGAAGCATAGGTGAGTGTTGGATTAGGACAAAGACAAATCCTGTCTTTTGAAAAAGGAAAGTGTTTTAACCTCTGTCAGTGGCTGTTACACCCCAACAGCTGATTTAACAGATCAGGTGATTCAAGTGCTCCACATCTGCTTCAGTGCAACCTCCCATTTAAGCCAGCCCAGATGACTGTCTGACAAATGGCCCAAAGAGTATTTATGCAATCTGTTTGCCAACTTGGTGATAACAACAAGCAACACCAGGGGTAATTTCTTGCACTGGTATGGCTAAACATGCAGCAAGCCTGCCCATGACATAAAGATCTCACAGAAATAAATGGAAGAGATAAGGGAAACACAGTGACTGAGGAAAGCTAAAATGCTTCACTGGATGTGATCTGGGTAACAGCAGCTTACATACAAACCCTTTCAATAACACTTTCAAAAAGCATAAAAACAGGGGATCTAGAGTCCTTTCCAATTCAATGCCTCAGAAAAGCAGGCAAATGGAGAGCTATTCATAGACTATGTAAAGGAGCAGCAGCAGAGGAATCTGCTGCTCTAAATCACCTCAAAGCATTGATTTACAACTGCCCCAACCACGTAGAAATCAAATCTACTTCTACAAAGTGTTTTTGGTTCAGTTCATCAAACTTCAGTATCCATTCTTGTACAGTGTCCTGAGAGCTTTAAAGTAAAAAGATGATGAAAGATCTCTGGTGAAACCAGATCCAGTTCCCTTTCTCGGCACTTCTCAGTAGGGCAAAAAGTTGAGTTGACATTGTGCAACTTTGCAACTTGAACAAACCTGAATGCCACATGACAAAATGACCTTTCTCCCCACCTGGGGCGTGGTGGTGTATATCTCCTGCAAGTGTAATATTACTGCAGATTACACTAAGGAAGACTCACAGAAAGCTTAAGATGCTCTTCTTTAGTTGTTTATCCACTGCTCCCCTGATTTTTCAAGATTTAACAAAGCTTCACAACAAATTTAAAAAGCAACTCATTTTATCTTATCTATTACCCAAAGCATTCACAAACAGTTATCATGGAGATTCTTTTTTAAACAGCAGCAGAAAAATGGAATATATAAGGTATGAAAAAGACTACAGCAGACAGAGGTGTAGCTGTGCCTGTTTCTGTCTTCTGAACCTTTTTTCTTCCAAGGTCTGTCAAAGTGGACTCAAGAAGCCCTTTTCCTATATTCATGGCCTGAAAAAATACTGCAGTGTCCATCTATAGCCTAGCTTGCTTTCTTGTTTTCTCTGCTTCAAAAGTTTGTTAAGCCCATCTTTGGTTTTAAATTCAGTCATGGATCATCTCATGCTATTAAGCCCTATGCTCATACACATATTTTCTACAGAATAGTGCATGACATGACAGTTCTGAACACAAGGCTGAAATATTCCTAAACTCTAGTCTCAGTCCTCACAGCACTGTACTGAAATCACTCCAGCCCACCACCAACTTCTTTGACAACTTTGGAAGTTAGGCAGTATCAACTTTAAAAATTGCCTAACACTGCCAACACTAAATAATCTCCGTTAGAGATCAATGCCCACTCACCCACATACAAATATTTTAATTATCTTTTAAACTGAATTGGCGCTGAAGAATTAATCTATGCAAACAGAGAACTGAGACGTCACCTTAAGTCTCCAACAACAGCAGCAACATCAGCTATATCCTGGTAAAAATTCCAATGTGACTTTTATAAGCAAAACCAGCTGCTTTAATTATGTTAGGCACTTACACAGTACATACGGTTTCGCCATTTTTCCACTTTGTCTATCCTGGCCACTTAAACTGTGTTTTCTTTTGAGATGAGGACTCATTCATTCCAAATGTAAAACTATCCCAATCTTCAGGCTTCTCTTTCATGGAACAAATATAAGAACCATCTTGTCATGTGATAAGAAGGAACAGCCTTCAAAGAACTCTTTTCCTGGCTGACCTTTTTATTTTTGAAGGTAGAATCTCACACTCCATCTGTTACACATGCTGATACCAAAGAACAGTCTTGGAGGCCTTGGTCAACGTTCAGAAAAAAATTGAAAACTATTGGAACTTAGGTAGCAGAATTTAGTATCTACACTGCACAT
The DNA here is from genome assembly GCA_013397865.1 of Struthidea cinerea. Lineage (NCBI taxonomy): Eukaryota > Metazoa > Chordata > Aves > Passeriformes > Corcoracidae > Struthidea > Struthidea cinerea. The sequence continues at coordinate 270,603 of VZTI01003110.1, read as the reverse complement.
GAGTAAAAGGATTTGACAAGGAACAAGACTGCATTATTCTGTTATATAAAAATCTATATAAACAAGGAGTCAACTACAATGAGTCATCTACACTGAGTTTACAGTCTAATCAGAAATGAAATGTAATAAATGAGCAGCAAGACAAAAACATATGATAAAATATGTTGACAAGATTACATGCATATTTCCTTAGATTGTGCATGAGAGATTTTACTCACAGAGGTGCTGCAGTAGCCAATGAGCAGACAAAAATATTGTCAACATTTTCACTGACTGACTTGATCATCACACACTTTTCCCAAGCTGCAGTGAAATCCTGATGAACTGCAATAAAGTCACAAGGAACTGTATCCTCCTGACACAGGAGCTGTCCTGTCACATATGAGCTAAACAAACTGAATGGATTTTCCACCTTTGCCATAACACGATTGTTTCTATTAAGCTTCACAGATAAACTTATCTGCTTGGTATCAGAGCACATAGTTTGGTCGTTTTAAAAATAATTCTGCCTGCTCAACAGACCCTGGTAATTTTCCTCTTGAGGGCAACAGCTGGAGAATGTTCTGCAACATATTCATTAAAATCCCAACACAACAAGTGTTCTTTCAGGTCAGACAGGCTGCTCCCGCTTTTCAGCTAACCTACCATGAAATATGCATAAGCCTTCAAAAGGAGAAACTGCCATAGATGACGAAAGGTTCAAAGAAACATCCTTTGACTATAAACTTCAGTCAGAAGGTTGAAAACTCCAGTATTAGTTTGTCATTAATGGACTGTCTTAAGACTGGATTCTGTACTTGAAAGACTTAGCCTAGGTTGCCAGGTTTTTCTGTACAGACTTCCTTGAGGTTACAGACTGACATTGCTCTCCTCAGCCACACAAAGCCATAAATGGCTGAAGAATTCAGCTCTCTTAAAAAGTGGCCAAGGTATTTAATTTGCAACATCTCACTGACTTAAAAGATTTTGGTTTCTGACCTGAATCACTTTTGAAAATTGTATCTAGGCCATGAGCATCCAATTACCTTATGAAATCTGCAGCTTTCCCTTTTGGTATTTTTCCATAGCATGTAGGGAGTCTTCCATCCAAGCATGCATTCTGCCTCCACCCAAATGCCCTGGCTCAAACCTTTCAACTACAACCATTTTGTTTCAGTTCTGAAATCCGTCCTTTGTTGAAAGCTTCCTAAAATGGCTACAAAGTTAGGTAAGAGTGCATTGTAATCTGCATAAAGGTCTGATTTGTTACGTTGATCTGCAGCACACTGGGAGTTTTCTTGGTCTGACTGGGATTGGAAAGGAAAAATGTAGAACTGATTGAAGTCTTACAGCCTTTTTCCACCACCGAAGTTCTATGTTTTCACATGTTTTTATGGAAGCACAAACTTTATCCTGTTGGCATATGTACACTCAGCACAGAAGGCCACACGCATGGTCTTTAGTTCTTCAATTTGATGGGCAAAACCCCTCCACCAATTTTCTAATCATTAGCTCTCCATTCCCTCCCTGCATGATGTTCAAAAGACAGTTTGTAAAGAAGAACACGCATAGCATTGCTCCCAGACACAAACCAGTGCTGTCCTCTTGCAGTACAACAGCTGTTACTAAAACAAACAAATAAACAAATAAATCCTCCAAGTGAAATATTTGTCAACACAGACCTAAATCTGTTTTTGTTGAAATAAACAAACTAGATTTCAGCATGATGATGTCTACAATAGATAATTAGTCTTTTAGGCAGGAAAGGATGAGCATGAGAAAGATTTGTGATTGACTTGTCTAACTCAGAAGATGGGATCACTTCTCTTACTTGACTAGAAATGTTGATCAGAGAAATATAGGTACAACTTATTAAATATCAAGCACATTACAGAAGAACTCTAGAATTTAAATGAAGAAAAGACAATTGTGAGTCCATTAAGAATCACTGTAACAATTCCAGCTACAAAATATGAAAAAAAATGCAACAATTCTCAAACAAGGGAGCTTCACATACTGTGGAACCAGTCAGTTTAAATTCTCTGAAAAGTGTTTTTGGTTTAATAATTTTTTTTTAATTTAAACATTCAAGTTTCAAACAAGCCCCGTTCTTCTGTGTTAACAGGCATAAATTGGGAGCGCTTAACAAGGAAATGAAAGGGCTAACTTAAGCTATACCCTGTTTTTTCCTACTCATTAGCATCACTGCATATGCGTCTTGCAAGCTCCAGCAAAGAAAGACACAGAGGCAGCCATTCAGTTGCCAAGAGCCCCAGTCATGTTATTAATGTACATATTACTTATGGTCATTATTCATCAACCTCACTCAAAGTTGCTCCAGTGTCACCTATATGTTTCCTATCAATGTGGTCCATGCGCTCCCTAACCTCATGCCACTGCTCCTGGCTTTCTTTAAAGTCCTGCATTCACACCATGCAGCAGCACAGCAGTTAAAGATGGCACTACAAGATGACTAGAAGATTTATCATCTCTTTAATTGATTCATTCATCAATATTCTGCAATTTTGAAGATAAATTACAGGATACCAAGAAGAAAAAGAGGCGCACAATCATTCATCAGTCATTTTCCAAGGCTGATCCACTGTGCTTTTTCTATTTCTGGACTGCTTGCTGTCATGTGAAAGCAGCTCAATTGAATGGCATCTTTATTTTTTTAGAAAACAGATTCTTTTTGCACTGGAGAGGTTGGAGAGAAAATTGAGGAACAGCAGTTCCTTAGCATCACCTTTCAAGTACTTCAACTCATAACTCTGAAAACAAAGATCTGATGCTTTCCTCTCAAATACCCAAACCACAAAGTTTTCATCCAGGTATCAAAGAAATAGAGATTTCAACTGCACCATGTGCATGAATTCAGACTGGAGTCATGGATTGAGAGGACGCAACCACTGTTGTTTTTTTTTTTTTTTCAGTTAAAACACAAACAAATGCTGAGGGATCTTTAAGAACCTAGATAAAAATTCAGCAAAACGAACTAGAGAATTTTAGAAAACTTTGCATCAAAATAATTACATACTACAGGCTATTACCTTAACATCAGTAGCTCCTGAATCAGTTGGCAGCATTTGAAAAATAGCACCCCTATGATAATCAAATATTCTAAATACTTTCAATTTTAGAATGGAAGCCCTGATTGTCAGCGTACCTCAGCTTTCATCTGTAGAGCTTGTACATTTTGCATTTCTACAGAGCAATCAGTTATAATTCTAACTTTCAGTTTGGCCACATTTTTTTTTTCTTTTTCTGTCTCAAACATTAAAGAACTTTATTTATGCCTAAGGAATAGGGTTTTTGGCTTTAGCAATTGATGAGCTAACTTATACTGTCCTTTTAGAAAAATCACAGCCTATTAGAAGTTTTTAAATTGTTTTCTCTATATCAGATTTATGATAGCTTTTAATAAGAAGTGACAGTGAAGTTACTGAATGTATCTTGGTTTACTTAAGGGAATTGACCTCTCTAGTAACCTCTGATCCACCCTACACAAAAGTCCAGCAGGAATTAATAGCTGAGCTCTTAAATATTCAGCAGAGCCAAGTGCACATACATATGTTTGTGTGTTCAGTCTACTACTTTCAATCTTTCCATTTATTTACCGAACCTTCTTTTCCTGTTTTATTTACTTAGGCTCCAAAGACACATGGTAAATATTTCACAGGGCAACCAGATAAGGCAACTTCATCGAGCTCAGCAATGACGGAAAAAATTGTAAAGCTGCTGCTTCTCTGTTCTTTTTTTAATGGAGTGCAGCTGAAATGCAGCTGGAAAACAGCTGTCAGCTTTAATTTCCCAGATCTGCACTAAAATAACAACTACAGCTTGATCATATGATAATTACCTCTGAATTAGAGCCCTGAGTTTGAGACATTACACACAACTAGAAATTAGCCAAGAGCCTGAGGATGACAATAAACACAAGGCTGAAAAGCTTGGGGTTTTGGGCATATTCCTCTTCAATATTTGTTAGTTCAGTGCATTCTTTTATTAGGTAAACATCTGAGGAACAACATTAATGCTTTGCTCTTCCTCAGTGTTTTTGAAATACTGTCCTCAAAAAAAAAACCCCTACAAATACCAGAACACTTCAATGTGAAGTAGTTATGTACATGAAAATGATCATCTGAAGCTAAAGGGAACCTTAGGCTTCATTTTGAAAGGCAGTGAAATTCAGTTTCTAGTGGCTGGTTGTTTCACCTTTAGAAACTACAGTTTTTTTCAAGTAACTTATGAAAAGAAAGCAGTTAACTTCCCCCCATTTTTCTACCTAATAAACTGCCTTGATGCAAAACATAATAAATATGTTTGAGACACACAAATATAAAGATTAGCTTTAAAATACTTAAAAAAATAAAACAGTTTATTAATTTTATGTAGTTTTTCTGCTCAGAGATAGGGATTTATCAACTTGACTCAGGAGATCAAATATAATCCCAATTTATCTAAGTGAACTGTTTCACAACAGATTAATTTGGTCAATACATACAAGCTGACTGTTGCAAAAGTGTGCCTGCACTTTTCTCAAAAGGAGGAAGCGAGATCTGTAACTCACTCTGTGACCTGAACATTTCTTAACATTCTTTAATCTTTTCCTGTAACCATGCCATCTAGCATTACTTGCCATAGCTTTACAACATATAAACATGACTAAAACCAGAAATCAGAAACAAGAAAAAAAATACACCAGAGAACCCCAACTCTTTGCTGACCCACTCTGACCATGACATCCATTAAACATCCCCAGGAAGTAATTTCTAAATACTCTATCACAAGTAAGCACAACAGAAATGAGGTGACAATAACAAATTCCACACATTAATATAAATCACCACTTCATAAATAATTTAGAAAAATAATTTTGAAATAATATTTTGAAATAAACCACATTTTTGGCAGATTTAAGATCTCAGCAGAATTAATTTCCCATTGATATGCAAAAAAGCAATAGAAGTTTGATGACTTCATAGCAAATGCACTACTGTATTATAAAGTACATTTAGCTACTTATATGACAGCTATTTAATAGAGTAGTTTTTTTAAGAGGACACCAGGGTTCCATTTCACCCAAGATAAAAAAAAAACCTCAAAGAAAGCATTTTGCTCATGGTCCCTTAGCATGTAAACAAAATTTTTGGGGAAGAGTGTAAGCTCAAGAACATGAGCTACTATAGTTTTCATGTGGCAGTCAGCCTTTATTCAAACAACCAATACACTGAGGTATCTTTTTAAACATCAGAATACTTAAAAGATCATTACACTAATCCTGAATACACCTCCTTTTAAAACAGGTGAGGTTACAAAGAGAAAAAAAACTATTTAAGAGTTTGAGGGACACATTGTTTACAAAAAGATTTCTTTTTAACATAGAAAACTCAAATATATTTGGATTCTGTTAGTTTCAATGACACTGGTGTTTCCAATTTAATTATTTGCCATTGTAAAAAGAAATTATTTCCAATACCTATGCCTAATTTCAACAGTTTCCCTTTAAAATTCATATCCACTGATGTTACACCACAGTGTCAAAAGAGATTTCTTGATTAAGCATCACACTTGTTCCTGCCCAACATAATATCAGAATTATTATTGCCAGCCTCCAGCCAGCTCCTCTCCAACAGCTGTGCTGCACTTCATTGTTATGCAACACTGAAAATAATTTCAAGTTTTCCCTGTGAGAATGACTGTGAATAACTGATTTTCTCTGGCTTTAGGGTCAAGATTTAATGCAAGCTTGTCAAGCAATAGTCTGAAACCAGTCACCTTTTTCACACCAGTCTCCCAAGTGAAAACTAAAAAGCAAAAAGCAAGTTTAAAAAAGAGAGGCAATTTACAGCAGCAGTTTGAACTGACAATGAAGAGCAGAGGCCAGAGGAGAAACATATGAATATAGGGCAAGAAGAATTTTTTGCAGAAAGCAAGAAGTGCCTAGAAGCAAGCAGTACACTAAAAAGAAAATTATTACCCTAACACCTTTTGTACATTTTCCAAGAAATACAAAAGCAAAGCCCATTCATAAACATGCACCTGGACTGCAAGGCTCTGACAGAAGAAAAACAGGATTTTGTGTGGGGTTTCTCTATGCAGTTATGGCATGAATTCTTCAATGAATGGGTTTATGACTAGGAAATCTCACGAAAAAGTAACTCCAGCAAAATTTTGAAATCTACCACAAAAGCAGTGTAAGCAAGAGTAAAAGTGAAACACTAATAATGAGGGTTCCTGAATTTGTTTCCTATGCTTAGACAAAAAATAAAGCCAAGTGGCAAAACCATTCCTAGGTAAAAGGAGTTTGACAGAGTGTAAGAGGAATTTCAAAGTCTGCCTGAGTTGATGAAGAACTCAGCAACTCAGATGATGAAGCAAATTTGAAGTGCATTTGCTAAGCAGAATAACAAAAAAACCCATACCTTTATACAATTTTTTAACAGCTTAAAAGACTGGAAAATGTCAGAAACTAAGATTATTAACCTGAAGCTCTGCAAAGTGTATGTTGTTACGCTCGTGAGATTCAGCTAGACTACCAGGGCAATGTCTGCTGAAACTCCCCAATCCTGAACACAAGGCAGCAAGGGAGCTGGAAAGGATGGTGCAAGTGCACCAAACCAGCTACATTCCCTTCAACACCCCAAGTCCACAACTAAAATTAGCAATCAGAAGAGGAAATGCAGATCTAATCCTGAATGTGACCTTTACTTTGTTCTGAGAGGCCCATTCTTTAGACCCCAATAAACACTATTGTTCCTTGAGGATTAGCTGTCAAAAGCAGCACATGTCATAATACTACATTTTGCTTAAAGCAACAACTTTTATTCTTAAAGAAGAAGACATTTTTGTATAAGACATAAACTGTCACTGATAGTTGCACAGGCTGATAGAAGAGTCAGGCCGTAGAGAAGCCAAAACTTCCCCTGGGGGATGTATGTGTTTTAAGAACACTCTGCAGAGTCCACCTTTACATCAGGCCAGGTATGTTCGAAAACTGGGAAGTAGGGAGTTGCCATCTGATCTGTCTAGGCTCAATACTGAGACAAATGTATTCTGGTTCAGTTTAGAATCAAGTGTGGGAAAAGTTAAGCCCTACTCCTTTTCCAAGCATGAACTTTAAGTCTTGACCAATATGTGGTAAACGTTTCTTCCTTGAAGAAAAACCTAAGTGAAATATATATGTAATGCTCTAATAACACAGTACAAAACAACATAGTCCCAGATATGGCCCTATAAAGTTCCTTTCACATGAGTAATCCCACACTAGTTACAAAAAATGAGATTAGTGGGCCTTAATTTATTTGTTTTGATGTTCTCTCAATTCATATGTATCAATATAAAACCCAACAATATTTATTAAGCAGGAAGTTTAAAAGCAAACAGTTTAATGATCCTTAAGGACCACCAGAGACAGTAAAACAATGCTGCAGGAAGAGCTCTAGTTTACTCTTTCTAAATGCACAACTCATACTTTTTTCTGGGCCTTTTGATATATTGTTATGATACATACATTTTGTGCAACAGCAGGACTCAGAAACATGGACCAAGTCTAAACTTCACATCTCTGAGGGCAGCTCTTCCATGCCTGATGAACATCATGGAACTCTGCTTCTTATTATCAAAAAAATGGCAGTGTCCCACATTTACACAGCTATTTAATTCATACAGCAGACTTGAAATGTTTTTGAACACTATCCTTAAGTTTTCTTGACTTCTGTGTTCTAACTAAGTAAGTTTTTCTACAGGCATCAAAGGACATGGTTAAAAGTCACAGCAATTTTCTTAACAAACATACTCCAAGAGCTATTGCTTCCCATCACACAAGGCCAAGGGCCAGACATGCAGCTCCATTACATGCACCCTACAGAAACATATAAAAACACTCATAAAAATGCATTTGTTTATACGGCAAAGAGGTATGCATGAATTAATACTCTACACAGAAACTACCACAATATTATTAGAGTTTATTCAACCTGCAAGAATTTTATCAAATCTTAAATCACGTTCCCTTCCTTCTTTCCTCCCCACATGCATCAATGGACTCTTGTGTTATGGTTTGCAAATATTTAAAGTGGTGTGTCAAGTCCTGCTACAGAAGCCTGATGGTCATGCTATGCTATGAATAACAGACTGAAAGCAGGGAAAACAGTTCCTAAATCAAATTACAACTCTTGGGGATAAACACATTTCCAAATGATGTAATTATAACAATATGTCACACTCTGCTGAAGACCTCATATAACATTAAAATAAAGAATGAGTGGGTAGGAAATATAAGCAAAGGATGACATAATACTGGTCTGTGCCAGTTTCTGCCTGTTTTCAATCAGGCCAGACCTCAGAAAGTAACTTGGGGGGGAGGGGGGGAAGTCTCACTAACAATCAAGGGAATTTGTGTTTAAGTCAGAGACCAAGATCACATTTGACCTTGTAATATAAATAAAGTAACCCTAATGAAGTGTGCACAGAGCCTGGGAAAGACAAACCCCCCTGCCTACCCCCTCATACTGAGTCCCAAATAAACACACCAACATGACTTAAGACATGCTTGCAGAAAAGTTTATTATTTTTTTTTCACCCCTGTATATATCCCATGCCAGAAAAAACTGCTGCATCACAAGGTCTTAATTTAGTCCCTTTTAGACGTAAGAGAATCTTAGATGGTTGATTCTAAACATGGCTGCACTAAATAACTCATAAATGAGCCGACAGAAAACACATATCTCAAACTCAGTTAAATGCTTTGTGTGCACAAGTGAAACGAGTTGTATCTGGTTCAGACCTGAATCCTTGGTATGGTAGTAAATCACATTATCAGCCTATAAAGTGAAGTCACTTGATTCTATCAAAACTGAATAAACTCCATTGTGGCTTTGCTATAATCCCCTTATGAGAACTGTGTGCATCATTATTTACTCAACTGTTTTGTGGGTGGAAACAGGAGACATTCACCCCTGGCAAATATGTGTGCAACTTCTCTCAAGTCAATACAGTTGCACCTGCTTAGACCAGCAATGAAGCTTGTCTCTGATGACAACAGAGATATTATCTAGAGGCAAAACAGTTCCTGTTGTGTCTGAAAAATTAAATATTTCCAAACATGTCAAGTCACTTGCAAATCCTGCCCATAAAGGAAGGAGGAAAAATTTTGGAAGTACTAATTCCATAAAACAAGGAGCTTCTGGAGATGGAAATCCTGAAGAGATTTACACCCTCCCCTGTACTCCCCTTCTGCCAGGAATCTTCCATGACAGCTCTGGAGCCTGTCATGCCATGGTTCTTGCTTGGACAACAGCAGCATCCTTATTGGGAGCCCAGAACAGCTCAGTGCTAAAGACAGCTGCCAGAGAAAAAGCAGGCAGCTCTCTGCCTAATATTTACCAGCAACTTTCCAGGTGCTGTGAGGGATCAGCAAGAGAGAAGGAAGATGACTGCTGACTAGAAAAGGAAGAGGAAAAGGCAGGGAAAGCAATGGCAAACCAGCCAAGCACATTTCCTCTGCCAGACCTCCCTACAGAATCAGCCACTCACCCAGACCTCTTCCCTCAAACTCCCTTCCTCATCTCCATCACTCTTAGCCTCATTTAAAAATCCTTTTACTCTAACAAGCCTGAAGTTTCTCCCAAATCTGGCCATTCTCGTGTACCAAAAAACAAAACAAAACAAAAAAAAAAAAAAAACCCAAAACCAAAAACAAACCCAAAACAAAAACCCAAACCCAAGAAAACCATAAAAGTCACTTCACCTCATGCCATTACCTACTTAACTACTATGATCACACTCACTACATATTTCCTCTTCCTTTCCCATGTCTGAGTTATTTTTCATAGTAAAGACTTCAAAACACCTAGCACACTTGGGAACACAATGATGCAATTATGTGTTTTCAAGATGACTACAGCCAGGATTATGAAGACACCATAAAACCAGGGTTCCCTTGAGTGAAATCCCTTCCTTCCACTCAGTTTATCAAAGGAACATGGTTAAAAGCTCCCACTGTCTACTAATAAAGACAGCTGATCTCCCAGAACTTCCATTCATACAGAAATAGAAGCTGCCCTTTAAATGGGACCTGGCAAGAAATACTGGAATTTCTACACTTTCTGATCTTAAAAATACCAACTAAAAATTAAGTGAACTCATTCAGCTGACATCATTGGCTTGTATTTCTGGGACTTGTCTCAATTTTAATGGAACACATACCCCAGTTTTAATGAACTGGTTGTCCAATGAGCATATGATGGACCAGGTCATCATGAAAGCCTTGCCCAGCTCATCCTAATTTGACGCAGGTTGGGTAAGTGCCAGTAGCATGCAATGGCACCCAGTGAAATCTGCATGTAACATTTTCAGAAATACGTGATTAATTTTTACTATTTTTATATGATAAATTATAATAGCCACAAGCAGGAACCACTTTCCCTACGTAAGCCACACTGCATCTGCAGACAAATACAGCCAACCACAACATGCAATTCCCAATTATTATGGGGGCCAGGTACATAAAGAGTTTGTTTAATTAGTTACTGATATTGGAGCACAGATGTTTGGAGACAACCACTCACTGAAACTTTACCAAGATTGTGTTCATCCTCCTCGCTCTATACAACACATAAATACAAAAACCTCTTCTTTGTGGTGACCAGTGAAAGGACCTGAGGGAGTGGCATGAAGCAGTCAGGGGAGATTTAGGTTGGATATTAGGAAAAGGCTCTTCTCCCAGAGGGTGGCAGGGCACTGGAACAGGCTCCCCAGGGAAGTGCGGAAGCACCAGCCTGACAGAGTTCAAGAAGTGTTTGGATAAGGCTCTCGGGCACAAGGTATTACTCTTGGGGTGTCCTGTGCAGGGCGACGAGTTGGACTCGATTCTTGTGGGTCCCTTCCAATTCAGCTTATTTTGTGATTCTGTATTATATCCAAAAAATACAATATCTACAATAAATACAGTGAACACATATTCACTGCATCCTATGAAATTAGGTGTAAGCACTGAAAACAAGTCCCTGAAGATTAGTAACTGAGTGGGAGTAGTTAATTAACTTCATCTGGTCCTTAATCCTCAGGAAATTACCTACAGCAAGTGAATGCTACTACAAAATTAACAATAAATTTAGATTATAAAATTCATGTTTTGTTGCATTTCCTACACTATATCTAGTTAGCATACACGAAAAGTACTGAAATTTACTTTTAGCTGTATTCAACATCAGCCAAGCACTTGTTTTTTAGCAATCTAAAACACACGCTACCTTTAGTTCCATAATATTTTTCATGCCAATGCATCACAAAGCTCTTTCTTTGTTTACAAGAAACTCTGCCTTGTACTTTAGGATACAAAGTTTCATATTACACCTAATTAGACTGAAAAGGAAATGGGAAGAGCTAAAACCTGTACAAAGTATCACGGTTTTAAGCACTGTTGATTCTACATAAATATCGCCAGGTTCTTTATTTCCTTTTAAATGGTAAGCATCTCACACTTGCTATAGAAGTGAACAGAACATGTCTAAAAATTGTGCTTGTATGACTTAGAAAGGAGTACTTAATGTTACAATGGCAATGAATCTTCAAAAGCTACAAACTGGTCTATATGAATTCTAAAATCTAAATTTAAAGTAGTTATCCCCGCACCTCCAAGTTTACCTAAAACCACTTCCTTTTTTCCTTTTGCTTTAAGCCTCTGGCCCAAAAACTAAATTCAGTTAAAGTAACTGAATTATACAAGTCCAGCTAACAGTTCTAATTTGTTCTAAGTTCTAAGGAAGCCAAATTTTGAAAAGCAGTTCGATGTCAAGGTATTTTTTCACTCAAGTCAATTGAAGTAGCCAATTCTTCTGATTTTGTGAGTGAATCAAGCCATTTGGTATCTATCCGTCATACACATGAGTAAAAGATCTGGTAAAAGGAACAGTGAAAAGATTCTGAAACAGAACAAAACTTCTTTTAAATTCCATGAAATGCAGTTGATCCAAACTAACTGCTCTTCCTCTCTATTAACATTCTAAATGAAATGTTGTAGTGCCTCACTCTACATTAATTTAATCATCTTTTGAAAGAAATAGGCCTTTTTCTATGTATGTAAACTCTACCAGCGCCAAAACTGTGTTTCTCACTTGTGTCTTATAGTCCAGGTATCTCCCCTGCAAAGGGCAATTCATTAAAGTTTCATTCCTTCAGATGCTTGTTGAGTAAGCTGTCATACTTGGATTATATGAATTCTTCTCTTGTGTTTGGCCAGTAAAGCAGGAAACAAAAAATGCTTCCAGTTGATTGAGTTCCCTCAATAGGAGAGCTGGCATTGACTCGCACAACTCCATTTAAGTGGAACAATAACAGCATCAGGTTACCTTCTAACAATAGCTCCAGTGTTATTTGGCATTGCTGGCAAATGTCTCAAGATGAAGACAAACTTGTGAATTCATGGAGATCTCCCAAGAATGTTTTCTCATTCAGAAAAAAAAAAAAAAATCCAAGAATAATAACAACAGTTGGGGTTTTTTCTAACGTTTGGTATTCCTAAGAAATAAAGGATTCTTACAAACACTCCTACCTTTAGAACTACTATCTTTCTACTACCACGCACTTAAGAATTGAGTGTTATCAACATTACCATTTCACAGCTGAGGATACTGAAACTAAAAGGAGAAAAACTTCAATCAAGTTTGTATAATGACTAAACTACAAGGAAGACACAACTTGAGAATCCCAGTTTTCAGGATCCTTGCCACTTCATAGACTATTCTAGGGCCTAGTTTCAAGTACTGCAGGCCGTTCTTGTCTTCTGATGCTCAAGAGGAGACATGTACTATCAGTGAAGTGGGTAGATGATTTCTGAGCATCACAATCACCTTTTGGCTAGAAGCCTAAGAGAGCTGCAGTATCACTCACCGAGGAAACAAACAAAAAAAACCAAAACAGACCTTGGCAACGTAAGGGCAACTGAAAACTATCCTCCCCATGAATCCTTTTCTTCCGCTGAATTCAACTCATTTTGACTGCAAGATCTGGACTTAGATGGAAAACAGATATCCTTTGTTACGATGAATTCATCAAAACCACTGAAAGAGGGAAACAAAAGTATTATTTCTGTATTATTTCATTTTACCTCAGTGATGTGTACAAAGTTCCTCACAACTGCCAGTATTTATGTCTCTTCACAACTAAAAGCTTTGTGACATTTTATTAGATTTTTCATTCCTTCGCAGTTGTTACTCAGCGCTGCTCCACTTCCTTCAAGCAAATTAGAGTGATTTATACTAATACACCAACAAAGGAGGTAGGAAACAAGTAAGGATAAACAAGGCTGTTAGAAGCAGGTCCAAAATCTGTTATTAGCTCATGCTGACCCCCATTTCTAACGATAGAAATAGCCAAGATCTAGGAACGCTTTGTAAGACTAACAGCAATAAGCTTAGCACAAAAATGAATACGTATAGGACAGGCTGCTTACAGCACAGTTCATTGCACTTTGCATACCTATATGCGACACAAATGTTGAAGAAAATAGTATCTCCTTTAGCCAAATTACATGCTTTCAGGTTGAGAAACATCAGCCAAAAGCCTAGGTTTTGAGCAAATACTAGCAGCATGGTCTGTTGTAAAAAAAACAGTAACTAAAACACACTGGCTCAGATGCAACTCTCCACACATGCGGCTTCTAATAAAGTATGTTACCCACACACCACTAGCCAGCAGATGTTTCAAACAGTTGCCATTTGAACCAGAAAAACAATCCTGGATGGATGTTTGTTATTTTAAACTCCTACCAGGCACCCCAAGCTGCAAAAAAGGAACAACTGGTATTTTTTATATTTATGTAATTTGCTAATCTGTCTGTTACTCCAGAAACGGGTAACTTATCAAGATAGACCAAAGAAAGCAGAAAAAATAAAGCATGAGGAGCAAACTTCCAGCAATTTACTAACACTGCATAAAGGTGCCCAAACATACTTCTTCCACTGAGAGGCTGTTTGAAGCCTTGTTAATGGCTTTATCTGTTAATCTCCAAATATGACGTTTTAAGGCTTCAATGCAAGGAAGGACGTCTGGTAAAAATAGGTAGTGGCACCCACAGGAAGGTGCTCGCCTTCAAGCCAGGCCATTATAAATACAGAAGGCTAAAAGAAAACACATGAAAAGACTAAGTAGGGGTCCCCCTCCTCCCTCAGCCTCCCCCTAACCTAGGAGGAGCAACCTTTCCCAAAAAGGTGCTAATGAGTCATAAAAGATGAGCTGTGAAGAGCACGGTGAGGTGTATTACATGGTTTGAGAGACATCAAAGGTACAACCAACACTTCCATGTTGTGACCACTTGAGGACTTCCTGTCCTCACTTCCTGACTTTCCTGATACAAAGAGAGAAGCAAAGCAGCAATGAAGCAAATTAAAACAGAGGTTGGGTCAGAAAGTTCATAAAAGCCAAACAGAGGAATATAACAATAAAAGGAAAAAAATACCTGGTGACTTCAAAATTTTTACACCAACAGCAAAAATGGTATAAAGCAACCAAAACATTCTAATCTGTAAAGTTCCAAGGTCATCACTGAGGATAAATACAAGGACAAAAGTGACACTAACATCTATCTCTCCCATTTTCATATTTTAATACAGAACAACAAAAAGCCAGATGCCATTAGTCAAATGGTTCTTGGTTTTAGTTGCCCCCGTGACTTCTAATGCTGCACACACAGAGAGCAGCCAAGGCTCACCTCTGAAGAAATTAAGGCCCAGCAGACACAGGAAAAAATTTATATTCAAAAGTACCAGCAAGCAAACAGTTAATTGACATAACTGACAGAAGCAGATGCAGCAGCATCAGAACATTCTCAAAACATGTGAGAAAGAAGAAAGAAAACTGGAAACTTTGGGTATGGAAGTCTTTTTCCAGCTGCAGTACTTTGAATCCAAAAGGGTCTGAGACAATAAAACAAACACTCATTTTTCCTTCGCAGTGAAAATCCAGAGTTCTAATGAAATGCAAACAGAGTTGAAATGGCATTTTGCAGTTCTTTTACAACCTTCTTTCTTTAGAGAGGGTAGCAAACTTACACAGTTTTTAAGCAGACAGGTATAATCCCTATTTCACAGCAAAGACGTGCTGTGACTTGTCTATAATAAGAACTAAGTCTAGGACAAAGGCAGGAATAGATTTCTGACCTTGTGATTCCTACTCTTAGACTGCCACCACAAAGCTAGCTCTATGTAATGTCAATACAGTCATCACCTGTGAAATCCCCACAGAACTGTTGTTCTGAGACAATATCTGAACCTGCCTCTAATCAAAGATTCAAGAAACTGAGACAGACTTCACAGGGTGTTTGCTTGTGGGACATGTATAGGCAGGAAACATGAACAGTCTTAAAGAAACGTTTTAGCAAACAACAATCCACAGTTTCTCCAATAAAAAGCAAGGAAGAATCATGCCTAACAGGGTATCAACAAGATAGCCGCTGCAGGAAGAGGTAACATTGCACTGCTGACGTGCACAATTAACACTACATTGTTCATCGTTGATCGTGTTCTGTGGCACTTGAACAAACCTGTTACTTCCGTGAGCTCTTTAAAAAAAGCTTTTGCTGGAAGTCGGACACAAAGGCTAATTTCATGTGCTTATGTTAATAATCACATTAACAAACCTGTTAAGTTTAAAGACTCATCCCAAAAGATTATTTACCATGCCTTGACACTGGTGTAAATGCTTACTGAGAATCACATAACTGAAGTATGGAAGTCCTCTATACTTGGACATACAAGAAAACCAGTATTGTGATAATGAAAAGACAGGGTCACAGCAGCAAGGCTACAATCCAGTATAATGCAGGCACAGCACTTAAACTATAAAGGTGGAGGAATATGTTAAAATCCTGTTTAAGATCGTTAACAAGTACATTTTTGCAACTTTAAAATGGAAATACGCAACTTCTTGTCTGCCCACAGACAATTAGAAGGTCAGTAAAAGGCAGACTCTCTTGATACTTTCATATCCTGCTTTTGAATAAAAAGAAAAAAATAAAATAAAAGACTAAGCCTTGTCGGTACGAGCTCCAGTACTCTTCTGGCACACTGCAAAAGCAATCACCAGCACTGAGAATGCCTGTTATTCAGATGCACTGAGGAACAGCAAGCCTCTGAGGCTTTCTGCACTTTTTACTTCCAGCTCAAGTGCTTAAGGATAAATGCAATGTACCCAACAGTCTATTGTAAAAGGGTCTAAATACATGTATTTTTTCTGAAAACATAAGAAGTCTGGGCCTGCAGATGATTAAAGAATTCTGGATTGCCTAAGGAGACAGACATTATATACTTCTTCAGTATAGTAACAGCACATACAGCAGAACTCTGCTATTGATCCCAGTCCAGGAAGAACTGGGGCATGAATGACTTTGCAAGGGCCAGTAGCCCTACACACACATCGTGTTACCGCTGCAACACAACATCCACAGTATCGCTGGCTGAAACAACTGAATTAATTTCATACAATGGCAGAATACTAGTAAATGAGAAATATAAAAGTAATATATATAATATATAAAGTGTATAAATACTTGAAAATAAAAGGTTTTTCCCATTTACCATCATGACTTTCAAAAAGTCAAAGTCATTCATCATAGCAGAAGAAAGTCCATATTCCCAGTTGACACAATAATTAATTGTTGGTAGGACTGAAATATTCTCTAGTCATGAGTCTTTTCAGATAGCCCCACCTCTCAGAAGATACTAATTATTTTACAGACTGACATTTTGAAAGCTAGACCAATTTAAAGCAGTCAGATGATAAGGCGCAGTAAGAGGACCTCAGCTGAGTTGATGTGAGATCAACTGCTGCAGGAAAGAGGTCCCATACTTCCTACTCCTCTTAGCATTCCCCTTTCAGCCACATGTTCCTGATGCTTCCTTGTATGAGTTCTGATTCATGTAATCTTTCAGTGAGCTAATTCACTGGCAGAAGCTCATTTATCCAGAACGAGCCTTCTGCAAGTTCATAACCTAAATCAATTTACCAGGGGATCAGACAAACATCAGAACAAGCAAGGGAAGAAAAAGATGAAGGACTGCTCCCAGAAGCAACAAAATGCTAAGTTTGCTTGGCTGTCTTCAAATCTGATCTTTAATCTCCCATGAACACCAGAGAGCAAAATGGAACTTTCATAATGAGTTATTAAGTTATTAATTTATTTTGTTGCCTAAAAGGATCTCATCCTATATTGGAACTCAGCTAGAGATTCTTGCAGCTATTTGGTTCCGTCAGTGTTACAAGAATGCCACATACTTACAATTTGCTATCCTCGCTCCTGTTAGGCAGCAATTTTTTTTCTACAAGTAGCATCAGTGAAGATGGTAGAACTGTTTTCAGAACATGGTATCATTTTACAGAAAGGTATTAGAATTTGGTCGCATTTCAAAATGTGAATTCAACAACGATCTCTCTCTTATACAACTGCTATTTAATCTTTTCTACATAAGACACAACTGTAGAGTCATAATGTCGTCATACAGAGAATGCACAGGACACAGAAGAGCTGCTTGGTCATCTACTGGCAAATATCTAGCTACTGAGTGCCATTTTTCTTGCAGTGTCTGTAATTCAATAATGATGAATTTGTCTTCAAGATAAATTAGTCATTGTTCATCATGGCTCATGTTGCCTCACCACTCAGTTTGGTTAACAACACATTATTTAAATTAATGCCCTAATTTGCTGCATACTTTCATCAACATTACTTTTCCCATGAGAAATTGATTTGCCTCTCTACATGTACCTTAAGAACAATGTGGTAAGAAGTAATTCTTGCCAAGTAACGTTTATGTTTATGTATGCAAACACATAACTCCCATTAATTAAAAAAAGTTATCAATGATGTAGTAAGATTTGAAAGAGTCTTTTGCATGCTCTTATTCAATATCAGGGGAACTTAAAAAAAAATAACAAAAGGTGTACTGTTATTTAGAGAGAGAATTTGTATAGTTATTCCCACCATAATGAACTTAGGCTATGCAAAAACATCATCCTCACAAACATCAACATTATCTTGTTCTTATTTTTATATGAAAAAATGCCATCTTAATTTTTTTTGTGATCCCTGAAACATACAAACATGAATTCTGCCTTTCTGTAAGGCAGATCTCTGAATAGAAGAGTACTCAGTTCCCTGAATGGTCTCCCCAAAACTTCAAAGAAACTGAAGAAAAAATTTCACAAGCTAGGAGTCTCTTTCTGTAGTCCACATACCACCCGTTTCCAGGGGGTTCAATACAGCATCTTAACCCCACTCGCTGTACAAGGGAGCCGCCGGAGAGGTTTGCAAGCAGATGCGTCAAAGCAAATTACTACGGAGTCGGGCAAACAGCTTTTGGTTTAAACCTTTAAAAGGTTTATTCCAAACATAAACAAAGATACTCGAAGTGACACTACTGCTTTTGAGTGTCACTACACACTGCAGTGCAGCAGTGAGTTTTGCAGGGTCAGCAACATGCTTTTCATGGAAGTTCAGAAGTAAGAGCCACAGGCACACTAATTCATATGAAGCACTTGAGCCCTCCATAGTTCATAAATCACATGCATACAGTTCCAAAAGAGTATGCCATTCTTCAGTAGGGACAGCATTATCAGTAACACCAATACTCCAAAAATAATAGACTAAAGTTCATAAGAGGACATTCAAAGCAACCAAAAGGGGGTAATCTACAGACAAAACACCAGTCCAGTCTTTCACAAAGATAAACAAATTATCAAGAAAAACAAACACTAAAATTTCAGGATCAATGAGATCTTCAGTTATATAAAAAAAAAGAAAACACCACCACCAAGCAAACAAACTAAAAAAAAAAAAAAACAACAAGAAAAGAACTAACAAAAAACATTCATGCACATGCAGTGCCTCAAATAAAGCAATCTTTTGTGTTAGGGGAACATTAAACTACTGTTTATTTAATCTAGAGACTATTCTCAAAGCAGGATTCAATTCAACAATGTCAAAACTTCCACCTAGTTACAGGAATATACAGCCATTGCCCACACTTTCCCCATAGCCTGCCTTCTTAAATGAGCATTACTTCATTCAGCAAAGGAGCTCTGCTCCTCTTGTGCAGCAACCCTGTGAAATGTTGTACAATGAAGTACAAGCTGCAACAGATATCTGAAAATTCAAATCCTCAACTTTTCACAGTCTTCTGCAAATGCATCTCAATTAAATGCAACATCAGTACAGACCAACTGCATGCTGATGGCTGGAAACGTGGAGCTAGCTCTCAGGTTTCATTTTAGGCACCTTTTGATTTACTATGTGATACTAGGCAAGTCACTTCCCATTATTTATTTATAAGTTACATCTAATTATCTAGGAAGCCTAATTAGCTCATCTGGAAAGTGATTTGAAATGCACAGATGAAAGATAGTGTGTATTTCTCAACTCTTGTCATCTGTGCCAATAAAATACCTATTTCACACTAATTAGCTCTAACTGGATTTTTGATAGCTACTGCCCCATCCCTAGAAACTCCAGCTCTGAAAGTCACTAATAGAAAGACTCATTGGGATGCAATGCTAATGAAGTGGTATGTGAAACATCTACAGATAAGATTAATATTCTAAAGGCCTTTTTGCAATTACTCAGCATGCAATGAAACTTTCTTCCCAGTTGGGTTTCCCTCAAAGGAAAACCAAGACATTTATTTTTAAACTCTCCTCTGTACCACAGAGAACCACATTGTTCTTAAGGTACATGTAGAGAGGCAAATCAATTTCTCATGGGAAAAGTAATGTTGATGAAAGTATGCAGCAAATTAGGGCATTAATTTAAATAATGTGTTGTTAACCAAACTGAGTGGTGAGGCAACATGAGCCATGATGAACAATGACTAATTTATCTTGAAGACAAATTCATCATTATTGAATTACAGACACTGCAAGAAAAATGGCACTCAGTAGCTAGATATTTGCCAGTAGATGACCAAGCACTCCCAGCACAGGTCTGTGTCTGTCTGAAAAAAAAAAACTTGCCTAAGAAACTAAATCTAATCTTAAGATTGATTAAAATGTTCTAGAAAGCTTTAGTAAAAGTGTCTTATTACTTCATGTAGAAGCCCTACATTCATTTTTTTGAAAACTTGTGAAACATTAATAGGACCCTTAGAAGAGACAAAATGCTTAACCTTGGAGCAGGGACTGGGTGAGATGGACTGAAGTAAAATGGGGACACAGCAGGCAGTCTGAAGCACTGTGGGCGTTACATCTCCCACGCTCCAGCCATGCACCAGCCCACAAACAGGATTCCAACAGCCCACAAACAGGAAAGAGGCTCACTAAATCCTACTACTCTTTCCAACCAAGTCTAGTATCCTGTCTCTACAATAGCTGGTATGGGATGTTTCAGCCAAAACCGTAAGAAATTATGTGGGAAAAAGTTACAGAGTAATCAATTCAGCATGTGAATCTCTGGTTAAAGAAATCAAAGAGTACATGTCCTAAAATACATATACCCGTCTGTTAAGGTTCAATGTTCATTTTGACTGCAAGCATTCTGCGGCCCAAGGCACCTCATCTTGCGCATGTGTACACACATTAACCTAATGAGTTCTCAGCCTTACTCACATTCCACCATTCTACATACCACTGGAGTAAAGAAACTTAAATATAAAACTATGTAGGGTCAATCTACTTAGCATGACTTTTTTTTTTTTAAAGCTGAATTATTTTCAAACACATACTTCATTCTAAACAACACAAAACCCACTGTTTTAAGTATGAAAATGGTGCAACTTTTAATACATCACAACCAAGACAAAATCACATGGTTTATGATTTCCTCTAAAGGAGGTCCCATCACAATACTTAATTCACTCCTTCAGGCAAAAGAAAAGAAAAAATCTTCCTTCAATTTACTCTAGTCCCTTGTCAGTGCTGGTAAACATATCTGCTGTCAGCTTCCTGGAAGATGATCTCCCATAGAATCAGGGAGGTGGCTGCTGCTGCTGCTAACAGGACTCCAAAGGAATAGAGAAATCTGGCTCTATCAGCATGTGAAGGAGGTGAGGCAGGGGAACCTGTGACTGACTTGATTGCACAAGAGACCACAAACACGGTCAAACCAGCTCACCATCTCTGTACCTTTCTTCCCTGTACTCGTCCATACTTCTATTACTTATGATTCCCACCACGTTACACAGAGATGAAAAAGGAAATTAGATTATTTTTTGTGGTTGGATACAACCCAAGTGGCAAATACATCATTTTTCCCTCCCCTGCTAGACTCCATGTTTCTCATTCCCTCATTTCAGCTACATCCCTGTTTTCTCACCAAGTCACAGGGTAGGAAGAATGCTGCTGCTATTTAAATTGCTGGGCCTCTTATAGCTTAATAAAGTCAATTTTGGCTCAGAACACATATGGCAAGGTGAGTATTATTGTTCCTTTTCAACAAAACAAAATAACCTAAGAACAGAGTTTCTGAAAAACACTGCTCACACACCTGACGACTACAGCATAGCTTCACTTGATATATTTCTCACCAGTGATGGGTGATCAGTATTTCCTCAAAACACAGGTATTCGGTATATGTCATTCTCTGAACTTCTCATAAGATGTGGTAGAAATCAATAAACAAAGAAAATTAAAATTAAATATAGCGATCTGCATGAAATCCTCTGTACCGAACGGACACAGAGTGGGGAGAGGGGTGCTAAAGTGAATTTGAAAAGTTTGGTGCACTTCTAGGACCCTACTTGGTATGCGTGCACACTACGCCATCAACTGCATTCTCCTTCTGTCCTGTCCAGATTCAGCTTCTGTCCCCAACTCATCACAACCTCTAAATATCAGCAGCATACCCCAAATTTACTGAAGTGATACAAATTCAATATACCCCCACTTTTAAACTGACCATAAATAGGAGAAATAAGGAGTTGAAAATATATCTGGCATTCAATAGTGACTATACCTAAGTCTCTCAAGTTATGTAATAAAGTCATGAATAAATGGTGTGCAACTCATTGGGCAGAGGAGACAAGAGGGCACTTGGTGCCTCTTACCTGCAGGACCCAGGAACACAGCTCATAACACTCAGTATATAACTCATCCTTACATCTCTCTAGCAATTAGGTACTACCAGCTCTACTGTTGCACTAACACAATGCTCAGCTACCCAAGTGGTCAGGGAAATAATGAGGCCATCAGATTATTCCATATCCCTTACTGCCACACAACCCTACTAGGAGTAGGCGCACCTTTTATTTCTCTCTCTCTTTCATGCTGTAGAGTATGCCTGAAGGTTACAAACTAATAGAGACATACAAAAATATCGGGATGCTTTTGTATCTGCTACCTTAACAATATCTACCATCAAAGAAGAGTATTTTCAAGGAAAAACTTCTGTCTTGTCATCTTATCAGGCACTTGAGATCCTAGCCAAAGGGTAAATATAAAATACAGTGCTTCTATGTGATGTGCATGATGTATGAGTAAAGTTTATCCGTACAGTACATGAGCAATCGTGAAATGGGTTGCCAGTGACTCTGCATTATTTCCTTTGTGACTATAGCACCTTTTTGCCTGGGCCAAACAGAAGAGAATGAATCATTCTTCCCTGCTACAATATCAAACAAAAATATTCTGTTTTGCTGCATTTTTAATTACTAGCTCAACTGGGAATAAACTAGTTATATTACAATCACCAAATAGACAATGGTTAAGTAAGTACATCATATAATTTTGCAAACTTTAAAATACTTTTCAAAAAAGTTTTTCCTCCCTTTCTCACACTACAATGTAACTATTTTTTAAGAGTATACTTCTCTGCAACTGAAAAAAAAATGAGAAAAGATCATTATGTGTCTGTTTCCACATTTATATATAGATATCCAGGCATTTAAAAGGTACATCCCCTGCAGAGCACTTCACTGACATATAAACTATATTTTAGTTATTATTTCACTAATTTAACATCAGCTATAGTTAAAACATAAACAGGTCACTGCGTTCAAAACAGCTGGTGGTGTTGTGACAAGTAGACTGGGTGGAAGATGACTGATTATGTTTTCTCATATTTTAAATGGTTTTTCAACAGCTTTGTTCCTCTGTGTGGATTCACAATCCTGTTGTGATTTCTGCCCTGTGTCTGGGTATTACTGCCACCAAAACATTTTGTAACATCAGCAGCCCCTTGCCTGTTTCTTCACAATCACACTACTACACTGCAACACAGAATGGCAAAGCCAGATGCTAAAACAAACTCAGAGAGCAAATGGAAGCTTGTTCCAACAGCCTTCCTATGGCTCTCAAACACACCAGGCAGCATCTCAGCAATGACCCAGGAAGGGCTGAAAGACACTCATGCACAGTCCCAGCAAACCACACTGCTTGTGCTTCTCAGCTGTCTGAAAATGTATGTTAAGGCTACTGGGCCAAGGTAAACGCATGGCAGGATTTAAATTGACTGAAGGAGCTGTATTAAAATAAGCAGTGATGCAGTTTGAGAAATTAGCCTCATGGTATTCCACAGTTTCCAAATATCCTTTGGTATTTAAGAACATTTATATTATACTTATAAAGTTAATGCACAAGGACACTTACCAAGACATTATGTCTAGTCTCCAACTCTCAGAGCTGCAACAAAATACAGTACTTTCCTCTGGCTGATCAAAGGACATTTAAAAGTCATTACTCTGGGTAGATTTACAACCCCACTGCTACATGATGATATCAATGATTCTAATTTCCACAATAAGCATAAAACACTTTTCAACTTCGCCAGTTGTGTTTTATGCCATCAGAGGAGTTCAGTTTATACTTTACCTCTTTCGCACAGGGAAAATCAAAATATTCCTATCCTGTTGTATCTTTAACTAAGTACAGTACACAAGCAAATGGATTTCAGTCTCCTCTCAAAAGAGAGAGACTCCTGACAAGAGTTGCAACTTTTCTTTAATTTCTTCTTGGTATCTTTTAAACTCTGTTGACTTCTCAACAAATTCTACACACAAAGTCTGAAGAGTACCTTATGAGCTGGCATGCAAACTTCCCTTCATCTGCAAGATGCACCTCTTCTAAAATTCACATTTCCATTTTACCCATGGATGTTCACTCCAAGAGCCAACACACCACCACTTTCCCTGTTTCCAAATTATGACCTACTACCACCTTCACAAAACAAACTTTTTTTATTAGGACATAAGTACATGACTATTTGTGATGCTGTTTTATGGCACTTTCTGTTGAGCCAATCTTCGAGGGCATTCAACTCCCTTAGCGTACCTCACTCTTCTGTATGGATGTCTGACAGTACAAAGTACAAAGGGAGGAACTTAAACATTATTCAATCCTTAGGCCGCTCCACGCCCAACTTGTATAGAACTGCATTTTTATGATATATTTCAAATTTCTGCATTTTGATATATATGAAATAAGAAGCTGAGTATTTTTTAAAAAGAAAACAGTCACCTACCTAGCATCACTTCCCAAAGAATTAATTATTCATGTATTTTAGAATGCAAAGCCCAAGACCAGCCTCAAATATGTCTGGGATTTTACATTTCCCCGACTGAAACATGCAAGGCTCCTAACGGTTCTGCCCATTCCTAACAGTATTCATTCAAGTACTTAGCACTAAACATGCAAGCTGTGCAGAAATTTAACCACCTGCAGAAGCGTTTGCTGGATCTAAGTCTAAAGGAGAAAACTGGAGTTTTATTTCTGGCTACTCTCAAGAGCTCGCCTTGCAACGTTTTACACTGGACTGAGTTATACTTCTCCCATCTGTAAACAAGGGAATATAATCAATCTATAACAGAGGTACACTTTAAAGCTTAATTAAATGGCATTCAAGTGCTTTGAATTCTTCAGATTCAGAAGACGCTTGATAATAGAGAAATAGCATTATTGCTATTTTCATTTCTCTATAGGACTTCAGTAGTAAATACTTCTTTCATCCTCATTCCCTGTATATACTAGACATGTCTCAGCAAGGACCATATATATCTACATGTTGGGCTCTGGAGATGCTAAAATACTTGACCAGTGCAGACAGATTTCATTGTACAAAAGATGTTTTTTTCTTCTAAAATTCAATGCTATCGGCAGATGTGCTAAGCTAGAGCAATCTATAACACGCTTAAATTATCTTTCTTACTTTAATTTGGAAAGTTACATTAGCACCTTCTGGACACCAATAAATATTAAATCATATTTGATGATTTCATTAATAGTTTGAATGATGGCCAATATTGACCAAATCTGTTCTCTTTTAAACTGCTACCAAAAAAAACCCCAAACCCAAACCTGTTTTTTACTAAGCTTCCAAACAGTATTTTAACACTCAATGTTCACACATGTCATTATTCAGCTTTCTAGACAAAGATTTAAGCACAAAATACTTCTTTCTCTAGTTAAGCTTGCCCAACCTTGCAGCAAAGCAAGCAGCTGAAAGAGCAAAGCCAAATGCACAACCAGAAGGTCCACCTCCACCTTATTCTTATACACTGACATTCAGGTGATTCAGGCTGCAACTGCTGCCCACATGCAGGAATCAGCGTGGGTTGCAAGTACAGCCTTCATATGTGCTCCTTTCTTCCTCAAGAAAAGACAGCAGGACACAAAGTTTCTCATGGATTTAGTCCATGAACTACCAGCTGGAACACATAAATGTATAAATGCAAGTGTTTGAAGAAAAAACCCCACCCTTCAAAATGCCAAAACGACAAGAAAAAGATAACAAGAAAAAACAGTTAAATATTTCATCACAATAAGCCTATGGTAAAAAAACATGACTGAGTTTTTAACACCGTGAATAAAAACAAGATGCAACCATTTTCTATACTCGCTAACATCAAAAAGACTTGTCCTGTATTTGATCAGTATTCCTACATTAATTATAAAGGCTCCGGTTATTCCACAGGCTTTTTTCCTGAAGCAAAAAATCAGGTCTTCAAACAGAACTCATAACTATTTTTCCAAAGGTTTTAGAGCCAGAACATGCTATTACTACACTCAGACTATTTTTCTCATTCATTTGCAATGGGTTAAGAGTTTTGAGGAACTGTTGAATGTTCTCTCATGGTTACAGGTACATACAGTTTTTCTTCACCTTCTTATGCTGGTCATCTACTTTCACCATATTTGTAAGAACTTCTTTTTCAAATCTTCTTACAAATCTGGCAGAAACTGGCCAGAAGTTCAAAGGTAATTTTGCATGCCTATTTAAAGGTAATTTTGCATGCCTGTTCACAAGCACATGCATACAGATGCATGTGATCCAGTATCTTAGGCCACAGGAATAAACTATGAAGTTTGGGGAAAGTAACTCTTGGAAATCAAAAAAATATCAAAAATAGTGAAAACGTTTCCACCCATTCCAATGCTTACCTGTATTTTTCCACCCTCAGATAGTCAAGATACAATTTTCAATTCACTTACCATCATTCCGTTCATACCAAAAAGTACACAGGACCACTAAATGGGATAGATCAATCTGCGAAATAACTCCTAGGGTCAGGTTTCAGCAAGCTAGTTATGAAATCAAACCCATTTTGCAGACAGACCTCTGTCTACAGGTCTCTCTCTTACATGGTTGGGTTCCTTCATGTCTTGTCCTCTTTTTCTGGTTAGCTCAGTATTGGTAGGAAGAGAACATGTCCATCCCAATTTTCAAAATCTTGTGCTCATTGCTAAGCCAGTTTATTCAAAATGCTTTGGTAACACTTGCAAGCCTAAAGAGATTGAATTCACTGCTCAGAGCCCATGTGTGTTTCCAAGTATTAATGATGAATTGATCTACAAAAGAATATTTACAGACTCTACAGAAAATTCATTCCAGGCTTTTGGCCATGGGAAATGTGCCAAAAGACTATACATCTCCATAAGCCTGAGTCCCCATCAGTTGCAGGGTGTGAATACATATCCAGAACTCTGCCTACCATTCAGAACAGATCTCAAAGCTCAGCCAGGCATTCTTCACATTCATAGATCCAAAAGCATTGCTGCACATTGCAAACTTGGCTTTTGTTACAGTTCTAAAAAAATTTTAAAACAATCAAAACACTAGAGCAGTTAATCCCTGGAAGGCCTTATGATCACATTCCTTGATGCGTTTGATAAATACGGAAATAGTGAAAATGTTCTGACTTGCTAAACTTGCAGTCTCTTTAATGCATTTCTTGGCCCCAGCACGCACAGACTGGTGACTTGGCACACCCAGAGGACCTTTGCTCACCTTTCTCAATAGACCCACACTGATAAGTCTGAGTTTCCCCAAGAGCAGAATGAAGTCACGCTTATTAAAATGTTTACTGAATTCAAAAAGTAGAGCAGTACTCTCATGAAAATAGGTACGTCAGAGCAAATCTCCATAGGCGCATGTATTCAACCGTCGATGATAACAGATATTAAACTGGAATTTGAATGACTCTCCTCCTTTAAAAACAGACTAAAATGCCTTTAAGGTTTTATGTAACACTGACCTCTAAACAGTATCACCTGCTTATGCACATTAATGAAAGAGATAGAGTAACAAAGAATAAAATTTAACTCACTGCTATCATTTTTACCCTACTGTATAAATCACTAGCCATGGGTTCAAACAACAAAAACATGTCCACGTAACTTAGAACATGACATATAATTTATCTTGCATAAATATACATTAATATATTTATCAGATTTAAGAATATTACAGTATGCATGAGTTCTGCAGTATGTTTTACTTTGCCACACAAATTTACTTTTTTATACTCAGCACAGTAGATTGCTTCAGCCACAGGAATAAAAGAGAGTAATATAAAAGAAGTGGGGGAGAAGACTCTAATGCCTACATACTACTGACTACTAATTATTTCAAAAAAAAAGAAACAATCAACCATAGATTATTGCAAGTTGTGCAAACTAAGCTGTTTGCCAAGGGAGGTGTCAAGATGGTTGATTGTGTCAGCCTAGCTTTCAGCTGTTCTATTCAAAAACCAAAACATACTTTGACATTTATAAATTAGGCACTTCTAAAAGGTATATGGCACATTCACAAGCACTCCAAAATGGAAAACTATTTCCATCAGACAAGGGAATGTTAAAGGATTAAAAAAAAAAAAAAAGGCAATAGAGATGGAAGAGAAGAAAAAACAGAAAAGTAGGGACAACAAGATGAGGCAGTAACACAATCATGGAGGTAAACCCAATGGGCAAAAGCATTTGATGATGCTCAATATAATCTATTCTTGTTTGCTTAAGCAGCAACTCAATATTGAAGTACCTAAAATCAGAGGTGATTTTTTGTATTTAAAGTCCAGAATGTTCTTTGAAAAAGACATAACAAATATACTTCAGAAACACAGTATATAGTTATATTTCTAGCCAGTTATATGAAACTGCATCATGCAAATCAGTTTTCTGAAAAAAATGAGACCCAATGTAAGAATTTTCATGATGTTTTCATGAATATTGTAGAAACAAATCTAACAAAAATATCTACCTGTATATACTTTCAGGTCTTCCTTTCCATATGAAAACGTACAGAGAAAAGATATTCCAATATTCAACAATGAACATTCCCACCCTAATTCTAAGGCAGGGTGATAGGGACCAAGTGGGTAGGCAGGAGCATAAGGCAAATAACGTCTCTCTGATTCCAGCGTACAGCTCCCTCCCATTAGCTTTGGGCAGTTCTGAGCACCAGCAGTGCACCGCAGACTTCAAGCTCTCACCCACACCGCTGTTCTATTGCAGAAACACAATTTTGCACTGTAAACCTGTTACGGACACAACCGCTGATGTTGCGTTAGTGGTGATTGGACTGTGACAACAACGTTACAAGGAGTCAGAACTTCTATGGCTTATCTTTTATTCTGTTAAGAATGACTGCCTATTTAAAAAGATGGACATGGCATCTGCTCTCCTCCTTTTTTTACAACTGTGGTTCGCATTATTTATTTTTTTTAAAAAATCACTAAATTTAATTAAATACTGAAAAATGTGACCCAAGGAAGATTTGCATTACATTTCTCCCACGACTTTCTCAAGTATTTTTGTGCTTGTTTATACTACACTTTTATCACCATTATATGTCAGATCCAGAGCTAGGATTACATTAAAAACATCACACAAGGATTTTAGTTGAACATTTTTTGTTTAGTAAGAGACAATTCAGTTGTCTGACATTGCTGGAGATCAATTTGTACAAACAATCTGATGAAATGGAGGCAATTTTAATTTAAGCTATCAAATCCCACTCTCATGCCTCCACATTGCTCAAGAGAACCATCTTAACAGAGTGAAAGAAACAAAAGTGTTCAGACCATATAGTGAAATACATTTTTACTTATTTTCTGATCTCCAGAAGCTACCAATGAAGCTGCCAACTATTGCTGACTGGGCTGTAACCAGCTTTCTTGACAGAACTTGTGAGGTATAAACTTGAGAGACCCACATGCTGTGAAGCAGTTTGTAACATTAGGAGATCCAACTTTAGCAGAAGATTTATACTTTCTTTTTACTTTGGAAACAGCAAAAACCTGCTGAAGAGAATAAAAACACAAGACCACAGCCTGGTCTGGTTTACAGATTATAAAAAGTCAGCACTGCATTTTGCATCATTTTGCGTGATTACTGACACTAATTTTAGGACAGCTTAAGTAATCACTGAAACATAGACAATTTAAACTTTAAGTAGGTTGCACAGATACAAGTAAAACCAGGGTAAATAGAAAATTTGCCCTGCAGTTAGTGCCAGGTGGTGCATAAACCCAATGCAAGTACAATGTATTCCATGTTACTGGGAAAAGAGGAGAAGCTTGAATTCAAAAAGAAAAGCTTGGCTATAGTAAATTCCTAGAAGTACATTCTAGTTATGAATCAGATGCCAGTGAATCTGATTATATTATTAACTTGAATACTAAGAAAAATATATGTGAACAAATATTCAGCAATGCACCAGCAAGGCATAGGTAAATGCAAACACATAAAACTCTGAGAGGAGAGCAAACATTGAATACCAGCACAGTTAAAGTAAAATAAACATGGAAAGAATAAACATAGAAGGAATAAAGAGGTAAAGTTTAAAAACCAGAGTCAAAAAAAGGCATACCCAATATAAATATAGAAAGCATCAAGAACTCAAGCAAAGATACAGGACACCATAAAAGAACAAAGTATTTCACATTTGCATTACAAAAAGCAGAATTATACATTACTATATACATATTTCATTTAAAAATGAGAAAGAAGAAACCCTTTTCATGCACACACAATTCACAGAGAATTAAGTATTTATGAATGCCCTATGTGCAAATGAAAAATAAGCATATATCTCAGAGAAAAAGAGAACTAAGAGAAAATAAATTAGAAGAAAAATGCACAGCATGGAAGGACAAAGATGAGATTTAAAAAAACCTCCAGATAATTAATTTTGAGACTGAGCTATAGAAATTGCCAAAGAAAAGCTTTTCCTATAAAAAACCCAAAAACTTTAGCCTTCACTTCACAAATATTATAATACTTGTCACAAGCAGGGATACACAAGTGGGCACCAACTGATTCATTGCCTTTTTTTCAGATACGATGAAAGAGTTGTTTCTTGAGGACAGAGACAACGTGACTGCAACAGGATAGTCCCTTCAAGGCCCATCAAAATCAGGCAAGATCACTTGCAAGAATTGAGCAAATCCAAATACATATGGAGGCTCTGAAGCAGTATAAAATCTCTTTTTTACCTTCTCTTAGAAGTCTCTCTACAAGCTGGAATACGATTCTGCAAGTGGAAAACCCTACCGCAGAGCAAACTTATGAAGACTGGCGAAGGGTATGGAGAACAAAAGTGGAAAGATTTGAAGCTTTTACTAACATGCCAAGTGTTAACATTCACCCAGAAAACACAACGTTTTCTCTAAAGGCTTCAAATGAAGAAACGAAAGCTGTTTAGATACGAAGTTATGAGACTGATTTGCAATCTGAAATGTTTCTTAGAAGAGCAATTAGACTGGCTGGAAAAAATATACCTAAGTAAAAAATACAGTATTATAAATGAGACTCGAAATACACAAATGTTTTTTTCCTAATTTATCAGTGTAACTTCAAAGCACAAACAGACCGTAAATACCATCAAGGCTCAGAGTACAGCCTTAAACACTACCCCCAAGGAAACAAGTAGCTCTATCAAAAAGCACATCTAGTGAATTCAAAACCCTACAGATTGGTGGATGACACAGAGTACAGTTGCATGATTCACATTCCTAAAAATGAGATTGGTTGGTTGGTTTAAAAAGCGCAACTGTTCAGAAGAAATAATATTAAGTTATTTATTATCAAATTACGGTAGCTCCATGAGCACAAGCAGGATTAAGAGCAAGATGCAAGATGAAAAGTAATAGTGAAAAGTAATAGTAAAAAGTCATGAATGATATTTGAAATTATTAACTGTTATAAAGACCATAGTTTAATTTCAAATTGAAAAAACTAAAAGCTGTGAACTTTCGTAAAGACTCCACTGCAGAGCAAAATGCCCATGATCATAAACAATATCACCTCATTCATATTCCGTATAATAAAAGGCAGACGTTAAGGAATAGACACAGTTTAGCAATTAGATATAGAATCTTGAGAAGGTAGCTGAAAAAATGCCTAAGAACAGAAAGAGACAGCTAAAAGCAAAAAACCAACAACAATAAAGCCAAACAATCCCCCTCAAAAAACCCAAACAAACAACCAAACCAAAAAACAAAAACCCAAACCCAAGTATTGTCACCAAATTAATGACATTTTCCCAGCTAGCAAAATTCCAAACCTTAATTTTATTAACAAGTCAGTCACAAATAGAAGGGCATCTGTCACAGGACTAACACACATTTCATCCTCTTCCAATTCAGAAAATTAAAATCTTTTAATTCCCTGACTGCCTAATACAACAAGATCACCAAAATAAAAGATCCACATAAAAGATCCTACCCAACCCTACTACACCCTGAGGATCTAAAAAGATAACAAACACAATAATTAGAATGCAATAACCAAAGTCACTAGAACTCCCTTTGGTGGTCTGGTAATTTCAGAATCAGTTAAGACAGTGTTGCAGTCTGGGCCAGTCACAGACAGACAATATAGAAACAGAACATAGGTGCACAAAGAGGAAAAATATGCAAATTTTCCCTCTGGTGTAATACAGAACATTAAGTTTTTCTTCATTTTGAGCAAAAAATGATCTTCCATTGCTTGGCATTTCTTCTCTGGAACAATGAGATAGGGAGGGGCCAAGGGGTGCAACTTGTTAAAGGGCACACAAAAAGACTGTGCACAAGTGACCTCCTGATGTGATAAAGCAGACTGGGGAAGAAGAGAGAAAGAAGAGTAGATGAATTGTTGAGTATTCTGCAAAAACAGACTGTTAGATCAACAGGATCAAAATTAACTGCTCCAGCAAGTACTTAAGATTGATGTACAAAAGGCAGCACATCCCAGCACCTGCAGTCTCAGGTGGACTTCCCGCCATGTAGCTCACACGTCTGTAGTGCAAAGAGGATCAAATAGATCTAACAACATAATTCTACCCTGTGCACTCAGAGGGAAAGAAGAATACAGATGGTACACGATTCCACTTCCTGTGACACTACACTGATTGGTTTTATTGTGAAGTCTATTTATACAGCTGATTATAAATTCCTAGTGGGCTTTGATTAATGCAATAGCAGCTGGACTACTTCCTTTCTCTTAGCACTTAGCTGCATTCTTGATTAGCGAGTGGTATATGAAAGCTTGTGAAACAAGTACAGGAAGATCAAACAAAAGCAATGATTTCCTCTTAGACCACTACATTACATTAAACCTGCCAACACTAGACCAGTTAGTCTCTGACCTGCAGCAGCTGGCAATAGCCAGATTCCAGATGGCCCTAGAAAGCACTTTTGTATGGTCCTTGTCTTATTTGTACCAAGCTAACATGGAAAGAAAAAAATGAGAGCAGGCTGTTTGGGCAACACTGTGGTAGATGACATCTCCAAACAGAGCAAATTTCCAGTCATCCGGTATGTGTATGATGTGTAGATCTATCAGATCCATCCCTATAGGACTAGCATCACTACTGAAAGTCAAATCTACTTCCACTACACTAAAACATGTATATACAGTCTGCATGCCACTGGCATCTCAAGATAACAAGCCACTACAAAATACCCTATCACATCTCCTATCCTGGATCCTCAGCTTTCCAAAGAAAGAGGAAAGAAGAGAGGATTCAAGTCATTGCTCTGAGGTTTACTATGTGTGCATGCCATAGTATGTAAGATTTGCAGTGCTAACCAGAAGAGCAAGTAGAGACAGAAGCACACACCTCACTCAATATATTTTTATTTACAAACTTCACAGATTGGTGAAGTTCTATATAAGGCTCAGAATTATCTGAAATGTGTACATGTGTGCCCCCTTTTATACTGCAAAACAATTCAGAGCTGAAAACTTGAGGAGTTCTCCCCAAAATATCTTTTCAAACCTGAAGCAAGCACAGGAGCTAAGCTGCAACTGTATTTGGCCTTGGCTAATGCAGGTACCAATACATGCAGTGAAGGATACATTAGGATGAGTTCAGGATAAATCAAAATATGTAGACAAATTCAGTAATAAATTTAGGTTGATGGTACCATAATTTATAAGTTTTTTTCTGTTTTCACTTCAAAGAAGGACCTGTATTATTTTAATTTTACTATCATCCGAGGGAGAAAAAGTAATTTGTAGAAGTGTTCAATAAATCAAAGTTCCAAGTTATTCTTTCTAGAGGCAAGAACAACTGTTCCATCTCTCTCTTGTTCCCAATTTCCATACACCTTATGCCATCTCCTTCTACCTCCTAAATAAAAGAGAATCACAAGCTTTGGGGAATCACGAGCATTTTTAAAAATCTTTTAAAGATTCAAGCACAGGAGAATCAAATCTGTCTTGACACCAGGTTTCACATGCACCACAGCACAGAACGGAAAAATACAAAACTAATCAGAAAAGATGTTAAGCAGCATATTAATTTCTTCTGCAGTCCTAAATACAATTTGCCTTATGTGCTGCAGAAGGCAGAGGCATGGTCATTCAAGCTGGCATTTTAATCTAAATCAAGTTCTCCTGCCTCTAGCATTACAGTGCTTTGTCCCTCTTAGATGGCTTAATACAAGTCGATAACTCTACCTACAAACCTCATCCTAGCAGTAACTGTTACTAGAAAATACCACTGCACTACACTTGATGCAACGGGAGGCTGCTAAAAAAAGGAGTTCTATCCACCTTCTGTCACAAAGTTCATAATATGGATAGAATTTTCAGAAAGAGAAAACCTTACTTTCCTTTTTCTTGGACAGTCAAGAAATATGCCAGAAATACAAGACTACTTAATGCCACAAGGCTTCTGCATAGGAAAATTCCATCTCAGTGACAATATGACAATATTGCAGATGGGGGTCTCAGCCCCCTTTGTTAACTAGCTCTTTCCATTATAATTCACTTTTAGTCCCATAGGACTTTGTTGTCCTTGACGTATTTTAACTTCCAGCGTGAGACCTAAAACAAGCCTACAAAAAGACAATTAGAAGTGTGGAGGATGGGTCTCAACAAAAACTTACTCATTTTGTTTTCTCTTCATTCTGAAACCTGTCATCCAAGCCCTCACTTGCTGCACAGCAATAAAGTTCTGTTCTGAACACAAAATTACCCTTTTCTTTAGCAACTGGAACCTACATTGAGTGCTTCACAGCTGCTTTGCCTTCACAATACCTCCATCCTGAGAGACAGATTCATCCATTTACAGATAGGGATTGAGACACAACAGATTGATGTGCAGAGTTTTGGCTGCCTGCTTTGAGGCACTCGGGACTTGATTGTTCCATTTAATATGGCATGCTGTAACATTTAATTTATTAAAAGAACAGTCTCTGCTGAATGTAGTTGTAGAAGTCAGCACTTCATTTTTAATCTCACAAACCAAGCACCCCAATGAGATGTACTATTAATGTTCAGATGTGAAAGACTTGCTTAGAATGGTTTAGTCATCCCCAAGTATACTTACATATGTTTACATTACCAAAGGCATATCTGATTCTCCAAGGAAGAAAACAGCTGTCTTGATTAGTCTTATTCACTTCAGAAAAATCAACTTTTGTAACACCAGTGATGCAATGATCTTGAAAATGGTTTCCTGTGCTGCAAACAGACCTCTTCCCTGAACAGATTGAGGCAGAGATATCATGTACAATACAAAGTGGTATCAGATATTCTCATAATACCAAAAGAGAAAAGATTGCATAGAAAAATTTAATCCCCAATTCTCCAATTCTTTCAGTCCTACTGCCCTCAAGAACGTCTTGATATGTCTAAACACAGTTCTATATTTCTTTCCACATGGCTTATAGTAAGATGACTAATATTTATTCATTATTCTGATTCATTTGCGCTCATGGTCTAGATATGAATAGCTGGCTTTCAGGTGAAAAACTTGGTATTTCTTAGCCAGCAACCAGAATACGTCTTTAGTCTGGAACTTCTTTTCATAGGTTATCCACAGTGCTCTCTAATATTTAATTTTTCTCCTTTAAAAATCTGTTATTCAACAAACACAATTTGCAACAGTTAGATTATTCTCCACTTAAAAACAAACAAACAAAAAACAATCAACCAACCAAAAAAAAAAAAAAAAAATCAGCCTGTTTGATATCGAAAGTAACTGTCTGGCAAAAAAGAAAAATATGTGTATGTGTGTATATATATCTCTACTGAAATATATATTAGACAAAAACACAAGCAGAAAAGGAAATAAGATGTTCCTTGGGAAGCAGAGTTCATGTAATACACACTGAATAACAAAAATTTCATCTAAAATTCACAAGAAAGAATATTTATGTAAGAACTACATTAGTTTGACATTTACCTCTAAATTTTACTACCTTGGCTCCACCATAGGCTTGTTCCATATATGTACGGACACAGTTACTTAATTAGTACCACATACTTCAGTAAATTCTTGAGAGTATGAAATTTTTTCATCTTTTATGTGTATAATCCCAACTTGAGAATTAGAAGCTTCAATCTACAAAAATTTTTGCTTCCATTTGTCTCACTGTACTTCAACAGAAATATTTCCTGCAGGCTGATTTATGAGTTCAAAGCAGCAATTACCATAGTTGAATTTACTCACTTATGAGCATTGCAAACACACTTCAGGACATTAAAGTAGATTAAAGCTCCTACAGCAATTCAAGAGTGTTATGTATTTGTATTGTAACCAAAAACTAAATAATGACAGATGATTACAGACACTCATGCAAAATTGAAAAAGTTGGTCTTGTTTTAAACATTGCATATGACACTATCACTTCATACTGCATTTGGTCTCACTGCTAACCTGAAATCAAAATGTTCTGACATTCCCAACTAGTTCATCAATGCTGGGTCTGCCACTGACTCATTTAAGTAATCTCTGAAACAGTACTTTATGTTTTCCATGCTTTACTTACCTAGTTGTATATTAATTTCTTTTATATCAAACAGAGGAAAATTTATTTGCAATGCACTTTGAGACTGTAAGATAAAATATCTTAAACTTTCAAACTTTAAAGTCTTGTTTGGTCAGGACTTACACGGTATTCCTGTCAAAATGAGTTACAAATATAATCCCTAAATTTCACTA
The DNA here is from genome assembly GCA_013397865.1 of Struthidea cinerea. NCBI lineage: Eukaryota > Metazoa > Chordata > Aves > Passeriformes > Corcoracidae > Struthidea > Struthidea cinerea. Next base: position 233,993 of record VZTI01003110.1, on the reverse strand, counting down.
AACTCTGTCAGGAACAAAAATTAGGCAACGGAGTCCTGTAATTTGCATTACCTTTTAGCGCATCTTAGCAGATGTTGCAAACAAACTTTGCTGTGGCCACACAAGCATCTGAAAGCTTGCTTGAAATGAATGTGATACGCAACAGCTAAGAGTATCTCCAGGTGTTTGCACAGACAGACATGTTTGTTTACAGAGAATCAAGACTACCCAAAACAATTGCTAAAACATTTAGCATTTAGAACCTTCAGTGTCAACACTCTGCAAGAAGCTTTGTATTATTCTTGGCAAGAAACTGTGGAAACTGGTAAGAAAATAGTCAGGATACCTTTGTATGTAAGTGAACTGGAATTTTTCACAGAACAGTTTCTCTTGTAAATTTGTCCGCACCTAGTTTAATCAACAAAATTTGCAGCTGTTAACAGGTTGTGCTTCCATATGCTACCCGTTATAAGTGCATTTCTTAAGACAGAAGCCTGTTCAGAGTCCAATTGTTTTAACTGAACTTGGTACCAAATAAAGCATAAATAATAAAGCTAACCATCAAACGAAGTACAATCGAGTAGGTTACAGGAAAACTGCTTTCCTCTGACTTACGACTGTGTAAGCAGGCAGGAGGAGGTTATTTAGCTTTGCTAGCATACACAGCATAGAAAACAGCTGCAGTTTAGAAAAATACACTTCTCCTCATTTAGTGCCAACTAATTGTGCCTGTGGTGGATGGAGCACAGTTAAGATACTTTCGGCAAAACTTGAGGTAATTACTGTAATCTTACTGGAATACACTGCATAGTCATAGTACATAAAACATCTTCATAAAGGCTGCTATTTCAGCAAGTTGCTTCTGATTATTTTAGAGGCTAAACTTTGTCATTTGAATTTCTCATTGCTTGCACTTTTACCCCATCTTTCAAAAACAGGAAGGGAAACAAACTTGTCTGTAAGAATTTCTTAACTTTTTAGGAAGGTACATTTGTTTGAGGCCTGAATCATTTGTCCAACTAGTTCCGCTTGGTCATTTCAGACTAATTAGATAGAAGGTGGGTCCATGGGAGTGCACTTGGATTATTGTTCACTTTCTACATTGCATTCATTATTAAATTTACTGTCCATTGTTTATTTTAAAGCAAAAGTAAGTTGTTCATCAGGCATACTCAGATTTCAAATGCCCTACCACTGAGAATTTTGCACATTGGCCATACCTGTTCCTTGGCTGTGCTTCATCTTACTCAAGCTTACTGACAATTTGGTAACTTTTTGTTTCTGTAAGGACCCACAATTTCCTTGGAGCTAAGTGCAAACCTGCAGTTCAAGCTTGGCTGTCACCATCAGTATTGTTACAATCTAATCCTCTTTAGTTCAGATTTTGCAGTGCCTTATGCCTATTAGGATAAAAGAAAAAGTGAAAGAGAGAGATTACTTTATCTCTATAATTAGCAAAAATACTAGCCTTTCCTCATCAGGAACTCAGCAATTTACAAACACAACATATCCCAGCAACTTAAGATCTCCAGGAGTAGTAGCCTCATATGTTCTGCCTATGCTTGACTGGCACAGCTCGTAACAGGAGGGACAAACCTTGATATTAAATAGCAAAGGCCTGACCAGAGTGCAGTGAAAATGAAGCCTCTGTTGGCTTTGAATAGTCACACAGTTCAAGACAAAGAAATCTAAAGTCTTCTTATGACACAACCGACAAGGAGATAGGGACATTTGAATAAGAAACAAGTGGAGATTTTTAAAACAAAGGGGAGAAACAGAACAACAGGTTTTAGATTGTTAGCTATTGTTAACCAAACAAATTAGAGCACACTGCAGAAAGTCGTGAATGAAAATTTGAATCTTGAATTAAGGAAGTTAAGATGAGCTGGGGAGCATGAAGAATTGGCTGCCCTTAGGTCACCCATGCAAATCAAAGAAGATAAGGACCATAAGCACTGCCTAAGTGAGAAAAGTCTCCATGCTTAAATTGTTGATGGGCAGGTTTACTCAGAACCAGGCAATACATACACACAGTCAGCTACATAATTTATAATTTACAAAAGAGCCCCAATGCTGTCACCACCACACTGTATTATCAATGTGCCAGGAAAGGAAGTAGTAGTTAGAGAGTCCACTTATAATGCATAAGGTCTTCCTTTAGATACAGCCAATGTTTCTAGAGTATTTTCATCACCAAGTAACTTTGGCACTTTTTTTCAGAAAAGGCATCTGCAAAAATCAAGAAGATTGTTTATGCAACATTGGTAGCATAGTTTATCTTTAAATATGTCAAAGAACTGTCAGGAAACTTCAGACAGAATGATCTATCAACCTATCTTGTGCAGATAAAGTTAAAATAGTTTCCATCAGAAAACTACCAGTTTCTCTCATATATAATTTCTCTTCTTCCAACTCTTCTCAAGAAATAAAAATTATAGACTCTTTTCTGCTAGAAACTAAAAGTTACTAGACAAATGCTCACTCCCTTCCCCTTATTTCAAAATTATCCTGTTATACTGGCACACACATAGCCATGTTCAATAGCAGTCATATCGATACCACCAGGAAAACGTAAAGCTCATCATTCTCATGTGAGTATTCAGGTAAAAGTCCTAATCTTCCCAGCTTCTATTCAGACCAGTGAAACGTGGGGATGCACAAAACTCCTGACAACACATTAATTTCAGTACCATGGAGCTGCTGTTCTCAGAGCAACCAAGTTTGAAAACCTTGAAGATAATTTTGGCTTACAGAGAGACAGTTGTTCAGAGTTGTTATTAGACCGATTTCTAGAACAAATTCACTAGTAAGTGCCCTCTCTCTTATCCAGCCTTGTCCTTAGGGAGAAGTTTTGCTTTTCAGCTCCTTCCTTACCTTTTGGCCCTTCTCTCATCCTTACTGCACAAAATCTCACTAACTAGCACTTGCACTCATTCAGTTATACAGAGATTAAGCAGAGAGAAGGAAAAGGAAATAAAAAAGGCATGTGTTTTCCTCATTCTACCCATTTTTTTTTTTTTCTGAATCAAGTACAGTTGCTTCATAGTGATGGGGAGAAAGGAAGGCCTTTTGATAGCAGTATTACATTTAACAAATGTTTTGCAGATGTAATTCTTCACTCCAGGCTTGCATGAGCTCATTTAACAAAATGATTAATTTTAAAATCCATTGCTTGGAAGAAGAAACAAGCTTATGTATCTGAGAAAGAAAGCCTTTAGTCCCCTTTTGGTGTCAGTTTAAGCCAGCTGAGGTATCTCTAGAGTACACTAGCAGGATTTAATGAGATTGGTGCTTGATGATGCACTTCTTCCAATAACCCAGTGCTAAGGGCTTTCAAGCTATCATCTTAAAATCATTTGAACTGTATATGCTAAACAATTTCAGTAGAGAAGTGAGGCACTACACAGACATCAAATAATTAAATTATATCTGTGTATACATCTGTTTTTTCTGCAGATCAAGGAGAAAACATGTGCACCGCTCCCAACTTGAGACAAGTTCAGCACAGTGTCACCAATAAAAGACCTTCCTTGCCACAAGATATCCTGGAGTACAGTGATGCCATGATGATTTTTTGCCTTTTCTTTTATACCCCTTTTATATACCTTTTTCTAGCTTTTTGTATTCTTAGTGTTTTTTAGCCTACATTCTTAGACTTATTTTGTTAAGTCAGAACATTTAACATCTTAGAAGCCCCAGACACCAAGGTCCTCTCCAGAACACATTTGGTAAACTAAGATAGAACCAGCCAGGGGAAGGTTCCTTGGGGAAGGGGACTCACTTGAGCCTCTCATTGGGGAATCTTTGATAGATACGCTAATTAGTAAGACCTATAATGTTATCCCTGATCTACCATGTGTGTGCATTGTGGTGTGCATTGAGCTGCATTTGACCTGGACGTGGTGCACCTAAGGATCCTTAAAATAAATACTGAGGTAAAACCCCTTTTTCCCTTCTAACCGTGTCTGATTCTTGATTTTAAGACCAGGAAAAGGCATCAACAGAAGTAACCTTAATCTCTGATGCACTTTTTTGTAAATGTCTTTAGCACACAGTAAGAACAGCAATTGCAGTAACAGATATTTTTCTTCTGCTTACAGCTTTAAAGGACATCACAGATGTGCTGAGCTTTTTCAAACCTATAGAGTCAGCAGTTTTTAAACAATGCTACAAATGCTACAATGGTACCAGGCACGCAATGACCACACCATTAGGCATTGCAACTGAAAAAAGAGATATTAAAGAAAACCAAAAAGGACAGGTCTTAATGTTAGTTGCAAGTTCAACAGTGATAGAGGACAGTTGTGTCTGGCTTTTTGCTTTATTAAAGGGAGCAACCACAAACTTGTCAATACAAAAATGTTAAGAGTTGAGCCGATGACAGCTTAACAGTAAAACCAGGCCTCTCTGACACCACTCAATTATTTTCTTTATTGTAATTCTTTAGACTTTAAAACTTGGGGGAGCTCCTGTTTTCTGTCATTTCACAACTCATAACCTGCAAGGTTGTTCCATTTAAAATAAAATGTTAGAAAAGTGATCAACAGTAAATCACTACACTGCACTTAAAAGTCTCATGAAGTGAAGAGCTGGAAAGCAGAGACAGTTCACATAAAAACAGAGGGGAGGAGATAATTTGCTGCTTATGGCACAGGACAGTAAGCTAATATGTCTGGGTTCCATTCCATACATTAAATGCGAATACCACCATGTGCTTTGCAGAAGTGAAAGGAGGGTTTATTCATCAGCATTTACAAAGCATTTTGAGATCCTAAGATAACATATTTTAGCAAAGCAGAAATTACTGTGTGTTATTTTACTTTGCAAATTATTTTACAGAGCAAAACAACAGTTTAAAAAAAATACAGTACCCTACTTTTACAAAGTCTCTGAAAACTGGCAAGTATTTTCATATATCCATACTAAAAGTCAGATTACCAAAAAACCAGGAGCAGATACACAAATGTCAGCACCTTGATTTTTAAGCATAGATCACACATCTTCAAGTCATGCACTCAGTCTCTTAATTCAGTAACTGACATTAAGTATTGACACTGCTAAATTATGTTTTACAAAAGCAAAACACATACTTCAGGTGGCCCACTAACATAACTCAAATGCCCAAAGGAAGTCAACTTTGCTTCAGCTAATCAACAAGTTATCCTTTTCATGAAAGCCGAAAATATTCCATGCCATAAATGCCAACCACAAAGAAACCAGCCTGAGACTTACCCAAAATATTGTAATGACTCAACACTCAAAGAGCAAAACACATTCATCTTTCTACCAATCACATCTGTTTTTTAAATTAATGGTCTAAAAGTCAATCCCTCTCCATTTCACCCTTTCAACTTTGGCAGTAGAATACTGTCCCAATACACTTCCTCCAAAGTCCCACACAGATAAAATTTAAAGCTTAACAGTACACTAATACTAATAAAATATCAAATTACATCAAACATCATATCTCAGCCTGACTAATCTTAGCTCTCATTATTTGCACACACTACTTCCAGGAAAGTGAGGTATCCTTCCTAACATCCCAGTACAGTCATTTGGAGCTTCAGTATGTCTACTGTCTCCTCAGTATGTTTACTGTTGCTTGGATGCTGACTGAGCAGTGGCAAGTGACTGCCTTTGCACCACTTTTTATTCTTTTTTCTCCTCCCTTCACCTATTAAACTGTCTTCCTCTCAACCCATGCAATTTTCTTGGTTTTGCTATTCCAGTTCTCTCCCCCATCCCTCTGAGGGGAAGGAAGCAAGCAGTTGGTGGGTGCATAGCTGCTGGGCTGGGTCAACTCGCTAGAGAACATCATCAAGAAAAGGCACAAAAAGACATTTTAATGGTAAATGGATGTTTGAGGAATATCACATTTTGACTTCAAAATTACTTTTGCTTTTACAAAACTAAGAAACAAGTCTTTCTGATATTTTTGAAAGCACTGAATTATTACTCACATACAGACCACTGCCCTCATATTGCTTCCAAGCTTGACTCATGGCTGGTTCATCTAAATGGAAGTATCAAAAGATTATACACCAGGTCCTTGAGAACCTGAAGTTCACAGAACAGAACGCCATGTGCAGAGAGAACTTTTGGGGTGCATTGCATACTCATATTTAAAAAAAAAAAAAAAAGTCTTAGTTTATGCAGAGTTCAACCTGCTTACATTTTTCTAAGCAAAAATTTTTACACCACTTTTCTTGCTTTCCCAGCAAACTACCCAAGTAGAATGTAAATTCTGAACAATACAGATATCAAAAGGGACCCTGATAACAGAATTGTTTCAGTTTTAATGTTTTCCTCATGTAATGGTTTAAAAGCTACTCATTTCTGTAACAATTCGAGGTAAGAAAAATCCTATTTCACACCTGATATTTTTAGCAAAATGCTGAAGGTCTTATTTTTGCCTGCAAATCATCCTGTTACAAAGGTATTCTTTAAAACACTGCAGTTGCAGTCAGCTGGTTTTGGAAAAATGGCATGGACACTATTTTAGTTTGCATATCAACATGTGAATGCCTTGATCTGATTTCTGAAGGCAGACTGTAGTAACAGTCTAGTTACATCTAGATGGGAGGAAATTAAACTTAGCTGTCTAAGCAACAGCTTAAACTACAGCATCAGTGTGAAATTTAAAAAGAAATCCTTTGACTTCTTAAGTGGTCACATCTGTTCCCACAATTGCAAAAACAATTCTGAAATATTATTTTCATTGCAACCAATTAATCAAATGTCATTCATGTTTGGTATTATATTCTGTGTTTAAGCTTGTATAAAAACACAGGTATCATGCAAAGAAAGTCTAAAACCAATCACAGGCTTACAAATGGTGCTCAAAATTAAAGGTTTAGGAGAATCTAGGAAGGAATTCAAACGCTTTGCTGATAGCTGTTTCAAACAGGCATGTATATGTACTCACATGGAAGAAAACAGCAGATAGAAATTAATAGAAAAGGAAGTTCCAGAAAATGTCTAAAACTGCCAGAGAAAGAATTTTTGGGTCAAGTATTGACTTGATAGTAACTCTGAAATATTAGCAAAGAAATTGACTGTCTGATTCTGCTGGCACTCAGGCAAGAAAAACTTGGTACACAACTCATAAACAAGCAGCTGAACATCAAAAAATGAGTGTCTCAGTTTCTCTTCACATATGTATCAACCTGCAAGAACCCACGCAAACAACTCATGTTTGGCTAAAACAATTATATCTTTGTCTATAAATTTAAACACATTCTAACTCCCTGTTTTACAAGGATTTAATCTGCTCTCAGACAACATCAGATGGTGCTACTTATCTACGACCTAGAAATCGCTCCTCAAATCAATACTATTAATAGTATCATCCCTGAACATCTGCAGAGATTTGGAATAAAGGGAGAAGACAGGGGTGCAGTTCAGAACAGGCAACACAACACAGCGTGATAGATGAGGACCTGGCCTAAGACAGTGCCCCCAAGCTTTCAGATCCATTACAATGGGCCAGTATCCAAGATCTGAGATATACACAGATTAACCAGTTTCTTGGGGACTGAACATTTTCCTTCTGAGTACTTTGTGATTATCTGACAAATAGCAGCTGCCATCTTTTCGTTACATAAATAACCAAACATCGTACTTAATTAGGAAGCCAAACCACTTTATTTCCTGAGTACGAAGAAGTATTTTAAAGACTTCCCATAACTCACCCTTTATTAAAAATACAACTTAAATATCACACAAGCTCCATTTAATTACGTTAAGGCTGTGAAACAAGCTTACAATGGTCCAGGAAATACAGAGTCATAAAGATGCAGTTTCACCCCAAGTCATTATTTTTGGAACTTAATTTTTCTTTCCAATCACAGGAATTAGGTGGTGCCAGTGGTTCTTTTTCCCTCTTGGTTTACATCCACTAAAAAAACCCCAAAAAATAAACACACTTAAGAGCATGAAAGTACACAACTCTAAACAGTCCACAAAAAACAAGAAGTTTCCAAAAAGACAGAGGGGAATAATACACCACACTGCACCGTATCTTTCAAAAGAGGAAGTCCAGAACTTAGCTGTAAGGTGGTTTTAACTTAACCACCTACAGGTGATGCATTCGTAACATTAGGTACTAGCAGGTAAACTTACTGTTGATTAAAAAAGTTTCTGAGGTGCTATTTTGAAGTGTAAGAAAGTCATCACAAAGCCATTCGCAAACAAGCAATTTATTCACAGGAGCGTTGAGATTTGGTTCCAGAGCAATACAGCCGAATGATATACATGACAGGAGAGAAGAAATAGGTGTCCTAATTAGATATTAGGAAGGAATTCTTTACTGTGAGATTGGTGAGGCACTGGAACAGCTTGCCCACATAGGTTGTGGATGACCCATCCCTGGAAGTGTTCAAGGCCAGGTTGGATGGGGCTTTGAGCAAGCTGATTTAGTGGAAAGTGTTCCTGCTCATGGCAGGGTGCTTGGAACTGGATGACGTTTCAAAGTCACGTTTCTGCTCAGCCACCACCCTCTATACACAACCAGGCAGAAAGAGAGAGACTACACTCAGGTCTGGATATTTGGCACCACAACTCAATGGGTTGCATGTCTTTTTCTACTCCAAATTATTGTCTCTGTCACACACGCCCCTGTGAGAAGGTCTAAGGTAGCCACTACCTAATTTGAAATTAGACATTAAAGAATTTTAAAAAAATAAACTGAAAGCATTTTCTTGAAGCCCCAGAAATAATGTAACCTTGGGAGGATGCAAGGAGTTCCAGGCAGCCGTGTTACAGATGTTCAGGATATTGCCAGTGTTTGAACTTCATGTGTGGGCAGCGAGGGGGGTACCAGGGAAAGCACCTTAAAAGGAACAGATACACACAACATAGTAGTAAAACACAGCTGTCTTAATTCACACTCATGCCACTGCAGCCTGGTTCAAAAAGGCTTTGCTGAGTGATTACCAGAGCCTTCTCTTCACTCACTGTACCTGTGACAAGTCAAGATTGGGATGTTAATTATTCAGCCATTTATGAGAAAAACAAAACAGAACATGCCTTCAGCAAAGACATGTGAAGCTCCGGGTGAATGACGTTTTGCTTAAGATGAGATTTACTTCACAGAAATTCCATTTCTGTATTTGAGACACCTGGAGCATATCATTAAGGATATATTCAAGGTGGAAAATGCCTAAAGGGCAGACTGCTATCAGAGCTGGGATCTTTCCCATCCACCTTACCTGTGGTGACAGCAGTGAAGAGCATACTCACTGATGCCTGCAGAAAACAACATACAGTGACACTGACTCAGGAAGATAACCATGGGTTACCAGGCAATAAGAGCCCAAGCAGATATCCCATCTATATAAATATATTATCACTGGATTAATTCCTCAAAGCCAAAAAGATCAGTGGGGCAAGACACAGTGGATATTGCAGACTACCTCCTTAAAGGGAAGCCTTGGCCCTAAATTTTCTCCTGGCTTTTACTGTGAACAGTATTTTATTCCATGCTTTTGTTGGCACTAAACATCTGAGAGCAGGTGCTCACTTTCTTCTTGGGAAATTAGGAGATGTATTAAGCAGGGCCATTTCATGGATTAAGGACTTGCAGACTGCTTCCTTGGATGTTAAGTTATCCAACATGGTAGGGGATCCAAGAGTCTCATCATTTCCTGAAACAGCCTTAGACTTGTGAGGTAATACTTGAATCCCAGTGAACTTGAAACACTATTTTAGGACAAAGAAAATCTTTCAGGCAGGCTGCTAGCATGAAACAGAGTAAGTCAGCATATGTCCATACAACGTTTTGCAGGCAGATGACAAGGCTGTGCCCTTAACAGAGGCTTGTCCTACCCACCACCCTAAGCTGATCACAACACGTCACCAAGGCCAAGCTAACAAATGCTCCTAAGTTACTCAAAAGACAAATGCATCAAAAATGCTTCCTAAAGGTCTGAAAACCCAAAGCACTAGAAGTAACAAATTTTACTTTCTTACAGCTCTATTGTGCTGCATTTTTGCCAAATAATCAAACCACTTTTTTTCCCCAGGAAGTCCAACAAATCTATTCAAATATATTTAATACATTTAACTTTTTATTTAAGTTTAAATAAGTGAAACCCGTGGAGTGTTTTAACTTTGGACTAAGATAAATATAACCATATTTTGCTCAACATAGTGGTCAGGTAAAGGAACACCTACAAAATGAAATTTTCATTAACCTGTTTGTTAAATTTACTCATTTTTCTCTAATTAGACCCTCACTGATCTCTAGAAGTGAAATTCTTTCAGAGTTGCTTCTATACCCTCTAAACAAAGTATATCACTATCTAAGAGATATCTTTTCTTTTTAGTAGCTTCTAGAACAGGGATCTTCTATCTCAAGGCTTAATTGTAAATGCCAAGTATTTTTCTGAAAATGTAGGCAGACATCAAGTTCTACTTTTTTTGGGTAACCTTTCTGACTTACATTTACATATTCAAGATCAAAATCATTCTTGAAAATAATCTCTCATGTCTGAGATTCTTGGTATTAAAAGAAAATATGACAACCAAGGCTACCCAAGCTCCAAAACCGACCAGATTTATCAACATTTATACTAACCAGGAAGTCTGAAAAGTTTGTATGTCTTTTGATAAAAAGATTGTGTTTTATTACTTATTTGGCATTGCACTTAGATTAGTACATCCTCTGGCAGAACATGAACAGAATTCTCAAACCAACAAAAGTCTCCAGTAAACTGTCAGGAGACTGAAGAATAACAAATAGCACCGTAACTTCAAAACATGATCAGACAATGCAACCTGGTCTGACAAAGGTGCGGGTTCACTTAAAAATTGACATATATTTTTTGCACTTCTTTTTGTTCACCTTTTAGTTTCCATATCAATGGAAAGTGAATGATTCTTTTTTGGTGTGTATAACCTCACAGCTCAGATTAAAAAACTAATATAGATTTTGAATTAATATAAAATATTTGCATTGACTCATTAGTTGTTCTCCAATTTTAAAAGGAAAATAAACATGAAAAGACTATTTACAATTGCATCTCATATAAACGTCTATTGCCATATTCTGTGATCTTATGCATTTTTGCAATGGATACAAATTCTATATTATAGTGCCTCATCTATGAGGCAAGGTGCATTTACCTGAGCAATTCCAAAACTCAGCCAGAAGAGATCAACAACCATGACCATTATTTTGACTGCATCCCCTTAAAAAGGGGTAAAGAGGTGACCAAAACAAATTTACCTCAGAGAAGCAGCTTCTGATGGAAAGAGCAACAGAATATATTTTAAATTGGTATTTAATATGATAGCAGTGTGTTTTTTGGAAAGTGACTCCCAAGAGGCACATATGGGCCACACAAGCCAGACATTTGTCAACGGTTCAGGTTTATGTGTATCAAATAATCCAAGCAAGAAACACAAAGCATTTATTATTTTTCCTTTCTTGGAGCCTTTCCTCTTTGGTAAAGATTTTGACAGCTGTCCTTATTTTCCTCAGAAGTTAAGGGATGATCTAAGAAAATACCATGAATTTTTACATATTCTAAACAACTGAAAGGAGCCTTGTATTCACTAATGAAGTAATCACTTCATTAGCAGAGAATATTCAAAAGTACTACTACTTATTGCCTAAGGAAGGGGACTAAAGGCTAGATGAAAACCCAAAAGCTTCCAGCTATCACGGATTGGAACAGGCTGCTTAGGGAACCTGTTGAGTCACCATCCCTGAAGGTATTTGAAAGACATTTAGTTATGGTGCTAAGGGACTTGGTTTAGTGGTGGACTTGGCAGTGCTGTGTTAATGGTCAGACTCGATGATATTAAGGATCATTTCCAGCCTCAATGATTCTAAGATTAATACAGCAGAAATCATAACCTGGCCATGTATTTTTTATGTGTGTGAGTGTGTGATTTTCCAGGGAAAAACCCCTGCTTAGTGTGATACGCAGTTCAAAAATATAAAATTACATAACTTTTAAAAATTAGTCAAAACTGTGAGCTATGAGACCTCTAAATTGGAACATATTTCCCTGTGTTCATTTCCAAAATAACAGTTAATTAAAACAGTCGTTCATTTACACATACTAAGAGATGTTGAACCCTGCAAAGATATGAAGTCTGTTAAACTCCTCATCTATAGGAAATAGAGACATACCTCCCATATCCTTCTGGTTTTGACAAACTGGCTACAAGTTTAAATCTGCAGTACTGTAGCGATCGCACCAAATGAACTGCTCATTCTTTAATACCTGTACTGCTTGGAGACTCTAACACTTTCTGCTTTCTAAGCTACAGGCTTAGAGCCAGTCCTGCAAACCCACTAGGGGGAAGATTTCTGGAATGAATCATTTCATATGGCAATATTCCTCACTGAGACAATAAAATACAGCTCCCAGATTTCCTCTGGGGACTTCTTTGTGATCATGGAAAAAGTGCACATCTGTAAGGGCTTAATGCTACATACACTTCATTTACATGAAAGCTTTTAAACAAAGATGCTTTTAAATGTAGTATTTTTCTTTTACCAGGTCACTATCATTTACTTACCTATAAATCTGGTTGAATAACTACAAAAAATACAGTTCTAGCCTGTATGAGATTTTATAGCAATGAAAAAGGACAATAGTAACTTCAGAACCATTAATTTGATGTACTATGGGTCAGTAAGGCCAAAAAAGAAATGTATTTACATTCCTGCACCAGCCACGACAAATAGAAACATACTTTATTACATTTCTTACCAAAGAAACTGGAAACCTTCCTTCTGATAGATACCCATTTATAGGTATTTGTTTAATAAAAACAGAACATTCAACATGCCTGTGATCTACCAAAACAACAAAACAAAGCAAGTTTTCCAGAAAACACAGGATTAAGGCAACTTGTCTGTCAAAACAAAGAGTGTTAAGAAATACCTCCCTCTCAATGGACATGAAGCTGGTAACATATGGAAAAAATTACCACACAAACTAGTTCATGTACACCACAATCAGAACATGCTCACAGTGCAGCAGCAAGCCAAGCAAGATGCAGCTCTTTTTTCAATATAATACTTGAGAAAAGCAAGCATTCATCTCCCATACACAACATTAAGTTGGTTATAAATTGACTCCTTATGAGAAGTTTCTTTAAAGTTCAGGAGTTATGCTTAAGAACTGCAGACAGACTTTCATTTTAGATTTATTTATTTTTATATATCGTGACTGGTTGCCAGTGGCATCATGCCCATTTCAACTCCATCCACACTACACACATTCCCTCTCACTCTTTTTTGCGAGAGTCTTACAGACAAAAGATAACTGTCCAGAAGGATGCTACAACTGAACTGGGGGCTGAGGGGCAGAGTGGAGCAGAGGGAGAGGTGGCAAAAAGTAACACTAGAAGATTTCTGACAGTGCAGAATGAAAGAACATAAGCATCTCAGGTCCCCTGAAGACATTTGCTATCTGAACTTCAACTTTCCTTCTGTGGAAAAAAACCCAAGAAAAGAAAAGCTAGATGCAAACAAATGACGCTGAAAGCCTCGACAAAGGTGAAAAGGTTTTATGTAAGGAAACAACTTGAAAAAACAAAATTTAAGAATTGTGAGTGAAAGCAAGCCAGTTAAGGTGGAAGTATACTTGAAGCAAACAAATATAAATCTAATAGCAGTTCCTAACTTCTTAATACTGAATAATAAATGACAGAGGCATAATAGTTAAGTAGAACTTAAAGAGAAATTTGGAATAACAACAAAATTCTGTACAGAAGTAGTTATTCTTCAAAATTTCCATCAAAAGATAATGACTTGGTGTAAGAGATTGACTTAGAAGCTTCTTTAACATTGCGGCGTTCAAGAAGTGAGAGTCTGCCCTACATACCTTTCAGCAGATCTGTATTTTGCTCCTTTATCATGTCTTACACATACATACTTTACACAAAAGTATAGCTAAGTAAGTGAGCTGCTATTAACATTTGAAAATTAAGTACTTTCTCAAATTATACTACTTTGCAACTATGCTAATAACATTATTCTGAGAAATAAAACTACTGGTGCTATTTGGTGTACCATTTCAGATTCTTCTATAGGAATACACATTTTCAACATAATAGAAAACAGTCAAGTAATATCTTAGATTACCTTAATGCACAATAAAGAAATAAAGACAGCAAATAATATATCAGTGGTAGAAAGACCTTCCTCATTTGATGGGAACTTAGAGGACGGGATACTGGTAAGAAAGATAAGTCAGTCTCTCCCTGCCAGATGCACCTGATGCTACGTATTCATTTTTCTCTAGCACTACCAGACAATGACATAACTTTTTACTTCTGTTTATTCCTCTATAGGCTGCAAACAGACTACAAACTGGAGAACTGTTGATGCTTAGCTTCTTAATTATAACTGGGATGCCTGCTGGGATCCTTCACCTTCCTAAATATGTTTATGGATGCATTTACTCTGCATTCATTTTCATCTCTCTAATTTAATCCAAGGCATTCACCAGTTTACTTTAGTTTGCATGTCTATGCATATTGAGCACAGATAAATCAAAATCAGAGGGAGCTCCTGCCGAACCAACATCTCTATAAATTCCCTGAAATATATTTAACACTATATGCAGTTTTCATCTGTATGAAATGAGACAGTAATAGTCTGCTGAGGAGGGAACTAGAAACCAAATTCATAGTCTGTAAAGATAGCTCAGATTCTGTCTGTAATTGTTTGTCTGCAGTATTTTGCATGCAAGACTCATGAGGAAAACCTTGGCACCATAGTGAGGCAGTGTGTACTGTACAGATCTATTTATCCCCAGCTAGCAAAGACTGAGGTACAGTTCCTATTAACAATGATATACCTGTTTCACTAACACATGGCACATCGAGCCAATGGCATCTCCAAACAAAAATAAGACAACCTGCAGAATCAAGGAAACACCATTTCTTCAATACAGGTACATACAACTGCTGTTACATATTGCCCATCACACCCTACATGGCACAGTGCAGACACAATAAATGCCCAAGGGCTAACAGTGCTGCACAGCACCACATAATCACTTTGTTGCTTCAAGTCCTAAACAAGCCCAACAGATTCTGTGCAGCTGGTAAATTCTCCATTGTAGCAGAAGTGCGTGTGCGTGCATACGGACATGCAAAACTCACTTTAAAAGTAAATTCAAGCAAACGAAGCATGTGGTAAACCACTGACACCATTCTTCTGGTTTCCCCATCCTACTTCATCAGTTGCCTCGTCTACTTTAACATTTCCACATTAAAAAAAAACCAAAAGAAATTCACATTTCTAATTTTCCACCAGGTACCTTATTCTAGTTTTACTTAGGCCCTGACAGGAAAGCACTACCCTAACGTCTTTTATAAAAAATATATGCAGCACATACAGAAGGATGAAAGGAAACAGCCACTCATCACAACCAGTGGAGTTTAAAACAAAGAAAGGTATCTGAACTGGCAAAACTCAGCACAACCCCTTCATAACAGAAGGGTTCTCTATGATACTGCCGTTCTAGCTGACAGGCTCTTGGGTTTTTTACAGGAAAGAGAAACACTTTGAAAAAATGATTCACAGCCATAATTACAACAGATAGAAAAGTAACATTTGGAGCTTACTCACAATACTGTCAAGACTTGAACCTAAGGTGCTGAGGGGTCAACAACATGCTTGTTATCTTTAGAATCTGAAGACTGATGTGTACCTTGTAACCAGACTACCCACAATAGATTCTAGAGTTTAAAAATAGCCTTCAATTACTTGAGCATTTATAAAATATACCAATGACAGCTGAATATATGCTTGCTGCAATAAATAAAAAGCCTCAAACAGATAATGACCAAGCAAGCACTTAAATTAAAAGAACAATCACTACAAACTAAGCTTTAGAGTCAAGTTATCAGGTGGTGCCATTTTAGCAAAGGAAGATGAATAATTTTCAACAGTCAAATGAATGGTTAAAGGATCTGGTACCATCTACAGCAAAACCTTAATCTTGCCCTTTTGCTTTGCTGCTAAAAGGAAATTACAGTGCCCTGTAATTTCAGGGCAGGTCACAATATTTAAAACAACAGCACAACAGTAATTTTATTTCTGAATATTCTATCTTTAAATAAACTAATAGCCACACATTTGTCTTGTATGTACTTTTTTTGCCCATTCCTATAATCTTCAAATTATTTTGTATTTGAAAAAAGAAATAATAATCATCTATGAGGGTCATCTCTCAAACAGAACAATATTTTAAAGAGATTAAACACTAACGGTAAGCATCCAAACACATTTTAAAGAGACTTGGTTTCCTTGCACAGTGAGCACTTACAACCTTTTTGCAACTCACATGGTCAAGAAAGCTATGTTAAAAAAAATCTTACTGGACAGACCACTGTTTCACTCAAGTATTATTCTCTGTGAAATACATCCTGCTGTTTGAAATTCCCAAACTCACAACACCCATTAGTCAAATATAGCAAAGTATCACTTAAACATTCAGGAAACTAGTGATGTTTACTTTGAGGTTCACCTTCAAATGAATAAAGAATCCATATACCATTTATACTGGTTATCTTTGAAACATTTTCAGGTTTAGCCCACTGGGCATGTTGAAATGATAAATCATGTGTGGCTATACAAAAACAACCTCAGTCAGATTCAAATGCCCACAGGGAAAACAGCATCTACCGAAAGCAGCACAACATTTTATCCACTCCTTTAGGTTTTAATCCTAGGCTGATTCTGCTTTAATATCTGCAAATTCCACATCTTTGACAAGTAAATACACACACACCCTTTGTTTCCCACTCCTTTATTTATTCTTCTCAAACCTTCCACTCAGCTAGTTTGTCTTGAATATGAAAGACTAAGGGCACTTGACAAAATACTAAAAGATCTGCTTTGTAACAAGAAGTGGCAGGGTGAGGGGGAATATATAATGCTGTTTTGTTATTGTTCTTAAATCTCCCGTTGGTATTTGCATTTCAAAACACAAATACATGATACTTCAAAATTAATACAGCACTTCCATTGTCTTTCATTCCTTCTCCATTTACTAGCCGATACCCAATTAGATTTACAAGCAAAATGTTCTTATTCCATTAAATGCTACAGAGGAATGACCTGCATCTCTCTGCCTCAAGTTTCAAATACTTAGACTCTGTGGAACCAGTTTTAATCTGCATCAGGATGCAAAATTAAGCAAGTAGAGTTTACCATATGAAGACCTTTCAGATGAGACTTGAAATAACCTTCCTCTACTGACTGGACAACAATCTCACAGCATTTCTAGTGAAATCAACAGATGTGGCCAAATCATTGGTCATATTTTTCCATGTACTATTTGACTGTCATCTCACCTTAGAGACCTGACTGCACTACTGTAACTGGACAGTATGAGTATCAGCTGGCCCATATATGTGCAGCTGAGATCAAATGGGTGGAAAAAATCCACTTACTTTTACCAATTAGCTTCAACAAGTTACTAGCATTCATAACCTAGTGAAAACAAGCACCTAGTGAAGACAAGCACCTGCATCTTTCATCAGTAGAAAAGTTGCTCCTTTAATGACACTGAGGTACCCATGGCCGGCCTGATAAAGCCAGCACAACAGAAATAAGCATCAGCTGTTCTACACAGACAGTAATTCTACTGTTGTAGCTCCATGCAAATGCATCCAAGGACATTTACATTTTTCCTAAGGGAAAAAAAGGACTCCCACCCCATCAATAAAAAAACCCACAGACAATTAGCTCCTCGCCAAAATAACATCGCTAGTGAAAAATACCACCTTACAAAGTGAAAGTGTATTGCAGGACCTAAGCTAATAAATTTTGTTGAATGGCACACTTCATTCCAGAGTGGCCAGACCAAGCAAAAGCGAAGAACGGGAATGCATGTTAATAGCATGGCTATCAGACAGATCCAGGGCTGGGAAAAAGCACAAGGACAAGGCAAAAAACAATCCCTCCAGAAAAGCACACCAAAACCCACACCACCACCACACCTTTTATGGCATGAAAAGGGAAACACTGAGTAATTCCTGCTTCTTCACATGAACTCTCGCAACATTCCTGCAAAAGAGGCTCTCTCTTCCATCACTCGATCTTAAAATAATACCTTTTATATGGGTTTAAAGCTGTGTAAGATTTTTCTCATCTTAATTCTGAATATGTCCTCCCCATCCCCCCAAATCCACTGCTGTGACCTATTTTAAACCAGCTTTGCACTTAATTTGCATGGTGCTAAGAGAAGCCATGAAAGCTAAATTAAGCTGAGCATTGGTTCCAAAACAGAATGCTTTAAAAGCTATGGATCTCATATGAAAAGTAACACATGGATATTGCTCTCAGCCAGCCAGAAAAGTGAGACTCACCATCTTCAAATGATTAAAAACCATGCTTTGCTAACACAATTTTCAAAACTCCATGCCACGTTATTAAAAAACTCCCGTGTCTTTTTTTGAGGTATTCTTGCCCATGGAATTCTACACTGCAGCATATTAATGAAACAAACTAACAGCTCTCCAAGATTGGGCAAAAATAGACAAGTTACTGGGGAAACAGCTCATTCCTTAAATTAGTTTACATTTTCTTTTGTATTTCTAATTTTTTCCACAATGGACCCAACAGAGGCAACAGAACTTTATATATGTCATCCAAGAGAGAGATCAATCACTTTATCCAAACAATCTAAAATTTCCCTGTATTTGGAAAAATTGTCCAGTTTTTGGGTTTTGTTGAATCTCCATAATCACTCAGAATTCAGTCCAGACTTCGGATTACATTAAAGTGATTTCTGGTCAAGGCACAGGAAAAGAACAACACAACCATTCCTTAGTCTTGCTTTTTCAAAACCTAGAATGAAATAGACTCACTCAGTTGCAATACTATGAACTTTCCTTTAAAGATTACCAGAAAAATATTGTCCTGCAGGTCTGCAAAAACAAAAAAATCAACTAATCAAGGTAATGACGTGTAATTTACAATGCAGTGCTTCATCAACCTCCTCAGGTCTAAAACAGTGGCAGTGTTTTTTTGCTTTTCGTATTTTCCATGTGTCGATAGAATCAACTTTATTTACAAGGTTGTGGGCTTTTTTGTTTCACTTTTAACGCTTAGCATATAGAACTATGCCTGTAATAAAGACCTTACAAAAGCCAAGCAGTCAAAGGGAATTTTGTATTTCTTTGTGAAAAAATTAATTGTTTAACCATTCTTATTTCTCCCAGAAATTAAAGCCTGTGGTGATGCTCCTGTTTAAGTCCCAACATTCTACTTGCAAGCCTCTTCTCTCAGTGCTCTCTTCTAGAAAGCTTGTAAGACAGTCAAAACCATTCTCAGAGAAACTGTAGGTCCTTCAAGCACCTGAGGTCAAGCCTGTGGCAGACTGCAAGATCAAAAGAGAAACGGTGAATAGAGATCTTATATAGACTGCTAAGTTTTGTGGTTATATGCCTAAAAAACTCATATTATTACAGTCACCCATCCCTGTAGTAATCAGAGCAGAATCAATAGATTGGTGAGTATCTGGAACAACCTTCTGGATGGAGGCTTTTTTTAAAGCTCCCACTGTGATGGAATAGACAATAGTACAAAATACTTATTCCTTTATCAAGGCTGAACCTGGTCATATGACTATTGTCTTTACTTCTTGATTTCAAGTCATAATAGAGTGAATACAAGCCAAGCATAACTTTCTCCTCTTCTTCAGTGCTGTGTTCAAAGACCTCTGGCCTAAGGGGATGCATTTCTATGCAGTTTTCTGAGAAAGGCTGGCACACATATAAACAGCTTTTATTTGAATAAGATATATGGCAAGGCATAGCAGAAACTTCTTGCACCATGAAAAGCTGGGAGAACTCCCAGTCTTCATCCTGTCTTAAACCTTACCCCATTCAATTCTTGGACACTCACATATGACCGTATACTCAACACTCGCACCATCATCTGTATTTCAAATTACCAGAGATACTGAAAAAGCCTGAGCCCAGTAAGATTATTTACTTCCTTCCAAGCCATCCTACAACCTGCAGGACAGGAATTCTTTAAAAGCAACAGCAAAGCATCACTTGCATTACTAGGTAGGGATTATGTGATTCCTTTAGCAAGCAAACAGTCTAAAATATTCTATGATAAACAGTTATTTCCATATGAAAGATGTGTAAAGATACAATTTTACACTCATCTTGGAGCTTTTCAAATATGATTTTATTTGATTTGAAACCACATTCAAGAATTCCAGCTCAGTGCCAGCTGTTGGGTGCCACTATCATAAGAATAGCTTCAACGTGAATGGCAAACTCTACTTTAAGCAGTTAAGAGTAATCAGAACTGTTGGAATAAATGCATATATGTTACATCACAACAGTTTAATGGAATATCCAATGTGGCCAGCATTTAGATTGCAGGGTATGCAATCTAAAAAAAAGCCAAGACAGTATCCTTGGTTATCATTTCATTGCTATTTCATTGTTGCTCTTCAAACTCTCAAGAAAGATCAGTTTTACTGGAAACTGCCCTAACTACAACAAGAAAAAATCTCTCTCAAAAGAAGCTCCCACCACCTGAATCAAAGACAAGGAGCATATAAAGGTTACACTATTTAAGGTGCATACTCATATTTTTAAAATACTGAATACTTGGTTGTCTCCACTTGTTCTTTAGGATCTGTTTCCTTGCTTAAAGACTATAAAGACTTGCACTTCCATTGTTTAAAGGAGAAAAATTTACCTGACATATGTCAACATAATCTGCTATACCATGGAATCACATAAGACTTGAACCGGTTCGGCTTTTCATTGTCATTATCAAAGCTAAGATGGATAATATCAGAGAGTAAATACAGAATTATGAAAGCTAGATTCCACTACATTTGAGAAGAAATCCTACACAACTCCTATTTATTTCATTAATTCAAAATGCAACAGATTCAACAAGATAACCAAACTAAAGAAACCCATAAAAGGTATTTTTGTAATGCTGCTACTAAAATAAAGAGCAGCTAGCTAAAATTCACCAGTAAGGCAAAGCGCTAAATGAGGTCTCCTTGCATCCACCTACTAGCAATTCCATTGGTCACACAGCAGCTGCATTGGGGATTCTCAAGGACAGGAACAAAACAGGAAACATAAAGCAGGCAAAATTTAAAAGCTAGCAGGAATATACATATCATGGGAGGAATTAAAAACAATAGGTAGCTGTGCCACTGATCAGGAAAATTACCATGGAAAAATCAGAAGCACAGTCTCCTTCACTTGAAGGAAAAAAAAAAAAAAGAAAAGATTGATTGGTTGCCAAATAGAGATCACAAGTACAGCATGTATGCATTAGCATTTTTGTGCACTGAACTGTATCAGAAGCTCCAAAAGTTTTCTGCTTGTTTATAAAATATGAAAGGGCACACAACCACTCAGAGACAACAAAAGCTTAATAGTAACATAGCTTAGATGAATTCTAAAATATCCAACTTCTAGAAGCAAAGTTCAAATCTTGGTAATGTCAATATAAAGTTTTATTTTTCTAAAGCAGATAGGCCAAGTTCCTATACCATTTTCCATACTTGCCCAGCAGCTTTTTGGCAGGAAAATTTTTTGGATAAGACTTCAAAAACTTCAAGTCTTATTTGGTTTATGTTAATGTTAATGTTTTCATGACTTTTCTTCAAGAAATGATGGTTGGCCTGATGCCTCTGACTTAAATTGCCATTGTCTTTCTAAAGCTTGTAGTTTCTTTCTATCAAAGAGGACCAGGACAACAACCATAGACTATGCTAAACAAAACCTGCTAGAAAAATAAAGAACATTCATCAGTAATACAATCACAGTAGACTTCTAGCATGCTTCAACATCCAAGTTGTAGATACAATGTGAAAAATGTACGTGCAAACTCTGTTGTGCTTAATCACAAAAACAACATGATGATAAACTGAGGCATAGAACATATTCACATAGGAAAGGGGAATTCAGATGCCAAGGTAGAAGCAAAAAAAAGATTTTTCAAATAAGAACTAAAACTGGCTGGTTCATCCAGCAAGGCAGAGAAGTGCAGGAAGCAGTTGGCAACAGTGGCAAAGACAGCTCTTCCAACAAATAAGAAGTCACATGAGAAGGGTGGGACTAACTCACAGTGAGGGAGATAATCTATGAAGATGCCTGAGGCAGATTTCTAAAACAATTCTCAATTACATCCTGAAATGAACATGAAGTTAGTGAAGATATTTGAGGATTAAGAAAGTGATTGGGAGAGAAGAGGAGAGAATGGAGGAAAAGAGAGGATGGGAGAGATGGAAAGACTCCCAGTAGAAAACAGGAAGTAGGAATGACGGCCAAAACCTTCCCCAAGAAAATAAAAAACAGAAAGCATAAACCGTATTCTACATCGGTCTACAGGCTGAGAAGGAGAAGAATTAAGCAATATATTGTGGCAGGTTGTTGATTCAAATCTTAAAATTTAAATTGAGTTACTAGATCAAAGGAAGACTAATTAAAAGAAAAATCAAGTACAGGGCGTGCAATTCCTCTCCTTAATTACTCCAACTGTAAACCTCAGGGCTTCACTAAGTACTTCACATTAGCTCACTTCTTCCACAGCTGAGCTGTTCCAAAGGCAGCAGCAAAGGGATGGTTGCCTGGAATTAAAACCAAAAGCCTCTGAGTTCCAGTACAGTCTTTGTAAGTGGATAGGGGCTTTCTCCAGCTGGCAAAGCAAAAAGGCACCTCCTACTGGGGAGGCTCAATCAAAAGCTGACTTCTTAGAAGGAAAAAAACATGACTAGCTGCTAAAAGGGTTTAATTACTTTCTAGCCTTAATGGAGCATCCTGAATTAGGGACAGATGCAGCTACATCATCAGAGGACTTGTCCTAATCATGAACTGAAGACACCATGTTAGTAGACAGCTATAATAATTTACACCCTCAAATGAAATTCCCGATACTTTTCTATTTGTTTTTATGTTTCTGTCCAGGACACATCCATAAAACCTGTCAGAAAGAGCAGTACTGGGAGATGAAACCCACTGGCAAATACTCAAGGCAAAACAAACCAAGATGTAAGCTCCTTGCAAAGTCACACTGTTCAAACTCAGTGCCAGGTAGCATCTACTTAACACACAGCATTTTTTTTTCCAAATGTAGTGATAAATCACATAAACACTGGTAAAGCATACATAAATATCTATACCAAAGGCACTCAGGTCTTTGAGCAAAAGCAATCCCACGGAGGCGGGAATAACCCAGACTGTTTACCCCAGCATGTTTTGAACATGCGTTACAGGAGCTTTATCCGCTTCTACAATACATAAAAATTTTGATTGGGCAGGGCCAGCCTGACTGGAAGCTCATCTGGTGTTGACTAACCAGGGGGCCTTGGCTAAATGTCTGTCCCAGTGTTTGAAGGCCCTATCTACACCCATTGCTCTTAGTGTAGTCTTTAACAGTCCATTACATCATTCCATCTTTCAGAGGCTGGCACATGACAGGGAATGTGTCATACCCATTTAATGCCATGTTCTTTGGCCCAAGTGGCTATGAAGTGGTTTCGGGGTCCATTGTCTGATTCAATTCTTTCTGTAGTACCGTGTTGCCATAACATTTGCTTTTCAAAGCCCAGGACAGTGTCCCATATGGTGGCATGGGACACAAGATATGTTTCCAGCCATCCTGTGGTTGCTTCCTCCATTGTAAGCACATGGCACTTGCCACAACAGGTTCGGGAGAGTGTGATAAAATCAATCTGCCAGGCCTCCCCATACTTTCATCTCAGCCATTCTCCTCCATACCAGAGAGGCTTTACCTACTTGGCCTGCACTCCCAACCAACCTGACTCCAAGAAGCCACAGGCCCAGAGCACCAGGGGACTGCTACCAGCCTCACACCATCCATGGGCTGCAACCTTGATCACAAGGACTTGGGTCCCCCGAGAGGATCACCAGGGAACAGCACTTCTGCACACCACATGTCCCATGCCCCACCACGGGGCAGGGATTTGGCACTGGGCTCATGGAGACATGGCATGGTGCAGCTTCTGGAAGCCTTGGAGGCACCACTGGGATCTCTACAGATTTTAAAAACATCAGTTAAATAAAATAAAAGTTAGAACTCCGTCCTCCAGTAAATAAACATCCATTTTTGGCTTTCAAACAGCTTTATGAACCCTAAAACCTGAAATTGGCAGAGCAATAAAACAACATAGGAAGACAACATAAATGAAGCTCAATTCTAGTCAAGTCTGATAGTCTCCTCTTTAAAATAAGTATTATAAGAGCATCAGCAGAAAGGCAAAAGAATGAATCATGGACTACATCTGACTAAACTTTCTTAACTTAGCAATAAACCTTAGTGCTGAATCATAGTGAGAGAATATTATTGGAGAAGTCCATTTTGCTGCTCTGCTTCTGAGGACTGTCAGTCCATTACCTAATGCTAGTACTGAAAATGCTGAGAATCAACAAATGACCAAACAGTACTGTCTAAGGGTACATCACCAAACACAGCACAAGGTAATCACTTTGGAATACCCTAAATCAAAAGTTTACATTTTGATTAGCAGAACTACCAGCATACACTTAGCCTTGGTTATCAACCTTAGCCACAGTAAGGAATGTGGTATTCACACTGTTCTGATAATAAGACAATATTGTTAGACATCCACTTTGTTAGCAGATTTTTATCTTTCACCTGCTATCAGAGGTCACATCACAAATGTTCTGCAGGAGTAAGCAAGACTAGAAGAAAATAAATAAAGAACTTCTGTTAGAGAATAAGCTGCAAACAAGAGATTATGAAACCAAACACTGTCAACATGTTTGAAGGGAACCTGGCACTATATATTTATGATACAAATTGATTGTGTCCTGCCCAGTTTTCTTTACAAAACTTCAACAAACTCAGCCTGCTTGTACTGAAAAAGAATTTATGCATGTTTTCCTTTTTTCCTAGGACTACTTAACTGACAGCAAACCTTTGAAGCTGCTCTTTCAATAAAATGTGCCTATTGCTACAAATAGCTAACTCTGTAACTGAGTTTGGCTTTCTTTCCTACACAGTAAAATTAGTGACTCAAGTGCCATCTACTGTGTCTGCACTCAAGTGAAATGGAAAACAGTGCCAAAAACATCATACAGAAATAACTCACCAATTTTATGCCAGATTTGATATCATATCTTCAAGCACTGTCTTCCATGCAGATTAACACACACACTACGCTCAGAAGACTAGACAGTCACCTTTGAGGTGAAATTCAAGTTGATATAATGGTCTAAAGCAGATCTTCATATTTTCAATTAAATTAAAAAAAGAACAAAGGAAAAAAAAACCACAATAAAGAATCAGCCTGGTTTTCTTCTCATCTTGATTATGTTCTTAAAACTTCCTGTTTTCTTTCACAAGATCAAGGAACTCAGATATGGGGGGAGATTTACAGCAAACACCAGAGAAACAGCATTTGCCCAGAGTCCCCAGATAAATATCATGAAAACAACACTGCATTTTGTTACACAAGGGCTTTAAACAGAAAACACATGCTATCTCAGAAATCCCTGGATTATCAAATCTTTTAAGTATACTGCTTTATTAGGTGAGAATTCCAACACTATTATTCGCACAACACGCAGCTTTAACTATCTCATACAATGTCTTCTATTTCATGATGTACAGAATTTTGCACCGAAATTGCTTTCCTTCAGCAGTCAAAATACTCAGGGCGGGTATCCTTGCAATGCTACATTAAAGTTTGGTGGTGGATTCCTCTCAGCTTTCAGTTACATCCTTTTTCATCACATTCTATTAAAAGAGGTCTCATGGAAACTCACTCCTTTTTCTCCCCAAGCCAGCATTCAAAGACAGTTAAGATTTGGGACTAGAATTACCCCCACATGTATTATCAACTGCAGACCATGGGAGCAGTTTTGCTGGGATGTTAGGGGTAGATGGCAAGATCTTATACTTGATTATTCTGCTGTAAATGCAGATGTGTGGGAAGCAAACAAAATAAGGTCAGGGCTTCAGAGCCGTAACGTCCCTCTGCCAACACAGCTCCCTTCATTTGTAGTAGATGGAAGAAACAAATAGAAAAAGACTTTCCTCCAAAGTTGCTCTTTCCAGAAGAGCTCCCTCTCCTTTAAAAACAAAATAGCCACTCTATTACTATCACCACAGGGCACCACAAACACCCAAGTTTAGGTGTCCAATGGAATCCAACGCTAGAATGGATGAGAGGCTGCATTCAAATGTCATCTGTGTTCCAGCATTCCTTTAAATATCGACTTTTTTTTAAGTTCAAACATATACATGGTTATCAAGTAACAGGGAAAATTCATCCAGACTAATAAAATATGAAAGGTTGCCTCCTACTTATTGGTTCCAAAATAAACACGACAATCAGCGTGTGTGATTAAACTTTGCTTCCAAGCTAAACACTGTGTCATGCACACAATTCAGGGTTTAAAATACCACAAATATTCTGAAGGGGTCACAAGGTACATAAAGGCAAATATAAGACCAATTTACAGCAGGAAATTTGGCAGAGAGGTACAAAGGGAGTGGTTGGGGGGAGGGGGTTGAAGGCTTGCTGTTCTGCAGGAAAAGAGGTACAATATGGTACACACCTGGTTCTCCTTCAGCCCTGATTACCACTGTAACTGGAAGCACACACAGCTAGGAGGAGGACCCTGCACAGATCTCAAAATCAAATTATTCTAATGTACTCCAATGTCTGTTTGTCAAAGTACCATGCTATGAATACTCAAGTGTTCAGTCTGAGCTGACAACAGCCCTTTTCCCTATCAGCTGTGTTTTGGATTTCACGCTTATTGCTGGAGGGTTCACAGCTGGGAATTACATATAGGTCATGTGAAAAACTCCTTCTTTATAATATTTCTGTTCTCAAGTCTTATTCTGCAATAGAGGGCAATATTTGAGAACATATTCCAGCTGCCTCATCTTCAGCTGGATTCACCTTACAAAGATAAACTATGATGCAACTACAAGAGAATGGCCAGGGCTATGCCAGTTCCCCTTCGCCCACTCCCCAAACTGCAGAGCACTTGCCTAAAGCACTGCACATTCTTCCATTTTCAGGCTCCTGCATACTTACAACAAGGTGACCCGAGCCTGACGGAAAAATTGTTGCAATTCTAGGTGTGATTTTACTCTGGCAGCATATATCCCCACTGATCTGTACAACTTCAGTATTTCAGGGAGAATCTTTTCATGATTCAGCCAACATGGCTCAATTTTGATTTCCAAGCCATTACCTTTCTCTTCTCTGAACTTTTTAGCATCACGGTCAGTTTGCAACCACAAAGGCTGGAAAGAACCGAGAATAATAGGGTTCGTTCCACATTCAGGGAGAAAAGGATACACTCACCTCAGTATCTGAACTTCCCATTTCTGCCAAGCAACAGGCTGAAAGCCAACACAACTTTGTAAAGAGAAGCTGCTCTCTCGTTTGGGTGATGAAAAGGCACCACCTTGTGGATGTTGCTCTGTGTGAAAGGCTTCACCAACTGGCAGAAAAAATTCCAGTACAGCCAGTCCCCAATTCTGTCAATGGGAGCATCAAAGATTTGTATAATGAAAAAATCACCACCGAATAACGAATACCAGAGCATGTTTCAGCTAACAAAGCACTCTGCCTAACTCAAGTGGGTAATTAAGGCTTTGTTTTGCTCAAAGTGAATACTGAAGTTCTTCAGCTAAATCAACTATGTAAAATCTTTACAAGGGAAAGAATTTAACTTACAACATACAAAAATAAGCTTCTCCACTACCCCACCTATATTTATTATTCTCCAGCAAGCACTGATTAGACACTTACTAAGTGCACTTAGCACTTACTACTTGCACTACTTGCAAGAATCTAAATTAACATAATTGATTTGCTTGTAGAAATAGTACCAGTTTTCCATAAGCAATAGCCAGACAGCCATCACAGTCAAAAGCAAATTTAATCAGGCACCATGCAAAATACACACTCAATACCTTAGTCTGAAATAAACCACCCAAAGTCTCTATAGGGCAGTACACTGGACATCACAGTAGGAATATCAAACTTATTTCAGTCATTGAACAAACAAGATTTGCCACAAAGATTTCTTCATCCACAGGCCTTTTCATCAAAGGTTCTTTTTCCTGTGCATATCAAACTTGAGCCAGGGGAGGTATCAGACAACACAGCTAAGAATATAACCCAAACAACTTTTAGTTCAACATCTAACTACTAGAATTTGTCTTCCTATCAAAAGGCCATAAACATCTTCTGAAAAGCGATCAATGGAACACAAATTAAAGACAATGGGCTGGTGCAATACAAAATGAAAAACAGAATACAATTCAGAATACCTATATATTTGGTATTCAGAAAATATGGAAAACAAAAAATGCCTGTGATTCATCTTTTAAAAGGTAGTTGGCTCCTTTCTACATGATCTCTATATTCTACCAACATTGCCAGAGCATTTACGCAATTTACATAGAATGAGCAACCAAAAAACCCACATGAATAAAAAAAATCTCCTTGCAGTTCTTGAAAATGCTTCAATGATCTGTATTTTAATGTAAATGCTAGTATTTCACTGTCCAAAAATTTGAAGAAAAAATAGATTGCAATGACTTCTAGAACAGGGAATTAATTCTATCTAAGTTTTGATAACTCAAGAGCCAGTCCCTACAGTTTCAGTATAATTAGAGAACCTTGTTGAAATTATTTCTTGCAAATCACCTGCCATACCTATATTTCATTTTGTCAATAGAGAAAACACACCTGAGTAGAACTAGGACATTTAAGTTTAGTCTTAACCCATACAGCTGAAAAACACATCTGTTGTCTAATTAGTGCTTTGACTGAATTGCGAGGAACAAATAAACCACAGCACAACATCCAGCACCAAAAATCCCCTGTACTGTTCCTGCAAAATGCTTGTGCATGAGCACCAAAAATGGAAGGAATCTAAATAAGACAGGTTTAGCATTCAAGAAGGTCTTAAAAGACTGGAGAAATATTCGCAAAAATAAGGAAAGGGCAGGAGAGAGATGAATTCAAGAAAGCACAAGCTGATACAAGGATACCTACGTATAAAAAAAAAGACCACTTAGTAACACAGCTGTTCCTTTCAAAAGGGTGTAGGAACTATAGCAGAATACAGGTGAACAAGTCAAAATGCAAGGATATTGCATCCTATCATACCAATGAAAAAAGTTATTCAGGAAAAAAATTTAATACCTCATAAGATAAAGTGCAGATTTATTTGTCTATGATTATATATTTATGCATATATAAAAGTCCACAGCACTGTCAGAAAATGATGAGTGTTATTTCACCTTCACCACATTATTAAAATATATAAAATATTAGTGAGTCTAAGTCTGATGAGTACAGCCTGAATTTTCAGCCACACACATTTCCATCTTAACTGGCCAGGACAACATGGTTGTGCTTATTTCAGAAAACTAAAAAGTCCAAGAGATTGAACCATGACTAAACAGGCATAGTAAACCAACAGCTGTTGTAAAGCATGTGGGGAACATCCCTTCAGCCTTGAATAGATAAAATGAAGAATGTAAAGAACGGAGTGGAAAACAGAAGACTAGCAAGAAAATCACACAAAGGGGTTCAACTTTAATTTAAGCTGCCAGTTTTTTCACCATTTCCAAGAAAAAAATCACTCTTGATTGAAATTAGATCTAATTTTGAGACTTGTATAACAAGATGGTAGATTTAAAGGGGTCTTTAAATTGGAAATTAGAGCAGGTAAGAGGAAGGATAAACAATAAAAGACATTCACCTGCAAAACAGGAGACGTACATACTGAAGGAAAGGAAAAAGAAAACCCTTAGGTGGAAGACAGATGTTCTCAACGGCTATATATAATAGATGAAGCTCCATAGTGATGACAGCAAAAACTCAAGAGAGATCTCAACGTCAGTTTTCACTTCCAATTCCTTTAAAATTTGTTGCAGGAAGGGGGAGGAGGGTCAGCTATCTGCTTCCATTTCAGTATGATCAAAAACTGTAAGCTGCTTGCTCTACAAAATAATTTACAAGTATTTGTATTTCACAAAAAAACTCTGCGAGCTTTATTCTTCTGATAAAACTTCCACATGCCTACACTAGGAGAGTGGATCCAAAAAGGAATTAATTAATGCCAAATTATTAAGTATATTAGTAGTGTGTACTTTACTAGATCACTCACATTCAAAGGGATACAAATGACCACAAGCATTTGGTGTCTTACAATGTATTACAAGCCTGCAATTTAAACATAAATGAATTTTTCAGATTAAATGACACAGCAAGAGCAGGAAAGCTAAATGTCTCTGCTCATCGGTAACTCCACAGAGTCTAAACTAGACGAAGGAATGTTTACAGGCAGAAATACTCTCCTTTACTAGACCAACTCACAGACAGGTTTCCCCAAGCTCCTGTTCAGATTTCTACTGAGCTAGAAATTTTCCTTTTCCTGACTGCATCAACTCAGCTAAAACTCCCAAACTTTCACACCACTTCCTCTCAATCTTTCTTCACTTTACCTCATCAGTTACAACTCTGAATTGGAAAGGAGATTTATTGAAGCTGAGAAAAAAGCTGAAGTAATAGAAACACTCTGAGGCCACAGACTGTGTTAGTACATGGATTATTGAAAAATCTCTAGAATTGATAAAAAACATTTTAACACTACAATTCCATCTATAGTTTCTGACAATCACATGACAACAACTGAGTTTGTGTGTACTTTTCAGATTTCAGGAATACAACCTATATGACTTTTATCACTGATACCACAGCATCATGAACCATGCATCTTTGTCAGGCATCTTTGTCTGGTACCACAGAAATTTCATTTTCCTTGAGTTTCTCTTCACATTCAGCAAAATTTATGGGCCAAATCTAAATTATGTTTTGCCTAAAAAAAAATGCCAATTACTTATATCATTCCTTAAACCAAGACAAGCTGCTAGAAAAAAGGCAGTTTGCTATGCCAAGAGAGTCAATGTTGTCTATCCTTCAGATGAACTGGGGCAAAGTGACTGATCATTCTTAATTACCAGCATTTCTTCGGTAATGCTCAGTATTTGAGGAACATCACAGTTACAAAAACCCAAACTTAGATAAATAATACAGTTAGGTTTAACAGAATCAGTTGCAGTGTTTGCATGACATGAACAGGCTTTGAATCTGGCTACAAATTCTTAGGTTTTCTGCACCAAACTCCAGAACGCTCTACACGTGTACCAGGGCTAGGTTCACATTTTTAAGCAGCATCTACCACCCAGGCTGCCTTGTTCACTCCAAACAAGTTGGTGAAATGTACAGAGTTCCAGTAGTTCACTGCACTGCAGTAACAGCAAATTAAGTTGTGTGATTGCTATACAAGCTCTCATTTCCTGGCTATTCACAGATCTCTGTTTAGTATCTCCTTGTATTTCGAGTGCTCTATGAAAAAAAAGCAGTAGCTAAGTCATTGTACCAATAATCCACTGGACATACTGACCAGTATGCAGACCTCACCTCTACCATGCAAAGACTCAGCTCCAATGACCAAGAAGAAAGAGTATAGGTTTCTGCACAGATTGTTCGGCCTTGAGAGAAGAAACACGTAACCATTACTCCTAGCCAGTTATTCCTTCAGAAGGAATGGTTGCAAAGCCAACTGCAAAATAGCAGTGCTTTAGAGCAAATAGAGCTCAAAGTAAAAGTGAGCGTTAAAATAACCAAAAAGAAGACATTCTTTCAAACTAACCCTATTGACAAACACTCCATAAACAGAAAAACCCAAACAAACAAGACATGAAGGCCACTGAAACACAAACCCTAGTAACAGACTAGTCTACTACCATTTAATGGCTGGTAATAATTGGCCCTTGGTAGGAAAATAACTTTAGGGCTTTGGGAATTAGTGGAAACATAACTTGTTGGGTCCTATTTTAACAACCACCATCTTAGACTGGCAAGAGATCCAGGCAGAGGTGAATGACTGGACCGAATGCAGGTGGGACAGTCATGTATACACAATGCAATTTTTCCCTACCACTGTTTTTTAAAAGATCCTATCAGCAAAAAATACATTATTCTAGGAGAAAAAAAAAAATCTTTAAATATACACAAGTATACTTTGTAATTTAAGAAATTTCATATGTATGCTAACAGATTTTACCTGGCACCAAAAAATGAAAAAAGTGTGTCTCTATTATGATTTACAAATTGTGGTCCTTGGAATTTGACAGCACTGGAATTTTAAAAAAGCACATGCACACACAGAGGACTACACAAATACTTCTGGAAACTTTGCATCTCCAAGTAACTAGTATGAAACTATTTTGCTTTAGCAATAATCTGAACTGTTATTCTCCAGTAACTGTTCAGTATCAGGTACGAAGTACTTTGGCTACATACAGCTTCTACTTTAATAGCTATCTTTGCTGCAAACAAATTCATCTTCATCCATGTTTTAACAAAGGGTATCAAAAAGCCCCCACATACTACCCATAGCCCCATTCATTTCAAATCAGACCTCGCTACAGTGTCTATCTTCAGATCAAATCAGCATCTATAATTTGCACAAAATGTTCTTAAAAATAGTACAAGAAGATACAGGACTACAACAACAATGTACAGAACTTCTAATGAGATGAAACAAACCACTATTACTTGAAACACCTGCTGCAACCAATGTAGTCCAAACAAAAGAACAGGAAAAGTACCACACGCCAAGTAAGTTAAAGCAAGATCACAGACTTTCACCTGAACTTGAACTTACAGTATTGGACAATTTAGTAAGCTCTCGGTAAAATTCCCTCTTACTAGCAGACAAAGAACAGGAGCTGGAGATAACGATATTATACAGACTCTTAAAGCAGCAGCTGCAAAAACTTGGGTAACAGTTTAGCCGTAACACACTGACAGATGGATATGAAACTATTAATAATGAAGGAACGCAAGCATGTTATGAACCGTACCAGCTATTTTATGGATTGTTATACATATCATTCTGAATTTTAGCACACGAAGAAATACTGCGGTTTGAAAATCTACTATTCAGCATAATTTCTGACCTCAGCTATAATTCATTATGCACAGATATATTACAACTCCAAATACAGCATATTATGATGCATTTTAAAATCAGAATGTGCAGATTAAAACCAGGACACTGACCTAATAGTGCACAAAAGCCCTAAGCAGTGTAAGGATAGGTTGTATACAACCAGGCATTGGTTCACATTTAGACAAAGTACAAAGCATCATAATAATGGTACATCATACAGGCCCTCCTAGAACTGTTCAAAGTTTAAAGACTGTTTCAAGCTTTTACTTTGCTTCTTCTGAGTAATAATCCCTCTAGCATTTTTACTCATGCTATCCTTTTTACTGAAGATGCAGTTTTACAGTCAAAATCTGTGCTGCTGCCAGAAACCACACACTCCTGCCCCTCCTTTCTGCCTACAGTAGTGCCTGTTCAGCTGCACAATTGCCCACTACATTTCTTCCCCTGGTTTGTTTTTTCAGCTGGTTTACATCCTTGTTCAGGCTCATAAGCAAGCACAAACCAGTTGCAAATGTGATAGTGAAATGAATTACAAGGCAGGTAGGAAAGAAAAAAGCATGCATTATCCCTCTGTACCCGTTTAATCTCTGCCATTGGTTGACCACCTCTTGATTTTGGACTACTTGCACTTTCTGTAAGCAGGCTGAATTAACCTACTAGCCATGTGTCACTTGTGATTTGCACAGATAATTTATTCTGCTTGCAGCTTATATCTGCTAAGCATACGGACAACTTCAGAATGGCAGCTGCAGGTCAGTGGATTTCCACATTGCTAGTGGTAGCTCTTCTGTGACTCCCTCAAGCCAACTGAGAAAGGAGACACAGCAGTAAGTGCTGCTGCCAACCCCAAACAGTATCTCTACAATAACTATCTCCTTTACTATTGTACATCCACTCCTTGAAAATATGACAAGCAGGAGCAAGCTTCACAAAGTGTTTCAGCAGCCTCTCTTTTCTTCTAGCAGCTCCATTTTAGGGACATCACAGAAGCAGAATAAAACATATCTGCTCTAAATACACAGTACTCTAGTTTTGTGCTTATGTTCTGTATCCCAGGCCTCCTCAGAAACTTTGTACTCACTGCCCAGGTATGACTGTATCCATTACAATTCCAGGAAGAGCTGTGACATAGAGCACTTCCATGCAACCAGAGGAAGTTATACAAGGCCAGCACATGCCAACATGAGATGATGCAAAAACTTAAGACTGATAGAGAAAGACACATCACCACACACTGAACTTCCAACTACCCAGTTGTAGCTTGCTAGTATTGTTCATAACCTTTATAGGAAAATAACTTCAGTTTGGTATTTCAAAGGCTGCCAATATCTGAAGCCATTTTGCTTAAATTAATGTCCTTGAGAAGTAAAGTACCTAGAACACCAGCATGTGCCTACAGCCTTAAGTAAGCACCCTTTTTCCCTAGGGGAGATCTTTATGAAGTTACAAAAAGCATCTAAGCAGTAAATACTTCTAAAGCAATTTTCCTCTCAAGAGCTAAGAGTTTCAATTGCATGAAAAAACCCAGTGTTTAGTTCATGTATTAGAACTGATCTTGCTAATCAGAACATAAGGAAAAATGTAACGCCATGGACTGCCAAGAACCCAGTCAAGACTTCAGATACTGTTGAAGAGAAAAGCACCCTTTGCCTAGGTCAAAAGTCTGAGATATGATAAATACAAAAGTAAAGTATGCAAGATACTAGAATCTAGAGGCGAAGAAAGTTATTTTAATGCTCGGGTGGGCAGTACAGCTTATCCAAATTGTAGTATTAGATGTTAGGACTATTGAATTGGAAAGAGATACAGTCTTTGCTAAAATTTAGATGTAGTCTCACCAAGGAAAACCAGCAGCTCCTTCATTCCTGGCTAATCAAAACTTTGCAGAAAACTCTTCAGTCCTATTCAATAAAAACCTTGAAATCTCATTTTGTTTACCTACTATATTACAGCAGAAATGCTAGATTCTCAAATGAGATATAGCTATGCATTTTAGAGAGAGGTAACATGACAGTTTTGATGAGGTTGCTGAGATCATGTAGACTCTCAAAGGAATCTGTATTTGAAATGGCTCTCCCTCAGTTTTATACTGAATTTCTGCCAAATGAATTAAAATGCTTGCTATTAAAATGATAGGTTTTCTACTTTAAATAGAAAACTGGGGTGAAAAAATTAACACATACAGCTAAACTTCAGAGAACAATGATATAAAACATAGCTGTTCTCAATAAAGAAGATGGAGTCTTCTTGTAAAAAAGTCAGAATGAAGTTTCTCAGAAGACCTTATGTTATAGCTCATAGATTCCAATTCCAAGCAAAACAGAGTAAGGAAACCAGAGCAAAACAAAGAACTCTTCTAATGCACAAAAGCCTCAACAGAAGAAGAAAAAGTGCAGACTGAAAAGCTTGTCCTGTAAACCTAGATACTTCTATTTTCAAGGCATCGTGGGATCATCAACCATCTAGCTGCAGTAGTTTAGACTGGTTGTCTGTTATCATATGTGGAAAGAAGGAAATTTTGCAAACTGCAAGAGGCAGGTTCTGCAGTTAACAGCAGCAAGCAGACTGCATCATGGGAGCTTCCCAACCATACTTGATCAAAAAGCAGCCTCAGCAGCACACCTAGTTCCACATGACTGCAATGTTCTCACAAAGCAGTTCTGTAGACACAAAGAGGGAAGTGGTACCATCATTTTTACTGCTGCCAGTTTCCAAGAAAGTAAAATTTTACTTTTGATCTCTGGGCACATTTGTATTATAAGAGACATACACATTGCCCAATCTTAATTTTGTTTTATCTCCATCCCTTTATGCCTTAGGGGGGCTGGTACAGTATTATTTACGAGTGACAATTGCAGAGCTGGTCCTCATTAACCCCAGAAGTCCTAGGGCTGAGTAACCAAAAAGCAAACAAACACTAGAGAATCTGGAAATCAAATCACTCATTTGTCTATACTGAGCTCATACAGGAGCTCAAGATTCAACAAAGAGCTCAAGACCCATCAAGATTTTTCTAACAACTTGCAATCTGGTCAACTATTCTTTCCATTATTATCCTGCCTAAAGATTGGAATCACTTTCAGCTATATATGATGCAAATGCAGAAATATTCCTAGAGAACTTACAGTTTAAATAAAATCAGAGGACAAGGAAGAAGCACAAGAAAAAATGCAAACAAGCATTGAATACTCAAAACATAAGTACTTCTCTGCAGAGTCACAAATAGATTATTGGCCTAAAGGTTCAGGCAGTTTTTCATACAGTCAAAACAGTTTATCTTGTCAAACCCTAAACTCCCAAGACAAGGCATAAAAGCCCATCAGTACAATTAATTGTTGTTTTTTACAGCACATACAGAATAACAATGTAATAGGGCAGGGGAAAAAAACAAAACAAAACAAAACCAACCCAAACAAAAAAATACCCTGCCAAATACTGTATTTTTATTTTAGCAGCAGAACATCACATATAGGTATGTTACTAAAACTAGAAAACTATAACCTAGATTAATCTACGCAAAGTTTATTGTAAAATGACACATAGCAATTATCAGTGTTTAAAGGTCTCTCATTGAATGAAATGGTAGAGTCTGCATGAAGTCTTGTTCTATCCAATAGTTACACAAAGAATCTGTAATAGAAAGAATGATCAATTTTCTTGCAAAAACAGGTAAGCAGGGAGGAGACTGCAAGTCAACCATGAGATCAGAATTCAAAATCATCTTGGCAAGTCAGGAAAAATAACATTAGAAGAAGCAACTAGCTAAACAACAAAGTCAGCAAATGCAGATCCAAGATTTTAATAATTGGTAAGTAAACAGCATCAGACTGCTGCAAAGAAAGCAAACTGTGTTACAATGCATAAGCATGAGATGTCCTGCAAGACATGAGAAGAAATCCTTCTCCATGCCTAAACTCTGGTAGAGATTCATCTGGAATATTGTCCACCTTTCAAGATTATGTAAATCAGCTGAAGGTAACTCAGAGAATTGTAACAACAACAAGGGTTAGAAGACACAAGAAACTGTTTATTTATTTTGGAAGAAGTCTTTCAGAAATTCAAGTCAAGGCAGATATCAGAGAAAGTGCCTGCCCTACTTCATAGCGAATATTGTGCATAATCGTATAGCAGATCAAAAATAAACCTGGTAATAAAATCTCATTCCTCTCAACTCCCTCTCCTATAAGTTAATCCTGGTGGGTTCCTTCTGCATAATTTCATATGTGCAATTGTGCAGAATGATAGCTTTTGGCAAAGTCACTTGCACTGTAAAATGGAAAAAGCAATGAAGGGAATACTTTAAAAGAAAAAACAAACTGAATTCAAGTATCACATAACTTTAAACTACCTCTTTGCTATATTTCACCATCACACGAAAACAGGAAACATTGCTCTACCATTTCTCATTCCTTTTCCTCAGCAGTATTAAACTTTTTATGGTATAGATGGTCCAAAAGGAACAGTGTCAGGCCATAAACTGCATAAACATATATTCTCCAGACACATTTAAAAAAGAACACAAATGGCTGAAAGATACTGAAGATAGTTATAATTACATTTTAACCAGCCATTTTAAACTAAAACAAAGCTGTGCCTTCTGAGGATAATTTTTAACAACCACAAAGACAAAGCTATCTAACTTTGCCACTCTAACAACACTTAACATTCAAATTAACTCCCTTTTATCAAAACTGGTTTTTGCTCAATACTGTGGAGTGGAGGAATAACTGAAACATGAACAGTCTGCCAATAAAAACTGTGTTTATGAAGTTTTAGCAAGGGCAAATAAGGAATGCTGTTCTGTAAATCCCCTTTAACCATCTTGGTTTCCCAAGTAAACAACAACAAAAATTAAAATTCATGCCAAATCACACATTACAAATAGCACTGTTCACATATATGTGAAATTCTGACATTTACTTTTTAAGCAGGTATTGGTAAAAAAACAAAGGCTAACACTATAATATTTAATTAAAAAATCCAAAGCTATAGACTCAGTTCTGGGCATGAAAGTACTGCTAAGTATTACACGGTAGGAAATCCTACCATCATAGCCATCATAGAATGGCTTGGGTTGGAAGGAACCTTAAAGATCATCTAGTTCTAACTCCTCTGCCATGAGCAGGGAACCTTCTGCTAGATAAAGTTGCTCATCCAACCTGGCCTTGAAAACTTCCAAGGCTGGTGCATTGCAACTTCGCTGGGCAAACTGTTCCAGGGCCTCACCACACTCATTTCACAAACTATTTGTTACTTAAACAGATGAAGTGCACTGAACAAGGTTAAGTGCTCCTCTTTATACCAAAAGCGAGTATGTTTGAAACCAAAAATTCTGATACAGCTAGCACAAGTGCCATTTTCTAATGTTGTTCAGTTCACCATTTAATGAGGCCATGAACACCAACATGCATTGTGGTGCAGGGGAAGTGAAACACCTTGAAGAGAACAAGAATTGTTTTTTTATTACAAGAAAGTTAGTTTTGGAAGTAAACTTCCTGACTTAGGAAACAAACTAACTACCGTTTTCCATGGCTCAAAACAACGGCAGGTCTACTCTTTGTTTCATACAGAAGAATAAAGTCAGCAAATTGTGCAATATCTACATTATTCTAAATACTTATGCTTCTGTGGATAATGTTCACAGTATGATTAGCATAAGACACTAGGATCTTTACATCCTATTGGGTTGATCGGAGGACCACTCCATTTCTCCAAGAACCTGGTTAATTATCTTAATAAAATTCTGCAGGTTCAGATGCTCTACTAATCAGTCACATTGTTTTAACTTTCATGCTGCCGCCTAGAGAAATACACACACACTTCATGGAAAAAAGTATGAAAGCTACTCATATGAAGGGAGAAGGAGAGGAACAACACAAGTAGCAGTTCCAGGCTGAAAGGAGAACTACATTATTACGTAAACCTCGAGAAGCAGATGGCCAAGAGTTCAATGTGATTATGTAGAAATATGACGATGCTTCTATTAGTAGTTGGAAACGGTATTCAAGTTCACATATATACCTGAACCCAAAATATGCTTAAAACTTCAGTGATATGACACTATACATAAATATCAGCACCTTAACAGAAAAGGACCCATACTTTCCACTGAATTCTCACCACTCAAAACAGTTTAAACCACATCTGGCCTAAATATGGCTAGTTAAGTTCTGGTAACTCAATTCCAAATTATTTTCTTCTGGTAAGGTTAACTCTTCATTAAAGAAACACATGTTTCAATGCAACATAACTTGTAAGAGATTTCTCTTTTTAGAAAACTTCAAAGTAGAACTAGTTCTCTAATTTTTTCCAGTAAAGTTTTGCTTATTCTAGATTTAAACAGCCTGCAAAGATAATTCAATTACTGTTTCTGTAACACTGGTATTAAACGCACTTTTTAATAGCAAAATATAAAAACCAAATTTGCATTTCAGCAGCTGCCAGTCCAGATGCAGACAAAGTAACCTGAAAGTCTAATGTATCCCCATATTTTTGGAAAAGTCATCATACAGTGTTGCTACACAATGTAACAACAAATCAACTATCCATTTTTACCAAACTCTTTACATATTTATTTTCAATTCAAAGGGAACTGGCATCTAAACTTTTGTTCAGAAATCTTTTATTTTGGAATTTGTTTTGCACTCCCTAAACTAGTATTTTCAAATATCAGAACAGCAATGGCAAAAGTGCAGAGGAGGTGACAAGCAATGATCTATGTGGAAACAGAACAAAAAGAAGCAAGAATGAGGCCAAATGGGAATACTTGATTATAAACAAAAAGAAAACTTAACAGCTTGAATATTCCCTCTGTGCCAACAGAAGCACTTCAGTTCTGAGACACTTTACTACAGGAAGATGAGACAACACAGGTAAATACACTAAATGAAAGGCAGCAGAAAAGGCACTGCAGATGTCAAGTAATTTCTGCATATGAACTGATCTTGAGAAGAAAAAACTTACTCGACCTAAAAGCAAATACAATTTAGCTAAATATTTTGCTTTCTAAAGTAAATGAAAATGTAAGTTTAAGGAGCACAATGCGTAAGTGATTGTGAAGCACTGAAACTAAAATCTATGAGATCAGAGTCTGAAAAGAAAATTGACTGTGACAGAGCTGTTGTCATATAATAAGTATCAAGTGTATTTTTACATTTTAGATGGAGCATGTCAATTCTAAAGGGGGGAAAATATTACCCGTGGAACTTGTGGGCTTCTTGAACTACTGTTAACTTATTTAGCATAGAAAACAAAAGCATTGGAGAGTAATTACATAAGGTTTGTCTTTCATTTGCTCTAAAAATCAAACACAAGAGATTAAAGTTTCTCATCCTAAATTACTTCATATTTTCAAAAAGAACAAATGAAAAAAAACCCCAGACCATACTATTATACATTTGCTGGTACTAATAACCAACATATTGATCATAAATAACAAAAGTTCACTTCAGTGATCTAAGAACACAATACAGACAAAAGCATAAAGGACAGCAAGTGTCGTAATTTGATTAGCCTTAGGGTTTTCCAAAGTAAATTTCATCTTCAGTCTCAATTTGACATTTAAAAGAATGCTTAAAGCAGTCTGGTTTTGCAACTGCCACTTCTGGAGTACTTTTTCACAGAGATGTCTAGCCAGCTTCACACATTTTCTCAAGTATTAATGACTTGAAAATCAGAATCTATGAATAACTAATTTTATAAGGTAAATATTTAAATCTCAACAACAATTCTAGTCATATTGGATTTTAGTTTTAGCTCTTTACTGAAAAGGAGACATCTCTCAACTAGCACAAACCCTGAATAATTTTCACCAAATACCACCTACTAATAATATATAGTTTCCTGTGAATATGGAAGAAGAAAGAAAATCCAAAGTGTATTTTACTTTCTTTCTTTTTCAGAAGGCTACGGAAGCCAGGAAGCTCAACAGGAAACATACAGGACTGATTACTGTTGCTTAAATGTAATCTGGTAGACAGCATCAACACTCATTGTAAGATAACACATTCAGATCCAAATGCTCTCAACTACAAGACGCTCTATCAACAGATAAAGGTAATGTAAATTTTTCATATAGATTTGCATATTCACTGGATTTCAAAAAGAAAGGGGATTTTGTTTGATTGATAATCAAGCTGTCCTTCTGAGTTTCTAGGAATTGCTTTTGATCTGACTGGCTAGTTCCAACCGAACCTGGGAGGAAAAAAAAGTATGTCTTGGTTACAGCTCTGTGAAGGAAAAGAGAAAAAGGGACAATGCTACATAGTGCCCCATGGAGGCAAAAAGCTTCAGAGACTGTTCAGTCATCAGTATGGCTGCCAGGTCACTTGTCAGTCGGCCAGACGTGATCTAAACCTTGTGCTGCCTCTTGCTCTGACATCACTTAGCATGAACCTGGGCTTACTGCTCAGTTACATGGAAGAAAAGATCAAAAGAGGTGATCAAGCATCATACTTCACTTTTTAAGAAACAACTTAAGCTTTACTAATGTCCATAAATTAAAAAAAACCAACCTTTGCCTTTCTTTGTACTTTACAAACAACAACAAAAAGAAACACAAAAAACCTACAAAAGCAAAAAATTAGGTAAAGTAAAAAATCACAATCACAAACCACTTTCACTAGCTTCATTCAGTGGCTAAGATGGTACCATTCAATTAATATGTTTATTATTTTTTTCTCATCTCAAGACATAGATTAAGTTTTCATTTACAACAACTGTTTTAAATTTTACACTGAGGATGGCAACTGCTTCTTTCCAATGAGCATCTATATATTGTCCTGGACTCACTACGAGTTCTTTGTTATTAGTAATGACCCTAT
Source organism: Struthidea cinerea (assembly GCA_013397865.1). NCBI lineage: Eukaryota > Metazoa > Chordata > Aves > Passeriformes > Corcoracidae > Struthidea > Struthidea cinerea. The sequence continues at coordinate 192,180 of VZTI01003110.1, read as the reverse complement.
CCTCACAGCATCCTCTCAATGAACAGTTCTGCCCCATTTCAAAAACTGAAAAACAGAGGTGCAGAAAGGTTAATGAACAACCACCATCAGTTTTGGTATAATCAAGGTCAACTTTTTTTACAAATACTTCATACCATATAGAGCTACCTGGGTTTGAAACAGCTTCCCTTGAGTTTGGTAAAAACTATGACGGCTAGCCACTCTTGCACACCAAACTCAATAACCTGATACCACAAACACATAAACAGAGAGGTTATAATGCCAACAAAAATAACTGCATTAAAATCCTTTTAACTCTGGCATAACATGGTAGCACAGCGTTTCCACAAGGTTAACCCTATTTGAACCCATTTCCCTTTTAGGAATTGGAGGAAGAATGCCCACTTAAACATACTCATGATAAGCAGCTATTTATGTTTAGTAATGCATTCCAATGATTAATTAGTCCAGTAAGAACACGCCCCTTATTTGAAGTCTGAACTTGCTTAATTCAGCTTCCAACCACAGAACTGTGGTACACCTGTGTCAGCCAAAGAGAGCTTTTATCAAATACCTCTTCAACAAGTAGGTGCATACTGACTAATGAAGAAGCCCTTAACATTTCCTTAGCTAAGCTAAACAAAGGAAGCTTTACTAGACTGCTCTCCCCCATTCATTTTCAAGGCTATTCTCTGGAAGCTGATTTTTCACCCCCCTCTCTGGACTGTCAACAGCAGATGTATGCTCCAGTAAGAGTTATAGCTGATACCTCCTAATTTCCAATTCCCTTGTTCAACTACTCAAAATTTTTCACCAGACCCTTAGCTACAGCTGAAAGGATTGACCACAAGTTCAAATCCTATCAGCCTCAGATTGGGTCTCCCTAATTCTACCCCAATTTAGTATTTAGTTGCACTGATTGTGCCATGGAGCATTATATTCATGAGTCCAATTTATTAATGATCTAAATCACTTTGCAACCTTACTAATGTCCTTAGTCCCAAATTTATATTTATGATTTTCTAGGTAAGTGAAAACATCTGAAATAACTCCAACACAGTTATTTACAGTGAGAACCTCAGATACTCTGTAAGGGAAGTTAATGCAACATATGGAACCGCAGACTGATTTTGTAGTATGCACCAACGGTTGCAGATGCATAACACACTCCACCACTGGATTTTGCATGTTAGCCACAGAGTCTTGCCTAGGAATCCATTTTTGCAAGAACCCACATCTCTAGCCCAAGCCCTCCCAGAATTCTTAACTAATAGGACTTGCTAGAGTTTATTTTGCAACATAAATTTTAACAAATCTTTAAAATACTCTAGAACCAACCAACAAGCAATGCTTGCTAAAGATGATAAATGAAAACAGAGTGCATTTGCATTAAATAAATTGAAAAAATATAATCAATAATTACTTTAAAAACATACAAGCTTTCATTTGTGTATTCACATGTAATTACACAGATCTTTAAAGATTTTATTTAAAAGGTAAGACATCTCATGAACCAATTCAAAAAGTCAAAGGCTGTAACCAAAGCACAAGCTCCTGCTAAAATTCCCAGAACTCCTTGCTGAAGTGTTCACAGAGAGGAACAATCTCAACACCAGGTACTGAAAATGTCTCAAAGCAAACATGTCAGCTTTAACATAATGAAACCTCTCAATGTTAAGAGCCTTATATTCTTCTTATGTAGGAAGAATTAGGATCACAGTCTTCGGCTACTTCATAATGTCCAATTCTAAGACTCTTGTGCATATCAATACTGTTGCTCTGACTAAGCAGGACAGCAGCCTGAAATGACAGAGGTTCAAATGCAGCTCAACTTCACCATTTCAGTGAAGGTAGAGAGAGGGCCTGGGGCTGTCTAAATGAGAAGAAAATCAAGAAATAGAGAAAAATAGTGTCTTTTCATAAAACTTCTCACCTTTCTCAAAGGAATGCATAATATTTTCTCAAAATATGAGAGTGTACATGCTTACACACAATTCTTTCCTGGCTTCTTAAAGCAGTATAAATATTACTGGGTGCACTGACTAAGATGCTATCTTTTGTACATAAACTTTAAAGGGACTTAGGCAGGGTTTAATCTTCTCCATCAGAAGTCTTTAGAAGTCAGAAGGATGGCAGAAGGAAATCCATTCCTCTTAAGTTACATCAGCCAGACCCACACTTCCTATTTCTGATGTGATAGTTTCTGTGACCTCAGGAGCATCACAGTGAAAAAGGCCCCACCAGTCTTACTCACATTCTTACCACAGCTCCTCTGTTACACTGGAATGATGAGCAGTTACCCATAGCAGGAAATACTTTAAAGAGTTGAGTTTCGATGGTATCTTTTGAAATGACCCTTTGTGGATCACATAACAAACACACACACAAACACATACGCACAGTTTACATCTTCTAAAGCACTTTTCAGTCAGGTCTACCCAGTCCTTGCACTGAGTATCCATGTCTTCCTTTGCATTTTATGGGCAAGTGCACAGACAAGGATTTGCTGAGCTGTTACCTTCCGTTCTGCAGAAATTAGCATACATTATCAGCTACAAAAGGAATTTATGCTGTTCCAGAGCATAAGTATTTTTGAGATTCTATTAAGTAAAAGAAACAGAGGCAGAAAAAGATCATCAGCTACCCAGAGTATGCACTAGTTAGTGACAAACAGTACAAAGGAACCATCAGGATAAACAGTATTTAATGGCAACAAAATGTAGTATTTAAGGAAAAAAAAAAAAAAAATGCAGAGAGACAGCTGGAGAATCTTGTAATTTCTTATTTAAAGTCTAATTTAAATTAACAAAAAATAAAAATAATTCCTAAGAAATTTCAAAAAATCACAGAAGAAACACACCAAGCAGAACTACTGTTCTTCCATTTCCTAATTACATTCCAACTGGTACCTGCTTAAAGATTCCTACTAGAATCATTGTCTGGTTTTTGTCTTCCTGTCATTTTCCTTCTTCTCTGATTTTATTACTTGATACCGTAAGGCAAAAACATAGAAAAGGAAGAACTTACTGGTATTGAGAACTCCTCTGCCAAATACTTCAACACTGATGCTCCTCTAGTCAAAAAGTTACTTCTCTCTGCCAGATTGCCCTGGAGTTTTGTATCAAACTCCTTTCTGACAACTGAAGCAACAGAGTCAATTATTATGAGTTTAACTTTCTTTGAAATAATTTCTTCTTCCAAAGACATAATCCTGAAAAAAAAAAAAAAGTCACTGATAGCATTATATACACAATAGAATCATTTTATAACCCTGAAATTTTTTAAAATAAAGTTTCCTTTTTTTTCTTCCTCACACATCACCTCCATTAACATCTGCACATATTAAAGAGATTTGGAAAGGAATCTGAGGCTCAGTGGGCCCAAGGCAGGATCTCTCCAAAAGAAACTTTTGGACGACCTCTAGTCAGCAATACTATGCTGTACAAGCCCTGAATGGCAGACAGCAAGTAAAGTGGGCATTGAAACTCTGCCTCTCTGTGGCCTTCCAGTACTTCAAGGGGATTTATAAGCATCAGGGAGAGTGACTTTTTACATGGGCAGATAATGACAGGACAAGGGGAAATGGTTTTAAACCAAAAGAAGAGAGATTTAGGTTAGAAGTTACGAATAAATACTTTACTTAGTGAGGCACCCACAAAGGTGCCCAGAGAAGTTGTGGATGCCCCACCCTTGGAAATGTTCAGTGCCAAGTTGGATGGGGCCATTGACAACCTGACCTAGTGGATGCTATCCTTGCCTATGATGGGAGGTTTGGAACCAGATGATCTTTAAGCTCTTTTCCAACCCAAGCCATTCCATGCTTCTTTAGTATGCTACTAGCTGTTCACTGATAAAGCTGTATTAGAAAGAAACTATTCTTAAAATAATTCTCCCACTAACACAAAACACACAGCATGATGCTAAAATGTAACTTAATTAATTTTCATTGCGACATATATTCACAAATTAACATAAGGTAACAACATGACAACACAACACTGCCAACAACAGCACTCAGGCTGGTGGTTGTTAAACAACTCCTCCCTCCCACTGCTGGAGGAGTCCCCATCTTCCTGGAAGAAGAACTGCTTTGGAGGAACAAACTTTTATTTAATGGAAAATGTAACTCTCATACTATGGTCTCTCCACAATCCAAGAGAATACCCGTATCTTGAACATTCCCCTTTAAAGGCTTAGAAGGATCAGATCACATAGAAATTGTCTTTCAGAAATTAAAAAACATCAAGTGGATTAGTCACATGCTATGAAATTAAAAGAGCAATGTCAATATCTCTGTATCAGTGTTACTTTGTTGGAGACCATGCTGGTATCCACATGAAAAGGTCTCAAATAAATTATTTACTCTTTACAAAACTTTGATACAAAGCAAACATTGGTATAGACAATCCAGTCAAAATTGTCTTTTTGTTTTGTTTTTTTTTTCAACTCTGGAAAAGAATACCTCTTCAGTACACTGCAACAGGTCAGCTCTCGGTACAGGTGGATGCTACGGGTCATGCAGAACAGCTTTTCATCCGAGTCAAAATAAGCAGGGAATCTGTTTGCTGCTATCTCAATCAATCTATTAAGAAAAACAAAAACAAAACAAAAAAAACCACCCAAAAACCAAAAGGCATAATACTGCAAAAAGAATAATACAGGCTCATAAGGCATCAAGCATTCGGAAAGCAAACACAGCAAGCCTCTGAACCATAAGCAGATACCAACTAAGACGGGAAACCTTTTAAAAAGGAAAAGCATACTTTATCAGTCAGACTGAAACAGTGGAAGTCAGAACAGTGAGGTTGTCTTTCCAGTGATGCTGAGTCCATGGTACACTAGGGAAAGACATCATGTGTCTGTATGCAAAGAAAGGGCATATCTCCTCTAAAAGGAAACGGCAAAGTTTAGTTACTGAGTAAGTTCTTCAACTTTTATACCAGAGGTTCCACTCAATGACCAAGCATTTTCCTATTCTAATTATTTTATCTAAATATTAATTTCATTTAAACAAAAGTACTCTCCAACTCTAACCATCTTCCTTTTCACCTTTATTTTGCAGTGAAATCATAAAGTTGGCTTTCTGTGACCACAGAAATTTAACAAACTGGTAAGAAACAGAAGAACCATTAGAAGACGCAACGAACATGGAAGCAGGACTGCAAAGAACAGAGCCCAGTTCAACTGCAAATACTTATGCATGCAGTACATGTAAGGAAAATATGCCTGAAAAAGTAAAAATCTTTTCACAGATAATCTACTTAAAAACATGAACAATGTAGTTTGGATGGGAGACTTCCACTGAAACAGTTTCTGGTTTATATTATCTATTTATGAAAAGGGCCTATAAAATCTTATTAAAATACACTTGTTAGAACACAGCAAAAAAAACCAAAAAAGTAAACACCATTGTGTCACGAAGTGACTGAGGCTCCAGCTGCCAAGGCATCTACAACTGAGCATGCATTCATTCAGATACCACAGCTCCAAACAGCATGACATGACGTAACAAAAAGACTGAACAGTTTAAGTGGCTCCTTTACTGACAGAACTGAATGTGGGGTTCCATGATTAAATGCTCTCCACTACCTTATTAGCAAATTCATAACCCTTCAAAACCTTGAATTACAATTGGTAACCATACCACTGTTTATTATCAGAGTAGACCAAGGAAGTATATCAGATAACAGGTGATAACACCAAAAGAAGTCAGAGGAAGCTGGGTATTTACTATTTGTTGTCAAAATACGTTCATATTCACAAATTATGACTTTGAAAAAATCTCTCACAAATGTAAAACTAAACAGTTTTCATTTGAATTATATTTTATATGTAAAATCAATGAGGAAACTAAATGGTATGCATTTCAGAAATGCTGACTGCCTATAAACTCCTCAGAAATCACTGGAAAGAAGTTCCACTCCTCTGACCACAAGATAATTTCGCCTCGATCCTTAAAGAGACGATCCAAGAATTTCACTTTGAAACTCATAGTTACAATCTCTACACGGAAAATTTGCTCCACAATGAAGATTTTATTTTTTAGTAACAAAAAATACTTAATTGTTTGTATTTTAAGCAGACATATCCCACGACCTATAGCTTGAGAAGAGTGGCATCTAGTGGATTATACTTGTGGGCACAACTTAGTGGTTACCTCAACGCTTTTGATTTAGGCCCATTTCATTAAAACACAAAGTTAGAGCCATTTTAGGGAAAACAAAATTAAAATCAGTTTTATTTGGTTTATAAATAGAAATACTAAGCTTGAATGTTAATATACCTACCCTGAGCAAACCATTTCAACAGCCTGAATCTCCTTCATTAGGTACATTACTTATCACATCTAAACTTGTCCAGCAGAAATTCCAGAGACAGATTAATTGTACAGGTCTGCTAACCTGTACAATTAATCATGCAGACTATTTGGGCAACAGTGAGCTGCCATTAAATAGTCTGCATGAAATGAGATGCCACTGTGCTTTCTAACAGCCATGCACACCACAAAGAACATCATTATACACACTGACCTAAAATGACATGTTGAGATTGAAGCACTATTCACAGAGCTCCATGCAGGCTAAAGTTCTTAATATTTAAATTCCTTTTGTCATTATGAGATAAAAAATTGCACAGAACATGTTTTCTCCAATCAGGACAGAAGCCCATGGGATAGATAAATCTGTTTTTTCTCAGCTTTGGTTCACAGAAATCTATCTATCTAGTGTTTTTCACAAGCAGCATGATTAGTGACAAAAACCAACTTAAATTCTTTTCAGACTTTCTGAATAAGTCTAGTAAGTTTTCAGTTAATAGCTGGTTACTACATAATTGATTACAACAATTTCGATTTCCAGACTTACTGTGGCCCTTTCCATCTACCTATCCTACTGTCCATGTTCTGATGAAGTGGAATGACAGACACCACTTGCACTTCTACAGCTTTCTCTTACACAAGGGAAAAATACATAAATTACAGAAACCTGTGGCATACCTTACAAGACCAGTCTCAATTCTGATCATTCTCCCAAGTATTTGCTATTACACTGAACTAAACTGTCATGATAGAGAATAACAAGACTGTGAAAGTTTGTGGAATCAAAAAGTTCCCTTCCCTGAAGTAAGACCTGCCAGGCAGAGTGACGTGTCTTACATCACAAGAAATAAAATTACCCAGCTTTATGCAGTATCTTTCTAGAAGCAGCACAGCATTACCGCCTGTATTACTTAGCACCTCTCAGCCCTACAAAGCAGAAGGGATACAAATACTCTTCTCAGGCTTTCTATAGAGACTTTTGAATGTTAAATAAAAATAGTGCCTGCTAAATGTCTCTATCAAGCCCTTTAAATTAAGGTGCTATTAAATGAGTATTTGTCTTCTTAAGTGTTTAGAGCAACGACAAAAACTATCTATCTTCTACCTGCCATCTATTAATAATACAGGACTGCAGAATCATAAGGAAATCCCGATTAGAAAGAGAATTCAGGAGATTTTGAAGCAACATCCTGTTCAAAGTAGTGTCAGCTATGAAGTCAGAACAAGTTACTCGAGTCTTTATCTAATTCACAAGCCTTCAAGGTGGCAGCATCACCTCTCTGGGCAAAGTTTTTTCACCACAAAGGCAGTTAGGAATTGCAAATCTTCTCCATATATTAGCCCAGAAATGAAGTTCAATGTATGCCTGCTGTCTCCCAGCACACACCCATGTGTCATCTCCTTAAGGTCTCCTCACTGGCAAGGGAAGGCCACCGTTAGATTGCCCCAACGCCTTCTCTCTGCTAGACTGAGCAAGACCTCAGTCTCGCCACGAACAGAAAACGCTCCAGCTCCTAACCACCTTGGGAAAAGGGGACAAGCACCTCCCTGGCTCTGATGGTTCAGCTCCTTAGAAGATGCAACACAGGAAGTATAAGATATAGTCAGTCTGCTGGAACTGTGTTTATCATTTGCAACTGAGCAATATTAAATATGAATTAATACATAAATATTCTTATCCTTAATAATAATACTATTTTCACCATGTTTCCTTTCTACATGCTATTCTATTTTCAGCAGTTTCATTTTTATGTGCATCTGCTTTCCTTTTCCTTAGCATTCATTTCTAAGTGACAAGTCTTAGCGCACTTTTTAGGTCCTACTTTTTTTTACTATTTACATTTCAGGGACCTGAAATAAAACTTAAGTGGTATGTAAGGAGAAAGCATCATACTTAGCAGAGCCATTGCTTGAAGCTTTTTTTTTCTTTAATATATTATACTTCAAACTTTTGTGAAATTACCTTGACAAAAAACAGGGTTAGAAATCCCACCTTCTCACCCGTGATAACTTGAAATGAATAATCAATGGACATACATTTACTTTAATACTCCAGATTCATGCCATGGCCATAGCTACTAAATCAACGGAAATATATAATTTATTTCAATGAACGTCTTTCTGCCCATTTTTCTACACAAACAAGGATGAGAATACTGTACTTCTTGTCCTTCCCCAGACCCTTAACAACTTTTGAACTTGCTTATTCCAAACAACAGGGACAAAGGAATAGAAATCTCAAAAACATCAAAGCCTCAAAGTTTAGTAAAGTTGGTAACTAAGTAAAGTAAATTAGAGCTACGTTTAACATTGCAGGATTTTTCAACAGTTAATCAGCCAGTTAACATGGGAAGAATGGCAACCAACACATGTAACTGTCAGGCAATACAGCACAGAGTGTCTCCTGTCCATTCAGCACTCAAACACACCAGAAGTGCACAGCCGAGCCATTTCGGTTGCATGGGCCAAGCAGGAAATATTAGAAGAACCAGAAACGTTACAGAAGTAAGGTAATACGGTGCTGCATAGCTGCTAAGGATATAGGAGATGCAAGGTTACTGCAGAAGGGAATCAGAAATGCAGGAGGACACAAGGCCCCATTCAACAGAAATAGGATGGAAATCTGAAGGAAAACTGGCAATGTCAGTCCCATTGTTCACTGGAAAACCTCCACTGCCTTTGTAGTCAAAATGCTGGGCCTTTACATGCTCTAGTTAACTTCCTGTTAACTCCACAAACCAAACTGCAAAGCAAGATTTCAGGTACAGGACTGATAAGACCATTTATAAATTAAAAATCATGCCATCCACCTTGTCATACCAGAACTGCAACCTCCAACATCACACAACTTAGGAAGGTGAGCAAACCATTTTATTAAATTAATTTCATCGTCTACAGAATAGCTGCATATACCAGAAGAATGTTTAATAATTACCACCAGTATCTAAAAGTGCACAATTATTGCTCAGAAAATAATTGAAGGTTCCAAGAAAAAAGGTGCTAAGAAGTTGTGTGTATTTTAGAATTTTGCACCTTACCTTTCAGCACTGAATGCAGACTCTGTGTCGATGTATATAACAGCCCCGTCCAGTCCTCCCATGCTTACAGGCAGTGTAGCCAGAACACTCACCATAATACAAAATTGGGTTTTGCCACAACCTGGTGGGCTAGTTATCTGGGAAAAAAAAGATTAGCAACATAACATTCATTTCACCATAACTCTACTCTTATCTAAGTCCCATCAGCCAGTGTTCCTCCAATTCTGCTCTTCCAGTTACCAAAGGAGGAGACAGCCATGAAAAGACACAACATAGCCCACAAAGACCAACTTGCAGTTACCCCTGGATCTCTACCTTGCAGATAAACTCATCCCCTGAAGAATAAAATGCTTTTCAGACACAGCATTATGCTTATGCTTTATTTCTTTGACATCATTACCTTTAAAATTTAAGGTCCCCTACTCTCCCCCTCATCTCACAAGTTCTTCCCTAGAGACACCTAGCTCTCTTCCTTCTGTCTCTGTGCTACCTTCTAAAATAGAGCAGAATTAGAAGATTCACAGTTGACACTGTCATCAATGGCTTTTAGAGTTGAAAACAAAGTCCAGAGCTAATGAGCTCACAGACATAAACAACTCCTTAGGAATCATCACTACCTTGGTTAAACCAGGTCTCTCCTAGAAATCACAAGGATAATTGCTTATAATCTATAAAGACTGAACGTTCAATATGAACCACATACATACATAAGACACATTTTATCTGCCTCAGAGGCTACACTCTGCAGTATGCAGTGTGTGTTATTTCATTGGTGTTAACTCCCTATTACCACATTTCAACACCAACACCATGCAATGATCCAGACCAGCTCTCCAGTTCTAAGCTCCCACCCGTGCTCACTGAAAGCCCCTGTGGTGAAGCAGCATTCAAAGAGAGCACGCTCAGCTTGCATGAAAAGGTTCCAGTACGATTTTGAAGAGAAAAACCACCAGGACCCAAAGAACACATTGTTTGATAAGATCACCAGTTTCTGAGAGCAGTATTTTTCTACTAGAGATGGCAGTCTGCTGTTCTTTATCCGCTGCACATCTTCCAGAGGTTGTATCTGAATGCTGGGCTCTGTGTTCAGATAATTGGAAGTTCATTACTACTACAGCGGGTCTTTAAATACAATATCGCATTGTCACTGCTTCTGGGAAGGAATATGATGAAATCTTGAATAGTAAGAGGGCCAAAATCCAGCAAAAACAAAGTGACTTTAAGCAGTAAAAACACAGTGATGGGTTCATTCTGATGCTAGTAGCAACAAACTAATAATGCAAGGTGTAAAAGCAAGCCTCTCCACGAAAGGCTGAGCTGTAAAACAAAGCACGCCTTCTCAAACACCTAGTACTGCCAGAACAAAGGCCTAAATACAGAGCTGTTGTTTTAAATTAAAAAGTAACTTTACAACAGACACTCAAAATCAAACTGATTTTTGAGACTATATACACAATAGTTTGGTTTCAAGCAGAAACACTCTTTCACCACAAGATATTACAGTATTTCCACAGTTTTGTTTTAAGCAGCAGCAACATGACTTGAAGCACAGAAAATTAACAGGGAAACACTGAATGATCACATTAGCTACACTAAACAGTTGGTTAAAATCCCTTTAATCACTTTTGTCTTTAAACAAGGCCTGAAAGCCAAGCCATATCAATCAATCTACTTGAAGCTTTAATGCAAGAGAAGCATTAGATTATTTCTGTTTAGAAGCACACACTACATTTAATGAATTACAGATCAGGAATCTGTCATATTTATACAATTATCTGTTCCCCAGCCAGTGTACTTAAATTACAAACTATCATATCAGCAATAGCTGCTACAATTTAATATGAACCCAAAGCATACATAAAAAGTGCAGAGGCAATACACATTCCTTAGACTGTGATAGCCAATGAATCTCACCAGTTGTTTCTTGTTAAAAAGAAGACTTGAAATGAATGAGGCGAGGGTATCAATCCAGTTTGTTAAACAAAAACGTTTGGACAACTGTGAGGATAATTCATAAAAACGTTTGTAGTTTTAGCCTTGCCTGGGAGCTGCACTGGAACCAACATCCATTTCAGTGGCTGATACAGAAGCTAATTCAGCAGAGATGCTATAAAAATGTCCAAGGATATGAGCATCATGTCAGAGAAAATGGGGGAACCTTGCAGTACAACCTAGCACAAGGAAGCAAGCCAGTGGAGCAAGAAAGTATTTCTATTCCCAAAGACAATACTTCATGTTTAATTTGCGTTCTTTTAAAGGGCCTTAAAACAGGCTTTTAAATATTGACAGTGAACAATTTTACAAAACTACATTTTATTGTAGCTAGCACTGGTTCAGCAAGTGTTTAGAACAACAGAATCCTACTTGAAATCCCTCTAAAAATTTAAATTGAATGTCAGCAAAAAGTTTGCTTGGTTTGTTTTACTCTAAATTTGCTCTGAAAAAAAAAATCACCCAGATAGAAACATGAGGACTACAACAGTTTTTAAAAGTATATTTTATTAGGCAGAGATAAATTATTTTTCAATAAGTTATGTATTATTTTCTCTGGCACATCTGTAGGGTTCGGATGAAATCACAAGAAACTAGTTAGTCTTCATCTACCAGAAGATTAAACTCTTCAATATTCAAAAAAAAGTAATTATTTTAATTTTTCCTCATAAAAATTGGCCAAAAGCTCTGACCACAGAATTTCAGCTATGATTTCATCTCCAACTTAAAACGTAATAGCGGCTTGGAAAAAGAATGGTCTGAGACAGTGTAATGCAAATCAAATCCCTCTGGCACTCAAAAAGCAAGAAGTTTTGGCTGTAGAAGATACCACCACAAGTCTTAATCCTTCTGATCAGGTACTCAAATTCCAAGTTTCCAGCCACCCTCACTGCTGGGTAAAGTAACAGAAAGACAATGATTTAGCCATACCAATAAGGAAGTAAATGCTGGATGCAGCATACTTTTGAAGAGAGAACTTCTCTCAGACTTAAAATATCTGTCTAATTCAAAAATAGCAAAAGACAATCTACTTGTCAGCTATGCTCCAGTGAATTGCAAAAAAGCCAATTAATGTTGTTAAATCCTAAAATCACTAGAATCCAAAAAAAAAAAAAAAAAAATACCTGAAAGCATTCACAAGCTGCAGTAGAGCATAAAAGCAGCAGAAGCACAGCATCAAAGCAGCAGCAGCAGGCACATGATAGCTTTCTACTAAAACTTCATCTAATAATCCTGATAACACTTAGAGTGCTGCCAACCTTTTAAATGACTTCAGATCTCAAGACTCTTGCAAAAATGCTTTTAAAAATCCCAAGAACCAGGCTTTAAAAGAAAAAAAACCCAGTTTCTGTATAGTTACTGGTTATCTGCCTTTACATTTGCTGAGAAACCCCTAATAGGTGCTGTAATTGCTTTCTACACTTAGTATCTGAAAGGCAAATAAAAAGCAATACACTGTTTTATTTTTTCTTGGACACATCTAATCTTTTGAGTTATTCATCAAAGTTCTAGATCCTACCTAGTTATCTCTACAATACTTCTGAGTAAATTGTTATGTATCAGTTGTCAACCAAGCCCAAGGTGCAGGTGGAAGGACGCAGTGCTTGCAGTTCAGGTCTCATCCACTGCACGTCTTGTACAGCTGTCAATATCTCCCTCCCTTGGTGAGATCCCCCATTGTAGAGAACTGCATCAGGCAGGTCTTCTCATTTTTAACCAAAATATCTTCGAATACAAAAAAAAAAAAAAAATCACATTCAAATGCTTTTTTTTTTCAGAAGAAAACTTAAAAGTGTAATATTACCTTTCCTGGTGCTGTGCTTTTCATTTACATTCAGATAAAAGTTTGGCCTATCTTTGCATATGTTCATTCCCCCCCAAATAACTTTAAATACAATGGTACATAGGGAGTATGACTATTCTTAAAATACAGTTTATCAACAGTCACTCATGTTTTCTTATATTTAAAGAGCTAAATATTTTAAGAAAACACTGGGGGAGAATATTAAAATTGAGTATTGTGGTAATTTACCAGGCTAAGAAGTAGTACAAAACATATAGCTCTGGAAAATTAAGCACTTACGTTAACTTCCCGTAGAGCATTATTTTATATCATCTCAGGAAAATTATATTTGACATCCATAGTTTGAGATCAACTGCTTGCAGAGCTTGCTTTTAAATAAAATTTAAAAGAAAACCAAACCAACATAAAACTTTAAGGTCAGCTAAACTCCCCTAAAACTCCCAGCATGTTAACCACTGCTTTTCCCCAGATCTCCATCTGGAGCAATGCCAAGAACACAGCAATCAGCAAGCCTGAATTCTATTACTGCTCTAGAGCCATTCTGCCTGGTCTTCAGGCAAGAACACATCAGACAGACTGCATTGATTGCTGAGTGACAGCTCCATTTAGGATTAAGAACAAAGACAAATATTTATAACACTGTTAACAGCAGCCTTTTAAATTAACTGTGAGGCTCTTAGAATCCAAAAAGAGCACATCCACTTGGGTTTTTCTAGCAGAAAAAACAATTCATATTCAATATTTCAAATATTTGGGCACCACTCCTGAGCCAGTCACAAGCTCAACGACAAATCATCCTAGCACAGAAAAGACACATCTCTATTCTACTTCTTTCTCCTACCTCTGCAGCAGTGGCTCTCCATTTCAGCTAAAGAAGCGCAATTCAGAAGTTTAAGCAACATAAGCACGTGAACAGCCATTCTCTGACTCCAGTGAGGAATGGCTAGTGGACCACACAGAACTCCTGGAAAGCTAGATTGTAGCTGCAAGCAAGCATCATTTCTTTTCAAACAAGGACTGTGCTATTTCATCACTTGACCACATGAACTAAAATACATAAGAAAAGACAAAGTCCAGCCACTGCTTTGCTGATAAAAAAAATATTTTTAGGAACCAAAAGCTCATCTCCTGCTAAGGCACTATGGTCAACAGCAGCACAGTTACAATCTCAGGACCACACATATCAGTACTACATACACTTCCTAATATGTAGGAACAGCTCTTCTTCAAAGAAACAGAATTCAGCAAGTTGTTTCTCCCAGAATTTAAAGACCTGCGGTATTCACCTTAAGTTCTTCTGATCCAAATTTCTTATAGTAAATTGACAACAAAGCTAGGCCTACATATGAAGAAAATATTAATTCTGACAGATCAATTTAAGTTCATGGATGCATTCTTAAACATTTTTATGGTAACCTGCATGTTGCATATTCCATTGTTCACAAAAAGAAATACTCAGAATCTTTAAAAAATAATAGCCCCTCATTACATAAGACGTCCTAGAGCAGAAACTGTTTAGTCTCAGCTCAGTGTTGCTTGAGCTCTAGTATGTTTTAAATCACTGTTAGATTTCATAAGTCATTTCTATCAGAGATCAAAATCAATCTAGCTTGATTATAGGGTGCAAAAAAAAAAGTATTTTCTTCATAGTAAGATTTTCATAACATCTCATTTTTATTCCTCTACTGTGACAATTTGCCACAGTAGACAAAGAAAAGCACTTGGCAAGGACTGCTCTCATCCAAAATTTTTTGTGTATTTTATAGTGTTCGAAGCACCTGACACAAGACAGTCCAACCTATCTGTGACTTCTGACTTCTAGGTAGAATGCTCAACTAAAGTAAAATATATTAAACAAGTTACCTCTGTGAGGGATCCACAAGGCACTCCACCATGCAAGACTCTATCCAAACTATGAAGCGTGGTGGATAAAAAAGCTGAAGAAGGATTGACAGACTTCCTTAGTTTCATTTCATACGCCTACAAAAAGAGGGGAAAAATAGCAAAAGAAAACAAGCAAATCAGAAAATGCTTTTTTAAATGGAAATAGGAAAATTGTATTTGCTTTCAACAACCTGGTATGACTTAACACTCGACAGTGAGAGAAGTATTGTTATATTCAGCTATAGTCTGCTCTTAGCTCATCATCATTCCTCATATTTATATCCCATTTATAGCTCACAGAGTAAATTTAAGTCTTTTTTTTCTCTTCCTCACCACAATATTAAATAATAAGCCTTTAATCATGATGTGACAAAAGTTGTTTCTGCTGCTATTCAACAAGGTTTGTTTCCAACCTGTAAAACTCCCTGATCAGTGTTCATTACCAATTTGAAACTACATGGATGGAGGGAAAGGTTTCCTAAAGATTCCCAAGTCTTTGAATAAGCCTGGGGTGATATTGTAGCCATTCACAGTTTTCCACTTTGGTGAGGAAGACTTGTCAAGAAGACAGGACAGGTACAGAGCTGAAAATGGTTGGAATTTCTAACTCTTCAACTGACTAGACAAACTGGTCCAAGATTAGAATTCTGTGGTTTTTAAGAATTATTCTCCTTTGGGAAATCAACTTAAACTAGACAAAGAAAAAATAACAAAATGAAAGTGCTGATCTGGAAACAGCAAAACATGTTGCTGCTAAAGAAGTTTGATTTTTAGGAGGAACAGCCCAAGACCTATAAACACAGTTGCTCTATAGTACAGAGTTCCCAGAGGTTTCAGGCTCCTGGCCCAACAAGAGAGATTTGAGATTCTCAAAGCCCTGTCACAGCATACCACCATAACCTGCCATAAATGACCACTCCAGAAAATCAGATTTCTCCATGCCCGAGAGAAACGCAGGCGTCAGATTCATTCCAGTCTTAAGACACTCTGCTCGGAATACAATGTACTATGGAAGCACCTCCACAGAAATCATTGATAACTAAGTAAATAACCACACCATGGAATCCCAGATGTTTTAGTCCGTATTTGTTGGGCCAACAAGCCAGAAAAACAGCTTTCAAGTCACACAACAGGCCATTATAACCAAGGACCTGTACCTCACTCAAAAGGGAGAGGAGTTTGCAAACTTTAAGAGTGAACACATGTACTAATGAAGAAGGACTTGAAACACTTCAATCATTTTTTCATTTAACCTCTGATAGGACTTAAACCCTGTAAACTGAAAATAAACACTGTAGACCATGGAAAGAATATTCTATTCTTTCTTTCCTGCCTAACATGGTCTCTAAAATTTTACCCAGCATTTTCTGGATTTAGCCCACAAAATTAAAGTTGAACAAGACTGTCTTTCACTAAAAAAAATTCAATCATTAAAGCAAGAGTCAGTGAAAAATTCTAAGATCCTTAGACAAGCTTTTCCAATCACAACCTCTGTCTGTTTCTAAAGATTTTGTTATTTCTTCCCATTTCAGGGATTTAGTTTTAAATTTATCTTCCAGACACTGGATCTTGCTCAGGTTGTTGTTCAGCTAGATTCTAGAAGGTCTCTAACATGATTATCTTTTTTCTACTCAGCTTATAATGTGATCAAGCCACCCCTAAACTAACTTCCTCTCTGATGAGCTCAGCAGTCCTCACGTTGTACTTCATAATGGAAGGCAAATTTTCCAGAAATTAGGGCTTTACTGTGTATTCTGGCATGCTCTCAGATTTTGCTTCCAGTGTTATATCTGGACAGTATCTTCCCCTTATTTATACCTCTTATTATCTAATTTATTTAGATGGGTTTTTTCTACTCAAAGATATTGTCAAACCTTCTTGCTACATTGGTCATGATGCTACAGCACTCACTCTGACATGAAGTCCATTTGATATCCTGTGTTTGCAAAGATTCAATTCACATCCCTTAAAAACAGCTAACATCTGTTTCTGGAAGTTCAGCTCTGTACTGTAGGCACTTACACAGCTGGTCACCTGTCAGCTGGCTCTCTATTAACAGACCTTCTCCACTGCTGTCTGATAAACTTCAGCATTTGCCAGGCTTCTCAGCAAAGAAACTTGATTGAATAGAGATGTGTGGATGACAGGCAAAAGCAAATGTTAGAACCCTGTTTAAACTTCCATCCCTCTTCAATTTAGTAACAATAATTAGTAACAGTTATCGGTGAAAAACTAGTAATTAGATAGCTTTAAATACATTCAGTACAAGTCATACTAATTCTTCTATTACTAAATTTATTGCAGCATATTAGTGAATTTAAAGTTTCACAGAATTACTGCTACAGTTACTATGCCAATTACACATAATAAACTTTGATATGGATTATTTTTGTCAGGAATAAAAAGGGAGTTGCATTGACTGAGGTCAGAACTGTCCATATCCTCTCTAAAAGACATATTTTCACATGAATTCAAAAAAAGAAAAGAAAATGCCACCACTGCATTGCAGCAAACGTGTTTCATTTTTGCACCCTCCCCAGTTAGGCTACTGTAGCCTAAGGCACACTACAGCTCATTTACATGGGTGGAAAAAGTCCTCAAGAGATTATTTTCAGGATCGCTTCACTTCTTGGCACCACTTTATATATATCTAAACCAAATTTATACCAAAATTCTTATTATTTGCTTGCATTAAACAAATTTATTATTTTTTTAGTTGCAGGATCCAAACTAGAAGCAATTTTACATGCTGGATTGCCAGAGAGTATGACTTATTTCCCTACTGCACTCGGAACTTATGCTGCAAGCCTGAACAATCTCATGGGGCTATAATACCTAATAAATGTAACTGCATCAACCTAAAGTACATCAGAGACCTACATGTAAAAATAAAAACATTATGTCATTGTGCAATAAAACTGAGACACCACAAGCCTCCCAGTTAAAAAGATGAGCGACAATGTTCAGCCTTTCCCCAGATATTGTATCAAAACAGTATCAACACAAGCATACTTACTGTCTGCATTTTGGGAGCACAAGCTCGGCTGACTTTACAAAGAAGCTTCTGCACCTCATAGTAGCTCTGTCCCGTCACTTTCATTAGCTCCAAGAGGGAAAGACATAAGAAGTCCTGAAAGATTATAGAGTAGTTCAAAGAGCTCAACCTAGAAATCCAGGCTGGGGACTAAACTGATGCAATCTGTACAAAACTAGTACATATTCCACAGGTTTACCAACTCTCCCTTCAGATACTCATAGACATTGATGACATCCCCTCTCAGTCATCTCTTCTCCAGGCTGAATGGGACCAGCTCCCTCAGCCTTTCCTTGTAAGAGGGATGTTTCAGTTCCCTCTTCATCTTCACAGCCCTTCACCCAACCTGCTCCAGGAGCCCCATGTCCATATTGTACCGATAAGCCCAGAACTGGACACAGCACTCCAGGTCAGGCCTCACCAAGGCTGAGTAGGACAGGATCACATCCCTCGACCTGCTGGCCTTGCTCTTCCTAATGCAGCCCAGGATCCCATTGGCCTTCTTGGCCACAAGGACACACTGCTGGCTCATGGACAGTGTTGTCCACCAGGCCCCCAGGTCCTTCTCTGCAGAGCTGCTTCTGCAACTTCCCTACCTCCACCTGGACAGTAAGTACATAAAAGTTTAAATGTTTTAGTTCGGCAACTATCATTTTAAAGCTCTATTTTTACAAGTCAGCAGGCCAGATAGAGTCTGAAATGCCCCCTACTTTATAGAAAGTAAAGGTCCCTGTTTAATTAAACTACCAAAAAGTGAATTCAACATGTATTAAAACAACAGACACACACACAAAAAAAAAAAAACCCAAAGGAAAAAAACAACACAAAAACACCACACCAAAACCACCAAACCAAATCGAACCACAAAAAAAAAAGAACCCTTTCACCTGACAGGTAGTGATCTGATAGCGACTGAGCCTTTCACACATCTCCTGAGACAACTGTGCTCTTCTTAGTTTCTTAGCAGCCATGCTTCCCAATCTACAGGACACACAAAAAAAACATTTGAAAGATGATTTGAATATGACTGTGTGGACAATTCCACTAACTCCTTGCTAAAGAACAGGGAGGTGTGCATGTATACATAACGTAATGTGATATAGATTTCCCATGTAAGTCTGTGTCATGTTAAATTACGTTACCAGTCTGAATGCAGTTTTGTTAAATTACATGTCCTCATATTTGACCGCGTATGAGCACATATCAGTAAGAACAGAAATGTCAGCCATGTCTATAGGACAGATGTTTCGGGGACATAAGAGAGCTGGAAATTACGCAATCACGAGCTGAACAAGAACTCCTCAAGCTATATTGCACTGGCAAGAAGTAAGTTATCTTTGGATGCCTGAATATGAATTGTAGAACAATCACAGTGAACATTCAGCCCTAGAACATACACTGCTAGAATGCAACACTCAGTTTTGGCGACCCATTGAGTTCTACTGAACAAAACGCCACGGGATGCTGTCCAGCCCAGTACAACCCAAAGGACATAGAAACATACTATTTAGGCAACATTCCTAGCATTAATTCATACAGATATTTAGGCAAAACAAGGGTTTTTATAATATAGTAAGTGCAAATATTGCAAACGTTTGCCATAACACAAAACTGCTACAACTTTGCAGATGCACAGGCCTCCACATCTTCACAAGATGGAAACTTTATTGCCCCCTCTACAAAACTCTCCTTAAACAGGAAGGAACCCCAGAGTTTCAGGTTCCCTTTGCCGCCCGCCGCATCAGGCCGGGTAACAGGGATGCGCCTGCAGCCAGAGATGCAGCCCGGCCCCCTCTCGCCCCGGCAGCAAAAACCGCGGGCACGAGAAAACCCGCTCCCGCCGCAAACCAGCCTCACCCCACGGCTCGGGGGGCTCCCGCGGCACACCAGCCCCAGCCCCGCGGATCTCCGGCCGGCCAAGCCGGGGCCGTGCCGGCCCAACCCCGCCGCGGGAGCGGCCCCGGACACCTGAGAACTTTTCAAAGGCTCCCCGCGGTGGGCGCGGCGGGGCGGGGCCGCCGGGCAAGGCCTGCGCTCGCGATTGGCTGTGCTGCCGCCAATCATCGTGCAGCGCTGGCAGCGGCGGCGCGCGGGGCATGCCGGGAGCGGTAGTTCCCGGGAGCGGGCGCGCCCGGGATGGCGGCGGCGTTGCTCTGGGTAGTGTCCGCCTGCACTCGGTCAGTCAGGAGGCTGCGCTCTTTTGCGGAGGCTGAGGGCCCATGGGGCTGTTCAGTGTTCCTTTTGCCCGTGAACGTGAGCGCCTCCGGGGAGGTGGGAGCCTTGCACGGGGCTCTTGTGCTGTAGTGTAGAAATTCTTTCCGTCCTCTGCACAAAAGCGTCTACAAAACCCCAAAGTCTCTGGCATGGAGAGTGCCATGCGCGCGGTCAGTTGTTCGTAAGGAATATTGGAATTATGTGCTTCATATTTAGGGCTCACAGACACCTGGTCTGCTGCCAGCTGTGAGAGAAATGCCCCATAATGTGGATCACGGAATCAACTAGGTTGGAAAAGAGCTCTGGGGTCATCGAGTCCAACCTATGACCGAACACCACCTTGTCACACACTGGCACTAAGTGCTACATCTAGTCTTTCCTTAAATAACTGCAGGGAAAGTGACTCTACCACCTCCCTGGGCAGCCCATTCCAATGCCCAATCACTCTTTCTGTAAAGAAATTCCTCCTAACGTCCAACCTAAACCTCCCTGGTGCAGTTTAAGTCCATGTCCTCTTGTCCTGCTGGTTACGTGGGAGAGGAGGCCACACCCACCTGGCTACAGCCTCTTTTCAGCTAGTTGTGGAGAATGATAAGGCCTTGAGCCTCCTTTTCTCCAGGCTGAACAGCCCCAGTTCCCTCAGCTGCTCCTCATTGAACTCAAGACCCTTCACCACCTCTGTTGCTGTTCTCTGGACATGCTCCAGCACCTTAATGTACCTCCAGAACTGAGGGGTTCAGAACTGGACCCAGTACTCGAGATGTGGTCTCACCAGTGCCAAATACAGAGGAAGAATCATTTCCCTCGTCCTGCTGGCCACACTATTCCTGATACAGGGAATTTCTGAATGTAACAGGGAGAAGCAGTCATCAAACATGACTGATGTGAATGTCTATGGGGTGAGTTTTCCAACTCACTCTAAGTTATAGTAGAAAGTATTGAACTTAATACTGTGTACAAGTTATCTGCATTATCTTTACAGTACTAAAAAATGACCCATCTGAAGAAAAAAGGGGCCAAATTACCTTGGACATCTAACTGAGAAACTGCACACTGGGAACTGCATGTCTGGGCTTTTGTCTATTCTGAAAAGCAAATGCCACAGTGAAGCTGCAAACTACAGAACACTTCAGCCACTCTTCCAAATGAGTGAACAGCAGAAGCTGCAAGAAGCTATCAAGAAATGCCCAACAACCGTAGTTTCAAAAAGAGTCAGGGAATTAGTTTTTCTTTCATACCCTGAAGGGAGCTTACATGCTCAAAGAAGTCAGAGGATTTAAGAAGCTGGCCAGGGAGAAAGCAGCCCATACAAAAGCAACTCAGAGCTGTAGCGAAAAGGTAGCTAACAGGGAGAGATGGCATGGAGGAAGAGCTCCTCCTAGTGTAGTTGGCCTTTAAAAGTTGATTTGAAAAATCTGAGTCACAATTGAGAAAAGCTGTCTAAGGAAAAGGAAAAGATGTCTGTTGCTGCAGTTTAGTTTCAGTGTAAAAAGGGACATGACCATAGCATAACTTGTCATGAACTACTGTTTCCTCCTCGGTACAGGGGTAGCAGAAGCCCTACCTTCCCACCAGAGGAAAAGGGAGCATTGCCTTGATGACTTTTCTTTCCTCCCACAAATGCATCAGGGCTTTCCCTTCACCTCCAGGCCAACAGGCTTCCTTTCCACTTTCTACACAAACAAAATACCTGTATTAAACCAGAGAACTGTTTTGGGATGTCGAGCAAGGGAAGAAAATCTTACCAGCCAAGTAGTTTAGAAAATTTGTGAGTGAAATCAATACAGCCAGGTGCCTGTCCTGCAAGTTCTTTGAACCTCATTTCTCAGAGGTGTTGTGACTGTTCCACAGTCTGCTTCTCAGATATGCAGATACACCTCTAAACCTACTGTCAAATAATTGTGCATCATCTTCTCTGTGTAACTTGAGAGAGAGAACATTCAGAGGATAACCAGAGCTGTGTTCACATATGCTTAGTCACTGCCAACGTTCTCAAGCAGCAACACAGCAGGCAGCACCACAGCTTCCATACGTTTGACTAGGACCGTAGTCGCTAGGGAGTCAGGGCACTGCAAACAGCTCTGCTCTGTGACCTTGGTCAAGCCCCTTCACGACAAGGTGTCTGTTTTCCATCTTGGCTTTTTTTACCTATTTAGTCTGCAAAGAGAGTAAGTGGTGCCGGTCCAATAGACTCACATGTCAGGCATGATACAGCAGAGAACTGTGCTGGGCTAAGCCTTTTGCTGCTTCTGGAACTTATAATAAGAAAGGATTAATAAAGCTAAGAGATGATTACTTTAGAAGAACTGAGTTTCACCACATTAACATAAGAAGGTCATTTAAAGTGGCAACACTGGAGGAAGAGTCACAGAAAGGCAGAAGTATAACAGCAACAACAAATGAGGTCTCATGGGATCAAAAGGATCTAACATCAAGCACGCCCATTAAAATAAAAAAGGGAATGGTGATTAGCTTGCTAAGGGGCAAGCAGAAAGGGATAGAGTCTAATTTTAAGGACACATGATGAAATACTTATCAGTTCTTACCCAAATAAACGCTCAGTAGCTAATAATTCTGCAAGTCCCTAGAATTTAAAAGATAATGGTAAAATGTTTCCTTTCTGGAACAGATTCCACAGAAAAGTTTCTTCCTCAAACCCAAGACAGCCTTTTGTGAGCATTTTCAGATAATAGTTTGCATTCTGGAACATTTCAGATGATTCACATAATTACCAACACAGTGCCAGCTCACTGATACTGACTACAATCCTCAGGTTTATTACTATTTTCCAACTATCAATTCTTGCCTTAAAATTAGCAGTGTTCCCCTACTCCTATGAAAATGTCTCCCCAAAAGAGTCTACTCCAGCAGAATACAGCAACAATTCTGACTCACAATTGAAAAATTGAGGTAATCCCAATATTCAGAGCAATTCCCCACCTTATGCTTGCTGACTAGTGTCTAATTAGCCTAATATATTCCTCTTCCTTGGGGTTATCTACTTGATGCCTACACATTCTTTAATAGAAAGAAATTACCCATGAGCTCTGGAGACTGGAAAACAGTTATAGAACAGCCCATGCTTTCCTGGGATTAAGGTCCCAAGAGGTTGCTCAATAACAGTACACAAAGGGACCTCCGATGAGGTATTCTGTCTCCCCAAAGGAATTGGAGATTTACTTCTAATCCTTTGAGGTTTCCTTTTGAATGTCTCAAAAAAAGAAATTCAAAAGATCTCATAAGAAGGCCTGCACCCTGGTTAAAAACACTTTATTTTCCATGCTGTCCATACCAGCACAGCTTTAGCAAAGCTACTTAAATTTCAGATTTTGCCAGATGCACCTGCTTCAGGGATGGGGTGGGGGGAAAGGAGGCCACCTTTCTATTGTTTCTAGAAGCTGCTCAGCACTGTTGCCATTGGCTGTAATAAACAAATCAAGAACAACAGACCTGTGAAAAAGTTACCCATCTTTTTGTTTTGACTTATTCTTCCCCCCACACCCCAGTCCTCTGAACCATCTGTGGACCGGATAAATGCTTCTCCCCAGGCAATTAACCTTTTTCCTCCTGCTCAGGAAGGATTAAACCCAATTTTAATGAATCCTCCTCAGGTATTAGTGAAGACCTGTCTGACCACACACCTTTATACCCAGGAGAAAGACTTTTTTTTTCCTCAGGATAGACAGAAGGCATTTCTCTGTTTTCTGCCTCTTCATACATGCTGCTATGAATCCAGAATTATCCATAACCCCAAAAACTATTTCAGAAATATTCAGCAGCAATGTAGAGTTTTTTGAAAGGGAGTGTCTGTACCTCCTACTGTTTTTACAAAAAAGCAGACTAACCACACTCACTGCTATTGCAGGCAGAAATACAGCCCCACCTGCATGTTACAGCTTTGAAAAACTCATCTGCATTCGCTTTCTAACCAAACTACAACAAACAAATTGAGAGACTTCGGGGATTATTCCACTTTTAGCCTGTACTCATCTAAGAAGATTATCCTCCAAGATCAGCTTCCTACTTCATTTAGCTTTTTCTGGTTAAAGGGACAGGAGGAGTCATTCAAGTCTTTGGACTTTTTTTATTTCCCTGTTAAGTTTCTGGTAGATGTGAAGGCCATGAACTGATACAGCAGCAGCATAATAGTCTATGTGAAGTTGTTGTTACTAGAGCAGATCTTTACCTGTACATGCTAAACCAAATTTACCCCACATAAAACAAACCTGACATCCTCCTGCCTTTAACCTGCACTGCTTTTTTACTGCCTTGTCTTGACCTTCCATTTATTGAAGTTGCTGTGGTTGTCCCAGTAGTGATGTCTGCAATCACCAGGCCTTGCCACTCTCAACACAGAATTTCCTGCAGCTTTCCCTGAGATGCTGAGGTAGACGACAAATATCACAGGAGTGGGCCTTTAGGAGCATTGTGATCCTTCACAGCATCCAGCATCTATTGAGAAGCTGCAATTAAGACTAGAAAAATCCAAGTACCTCACAGTGACCAGTAGTGAAAGGGCACTGTGTATCCCTTGTTGTCACACTCAGAGTCAGACACCATGAAATTAGCACTGATGGTGCCTGGTTTTAGCAATTAGGGTAAGCCATCTGTTGCTTTCAGGTGCAGCCCTCGCTCCATCTGTAAAATTCTTCAGTGGAGAAAAGAGACAACAGGAACAAATGGACTCGACTGAGAGATGAGCTTTTTTGCCCAGACAACACCAGCAGAGAAGAGTAGATCTCAGACACTCATCTCTGTGCAGTTGCCAGAAATGGGAGAAAAGAGTCTTCACTTGGTGATGTTACAGACTGATTGTTCTGATAACCCTGCAGCTGATCTCAGCCCAGTAGCTCTTATTTCAAACAACAAACACACACACCAGAAAGCAAACAAAGCTTGGAACATTTCATTCTTTTAACTGTTTTGGTCTGGGGCCTTTGCCTGTTGCATGCATTTCATTCTACTTATTTTTAAAGCAATGAATGAGATCCCTGTGGCTGGAACTACAAAGGAAACTACTCCAGACATCCTCACCATTTTCCCCTAGAAGATGTTGCTGAAGTGTTTCCAAAGGTGGCCGAGTGGCCTGGAAGACAGAGCACACCACCAAACCTGGGCAGAGGAAGCAGAAGAATGTCTCCACTGCCACAGTATTTGTGCTTTATAGTTTTCTGCTTGCCCGTGAAAGAATGAGACATCTTCATGCCCTGCAATTGGATATTACTCATGCTCACACACACCTACAAGGAACTCAGCAGTCTCAAACAAGATCGAAACAGAGGCCCAGTGTCCTGTGTCTTAGCAGTGTTGGAGAACAGATGGAAGAGATCTCTTAGTGGATAATTATAGAAGATTTAACCACAGAGGAAAGAAGAGCTCAGGTTAATTCTGTGGTGATTATTTTTTTACCTTGAAGCATGGTACTTCTTACCCATTTTACTGGCATGAGCAACTCAATTACTGTAGAGACTATCCAAGCAAGCATGTTTGTCACTCAGTGTTTGGGCACGATGCTATAGCTATGATCACATTATCCTCACCCTACACTGACTACCCATGACAAATTGATTTTACAGAGCCATAGCTATTTTTTAAATAAATCACTCCAGCAAATTGTATTAAATTAACTATGCAGCAAATTAGGCCTATACTTAATTGAAATAAAATAGGACATTGGTACAGCAAGAAGCTGAATGCATGATTAGCTGTTTTGCTGAGCTGGGGTCCTATTAATTGTCTAATAACTGAACTTTTGTTTCAGTGGTCTTTAGGAGACAGGCTTATAAATCTGCATGAAGCATCATAGTCCAATCAAGTTCAGTCACTGAAAGAATATTTTCCCAGACCTCAGTTTTCACACCAAAGAGGGAAAGGGCATGAAATGAGAACACTCTCAGCCTTGCAAAATAAAGTGCACCATAAGGAAAGGTGCCACTGAGCTGACAGAAGATAGAGGCATCCTGCATTCATCACTGACTTTCCTCAGCTGTGCTGTCATGGCATCAGCAGGGACAGGCGTATCCTCGGCTGTGTGACTCAACAGCCGTATGGTACCAAAAGTTTGATTCAACTGGCTCTCATTCAGCTTCCACTGGAAGCTGCATGCTTCCCTGACCTCGCAGTGGGGACTCACCAAGTCACATACAAAGGCCAAATGATTTTTTAAAGCCTCTGATTTGAGATGGCTTCATTTTAGGGCTTCCAACTTGAAATACTTTCATCCCCAGGGGTGCACAGCTGACATACTTCTTACTGGAGCCATCTGAAGAGAATCAGGAGAGAGATGTCCCAGACTGGTAAAACTTGAGTCACTCTAAATCTATGGCCACTTTTCAAATACCTAGGCTTGAATGATAAGATCAGGAATATAGACAAGTCATCACAGCTGGGGAATGGGCAGATGAGCAAGATGACTTGTTTGTCTTAATTCTCAGTGTTATGTTTAAAATATATCAGTATTTAAATATATCACCCGGCTTCCTTCTTACATTAGTGAGGATTCAGAATAGGGTCAGTGAATTGAATAAAGTTACAGTAAATCAGGCGAAGAACAGAAGCAGAGGTTTGGGTATTAAAAACACAGACCATAAACACACAATTTTGATTGTTTCTTTCTCTCTGCCTTTAATCTGACAGGGACAGAAAGAAGCTGGGAGGATGAATGAATGTCAGATGTGAAGAAAATCTTTGAGCTTTCAATTTCCTATTATGAACCAGGACTAGAATAGTAAAAAGCAGCAGAGGTCGGAAATGAGATACACTGAAAAAAAAGCAGCATTCACCCTCTTATTCCAGGGATAATGGTTTCAATCTGCTCTGTAGGAAAAGAGACTCTAGGAGAGAAAACCCAGAAAGAGCAGAATGTTTTACAGGGCAAGGGAGGGATACTGCTATTTGCCCTAGACCTATGTATGGTTCACTCTGAGGTTTCATAGCTGTAATTCTGCCATCCTACACCACAGTCTTTTACCTAAACCACAGCGCGAGTGCCCATGCCCTGCTTTGCTGTCTGGGAAGAGTCAGAAGATGAAGAACAATTCTGGAGCCATCCAGAAGCCAAGACTTCTGTCTCCATCCCAGCATACCCGAGAAGGGCAGATGTTTGGTTTCTGTTGGATTAAGCTTTTGGCTGGAGATTAAGCTTTGTTCTGGGTTAGCTGCTGATCCTAACTGGATAGCTTGCCTACCTATCTGCCAGAAATGCCAAGAGTAACACACTGGCTCTTTTCATGCAGTCTGTCAACAATCGAAATCAACACATAATATCAAAACTATGTATTTTAAATGAAATGGAAAAAAAATAGGTTGCTATGGACAGGAATTCCCACAGTCTTTTCTCCCCACTGCTAACTTCCTCTGCTTACAAGTGCCTCCATTCCTCCTTCTGCCTGCTCAAAACTTGGAGAAAAAAGGAAATTGCTGACACCACTTCAGCCACGAAAGTGTGGATATTGAGGGAATCCAAGAAGAGCAAGTCTTTCTTCTTATGAACCAAGGTGGGAAGACTGATGACTTGGTAAAATGAAATTTATTATCTACATTCCACCTCAGAAACACTTCCTGACATTTACTGTTTCTGACACCATTAACCTCTGAGCATGAAGGTGAGGGGAACATAGTGGGGCAGTTCATGTTTTTACGCCAGCAGCACTACAAAGCCATACTGATGCCCCACATGGCTCTGCAGGTTTTGGAGGGCACTTGTTAAAACCAGCTTCTTTCTCTTGTGCAGATTTCAGCACTTGAGGTAAATCCTGGTTTCCTTGGTTAGTGTTCTTTCCTTACGAAAACACGGAAATTTGAAGCAGCTTTGTCTGAGGCAGTAGTAAGTGAGGTCCGTGTTCTCTTTGGTTCTCATCCAATGTTACTGATTTCACCACTCAGTGAGCATAAAACATTCCCTTTATGATTTAGTAGCATTTTACACAGAGCCTGCAAGCTATGAGCGAGAGCCTGCAAGCATGAGACACAGAATAACAAAGAAATTAGTCCAGACTAAGGCCACTACCTTTTCCTTCTTTTCAGGAACCAGTTGTAGGAAGGCCCATGTCTGTGCTGGTGCATGCTTTTGTCTTGCAAGCGACTGGGCTGCACAGGCACTCCTTTTTGCAATAGTCCGGCTTCAGCACCTGCCAGAACCTGGGTGAGCACCACCTGCCTGTGCTGGGCCTGGCTGGTCCCAGAGGCTGCTGAGCACCCTGGCTATGAGCTGGCACCCTGGAGTGCCTGTATCTGCATTTGAGTTGTACTGATACTTACAGATATTTCAGGACTGGATTTTAGAGGGGCTGATGTCAAGGTTTGGATTGCTAAATCTCATGGCAATTCCTTTTCTAGCAGGGCTTGCTCAATCTTAATCCTTCAATATACAAAGCAGATAAATTAACAGTCATGCTGGATTAGGAATAGGAGGAGGGAGCTTCTTTGTAAAACCTCATTAAAACATCTCTGTCTTGTCAGTGTGTACAGTGAGAACCCCATGAGAGCTTTCATTGCATCTTTGGACATAATTGTCTCCCTTGCATGGTCTTATGAGCTGGCCAGCTAATGATTTCCTTGGCCAAGATATCTGCATTTCAAAAACACCATACTGTGACAAAGTGCCCATTTCTGCCTGCCTTTACAGAAGCAGACAGTTTTCCCACACACAAATAGCCTTTTAACAGTTCAATGAGTAATCGCTGCTCCTCTGCTCAGGCTCAGCCCCAATACTTGGGCTGCAAGGTGGTGCAGCAACGGGGATATTTGATCACTGCTATTGTTATAATAAAAGCTATCCCTGACAGAGCTGTAGGTAAAATATATCTTGGGAGCAGCATTTCCTGCTGACTCCATATAGAGGGCTTGGCAGAATGCCCTGTGCTTTACAGATATTTTTTGCTGGTAACAGAAAAATCCTCCTGCAGGGCTGTAGAGCCGGCCCCCTAAAGCCCTTGACCCTGAATGTGTAATCTCCCTGGAGACCCAATGCACATGAAGAAATATAATCTTCTTGAAGCATCTGCTGTCTGTGTTGTGTTAAAATATGACTGGGATGCAACTGTCCAACCTCCAGCTCACTCATTGCAGAACCCTTTACAGGGCAATAAAAAACCCAATCTCTCTCTATTGCTTTAAGGAGGGATGTTTTATCATGGCTGCAGCCTGAGAGGTATCTGTATCCAACAGACATTTCACATGCTTTTGTGTCCTCGGAAGGCAACGGCACACAACAGATGGGAAACTGAGCCATTTCGCGAGGTCGCGGTCATGGCATCACGTGCAAATCCTTTGCCCACCGGGACCTCATGGCGCATGAGCTGTGCTGGGGAGGCCAGGAAGAGCTTTCCTGCTTGCACAGTGACAATTGGCAAGGAGGCCTGGGAGGACAGCCTTGGCAAATGGATCAGTCTGACAGATCAGCTTTCCCGCTGGGCGTGAAAGGGAAGGAGAGACATTTTTTTCATAGAAGTCACAGAGAAAAGGGGCATCTCCTGTTTTTTAAATTTCTTTATATATTTTTCTGAGCCAGTTGAGGACTTGGTCTCTGCTCTGAAGTCATAGGTGCAGGGAGCAGAAGAGAGTGCTTTAAATGCAGAACTAGCAAGGAAAGAACAATCCACGTGGCTTGCCAATGATACTCAGATCTGCTCTTGTTTCAGTTTTCCGTATTTTTTTTCAACATTGTAAACTCATCTCCTTGACATCTGCCCTGCCCTTGTTCTCAGTCTCAGTCTTCCCTTCCCCCACTTCTCCCTTTAATGCTGGTGTCCTCATTTCCCCTTTTGTACATCTGACCCTCTCACTATGCAGGGATTAGTATCTCACTCATAAATACGTGAAATAGATACGCAGATGATTTAATTTGCTGGGTTTTGTAGGGCTAGTGAGACAGACTGGCATGGGGAGAAGGGTATGTTCTAGCACGTCAGCTGGGTACAGGATGAGTAATGTGAAACACCAGCACCAGTCCAGGAGGGAGACCTCAGTGGGCAGGGACAAGGTAGTAAAACATAAAGGCCAGGCAAATATGGAAGAGCAGAAGACAATGTCAAAGATGTCTCTGCCTCACCCATTTTTTATGTATCTTCCAGGGAGACAGGACAAAAGTAGGGTACATGAGAAGAAAAAGGCGACCAGAAATCCACCCTGGCTGCAGGTGGTTTGAGTTGTTGGTAACTCATTCAGGAAAAGATGCCAGAGGAGCCAAGAAAAATGCTGGTCTAGTGAGATGGTGGCAAGCTAGGAGGGAGGCAGAGGTCTGGAACATGGGGAGATGGCAGTAAAAGCTGCATAACTGGGTGAGGGTGCTGGGGACTGGGGACAGCTGATCTGAATAGGGATTCCTGAGGAAGGAGAGACTACAGAGTGGCCATAAGGAGGTGACAACAAAGAGCTGGAGGTAACAATGCTGTGAAGCCCCAGAAAAAATTGTCAAGTGGCAAGGATTAAGTCCCCAGATCCAAAACAGGAAATAGAGATGAACACTGAAGCCCCAACGGGCAGTAAGACCTTGCCAGGAGGCAGCTAGTGAGGCAGAGAGGAAGGACAGGATGGGCAGTGGAAGATAAAGCAGAGAAATAAGGTTTAACGAACCACACATGACAGCAGTCAAGGCCAGGTTTACTGCTGGCTTTGCTGGCAGCCATAAGGTTACAGGTAGCCTTGCTGGGACAGTGTAACACCACAAGTTTCATGCTGGGTGCATGCCCAGAGGTCAGTGGCCAGGACAACTGCAGCCTGTGCTGTTGTTTGGAGATGTTTGTGCTACTTTCAGCACTCATGCAGCACAAAGCCCCACCATAAGCACACTGCTGGGGGCCATGCTGCCCTTACTGCGAGATCAAAGGACAGCTGTGCGTTGTCATCACACTTATCAACTAAAGTATCATTATCATTACCATACTAACTCCAATCAGCCTCTGCTGTAGAGCCAGTTTACCATCCAGTGATATTAAAAATCTGTTTTGCTAGAGAATGCCAGCATCTATCTAAGGTGGACACCTGTGTGTCACCTGAAGAGGAGATGCACGGAGGAGGCTCCTAGTGTGCCACAAGCCGTGCTCCACTCTGGTGTTGCTGGCATGCTCAAATCATTATCAGGGATTTGCCTTCCTGTGTGGCAGACAGGGCTGGATGGAAAGGGTCAACAAAGGTACCTCCTGGACATTTTGGTCAAGCTCTTTTATTTGTGGAACAGAGCTGGGATGTTAACTCTTATCCTTGAAAATTTCAAGAAACTTTTTTTAATGCTTACTGTCTCTGATAACGTAGCACTTACAGATCCGATTAGGGACATGCTCACATCAATGTGACAACAAAAACACAAGGCCTGGCCTGGAGAATTTGCAATGTGACTGAGATTGGAGACAGCAGACAGATCAGTGGCCAAAAGGTGGAGCAGCAGAAGAACAGGACGTCTAGGATCAACATTACAGCCTGGGTGGGAGTACTTTTGGTTGATGCCTTAGCTGAGGAAAAGGAGTGGATGGGATGGGTTTGACTCAGCAGAGTACACACTGCTCTCCTTAGCAATAATAGAGTGCATACAGTTTGGAGGCCAAACCTTATCAAAGGAACCAGAATGTTTCCAAGTGATAACTCCCCATTTTTAAAAGATGAAGCAGGATGGTATTGTATGTTTGCCTTAGACTTAATCTGATTTAAACACCATATGTAAAACATGTTTGAAAAACCTAGGCCTAACTTCCTTCTCTGAGCTGACTGCTTAATGATTAGAGGCTTTAATCCCCTGACACATCTAACTGAGGCCATACCAAAGCACACAGACATGCAGCTCGCAAGGTCAAGAACATTCAACTTAGATCTTAACCTTTCTCATATGTATGTGGGCTTTATTTTGGATATTCTCTGGATCTCATCTGCTCAAGAAAGTGGCAGTGAGTGGGCAGCTAAACAGGGGATGGCTCTTCTTTGCTGGTAGGAATTACAATGTAGCATGTGTGCCATCAGCTATGTTTGTGCATCTAAACATACTCACTATGTGTATACACATTTATGTGAAGGATTAGGTGAAATTCTGTATTATTCTACATTCACTGAAACTCAAAGAGATTGACCAGAGAAGCTTTTAGCTGAATTTAGCCTTGAAAACCTATTGTGTACCATAATGTGGAAGGTAGATCAAATGCACTGAACAGTAATTGCATACTGCTGCTATACTTCTACCCGACGGCAAGCGTGTAAAATGTTCTCTGCTTTTCAACGCACTGACAACTGCAACTGTTGTAGGCTTCAATGGAAGGTACAGCTCATCAGCAATCATTTAACACAGCATTTTTGTTCAATTGCCAAAGGAGGGGTTCAGACTTAGGGTAGGGGGGCTTGGTTACCTGTCACTGCAGCATGGGCTTACAGTGGAGATAAAGCATGGAAAAGGACAGGATACCCCAAAGGAGCTGCTGGAGAAAGAGGAGCAGTAGGAAGAGCTGTGGTATCAGATGAGTGGTCTGACAACAGAAACAGCATCATAGATAAGCTCTACAGGAACAGCAACACGAGCTGATAGAGCAGATGGTCACCTCAGTTTAGCCTTTAACATAGCTTGTTGCCCCTAGCAATATTTCCCCAAAAGTAGTCTACTGATGGAGATGGGATTATGTAGCAGACAGAGGGAATCAGTCCTATTTTATACAAGATACTGGGCTGCCTATCGGCTCTGACAGTCCCCTCATGTGCTGGCTTTGACTTGGGCAGACAGAGCAATGTGATGATATGCACAACTATTTCTGGGACAGCTTCATATGGTGGAAACCACGTAGTGCTTTCCCACTTTCCCAACTTTGTTGGAACGTTATTAACTCAATCCACAAATATGGAAACTTGGTTAAGAGGTAAAGTGTTAAACTCCCTTTTCTCTTTCTGAAATGACCTTTTGGGAACTGTCAGGACATTTTCATCAGCTCCTGATAAGTGCTATTTGGAGTTAATTCTGACCCACTTCAGTAATTCTTCAGAAGCAAGAATTATTTCATTAGTTTGTGAAAAGCACTTAAAAAATCCTTCAGTGAAAAGTGAAAATACTGTTATTCTCATTCCCAAAATACTAGGTAAAGAACCACACTGAAATAGCAATATAGAAATGTTGAAAAGGTGATTAATTACAATGGAAATCAAATTCTGAACTGGAAAGTGTCCCATATATGAAAGGCCAGACATCTATAAGCATATGCACATCTCAGCTATTTAATAAATGTCTCAATTGCATATTTATGTATTTTTATTAAAGAGCAAATTGCTCGTATTTCCTTCTCTTTCTTCTGCATTATAGCATTAAAGCAGGACAGCATGCCAAACAACAGTATAAACAAACAGCATCACCAGATACTTAAGGGTCTTTAGCTCCTAAATTGACTAAAGCATAAATACAAACTGACGTCAAACATTTGGGATTATCATTTAAAAATTGCTGTTTTCTGAGACACTAATGAAGGCCATTCATATCAGAAAATCCAGTGGCTACAATAGGAGGAGTGAGCTGCCCAGACTCCAGAGTAAAGAGTCAAGGAAATGATCTGCATCCCTTAGAATAAAAAATCTGCCAGTTTGCTTTAGATCTGTGAGAAGTGCCAGATACAGAGAATATGAAGAACTTCTTTCAACCTGTCTAGCTCTCAAAGATTTGGGAATGTCATGACCAGTCCTTACTCTGCCACCATTATCAGCAGTGCTTTTATCACCCCCTCTACACATCACAATCCTTGTACAGTGGAAGCCCATCCTGGCTGTGCACTGGAGCTGCACAGCACACCCCGTGCAATGCAGAGTGCAGTTGTGTGATGCTACTGACCTGCTCCAGAGCTGTAAGAAGTCACCTTCCACATTTGCTCTTCAGGGTCTCAATTAAGCAGCTGAAATTTTAAACAAGATCTCAAGTAAGATCAGAAGCAGTGATGAAGCTTATTTGGATCTCTGTCTTTCTCCCTCTTAAGCCTGGAATTAAGAGTATATTTTATAAGGCAAAATGCATTCCTGAGTAGGCATTTGTACTAATTCAGGTCCTGAAGTGGTATAGCCAAATGGCAGCACACTCTGAGGTGTTTCTATTCTGCTTCTCAGCATGATTAGCTCAGCAGGATGGAGCACAGCACTGTATGGCTTTTAGTACCTATGCTGGCTTAATGAGCAGTAGCTTGCATATCCCAAGGTGACGTATTTTTCCACGAAGTTGTAAGCTGGGAATCACCTAAAGAGGACCGGAGATTTTAAACACTCCTTAGAGTTCAGAGTAAGTTCAAGCAATCATATACTTTGGGGCAAGCAAACATTTGCGTTTCCACAAGTAGTGAAGATTTCAGTGGGAAAGCACAACTTTGTATTTGAAGATGTGGTGCCTTTGGACAAACTAACTGGGGCACCCCCAGCCCCTGCCTAAGACTTCTGTCAAAACAGCACCTTTTCCTTTGGCATCTGTGCCAGCTGCCCAGGGGCCAAAAGCAGAGCACGTACTGGGGGCACCACCTGCTTCTGTAAATTTCCTCTTGTTCACAAAGCAGTAAACCCAGTGGTCAAACCCTTGATGGAAAGGGGCTTTCCATCCTAGAAGACGTAAGCTACTCCACATGGTACAAATTCGCTATGAGGTCTGTGGAAGCCTTGCTTGTGATGAGCCTGAAGTCCAGAGCCTTACAGCCCTTAAAATCAAAGTTCCCCTGCCCAAGTGGAGACAGACCTGTGTTAGCATAAAAACTTGAGTGGTGCCAAGGCCCCTGAGCAGCTGCAGAGCTTGCTCCATTCTCTGGGACAGAAGGTGGAAGGAAGGGAACATCCCTTCCCCAGCAGTTGGCTCAGGGCACTTCAGGAGGAGTAAGGGAAGACAGGTTCAAAGGGAGGCCATTTGCCAAACAAAGACAATGCTAATTTGTTCTCACCAGCTCTCTGACCCAAAGTGGTCATTAGGTGCCAAAGCAGCTGGGTGAGGTGACACACATTACTAACAGCTTCTGGTTTGGTAAGGGGCCGTAAAAGAAGAAAAATTTCTTTCTACACCGGGGGATGGACCATAGAGGGATTTGGTAGCTGCCAATGTGCAGGAAGGAAGGGGAAGAGAGTATTCTCCCCCTCAGGTGGTTCAGCTGCAGTTTGCAGGCAGAAGTGGCGGAAAAGAGCTCAGCTCTGCAAGCCTCCCCCTTGAATACAGGGCATATTTGCATGTATTCAGGGCCTAGGATAAACTAAAATAGAAAAACATTTGGTTTCAGTTCACATCTTGGTTGTGGCTCATGTTTTATTTACAGAAAGGGCAGAAGTTTCCATGAGTGAAGAAATCCCCTTTCTTTCTCTGTAGGTTTAAGAAAACCAGTCAGCAGCAGAGCAATGCTACTGAACTCAGGACTTCAGTCACCTGCTTCCTAATTCTCAAAGCAGCTAAAGCCCTGCAGTCTTTTTTTTTACCTTTTATAGTCACAGGACTAGTCAAGCAAAATCTTGATTGGATTATTCCGCTTTAATTACAAAATGCACTCAGACCAAAGGCGCAATAGTACCTGGTTCATATGTACACATTTCTCTCAATTATAATACCAAAGACCAAAATGCCATCTGGTCCTGCTGTAGATCAAACATTCCCTTCTGGCAAGATCTTTGGAGTATGAACAGATACAACAGTAATGCTTGAACTGCCTTTTGTGTGAAGGACACCAGACTCTGTATTTATTTATCACATACTTTGAGATCCTTTAGGGTGGACCGTACATGAGATAAGCGAGAAAACAGATGCAAAACTGGAACCTTGGGAAGTCCACATCCCACCACCCCCTGGAAAAGAAAGGCAGAGATCAGGGTCACTCTATCTTTGCTGCAGTTAGGACAAGGTAGATAAATCACAAGGTTTTTTTATTGCTGGTGAACTCAAAACAGGCAACTTTAATCTACTGAGGAAGATACACATACAAACAAATGTTAGGCTTTGTGCGTTTTTTTTTCTTCTTAATGTAAATGTCTCTTCAACTTCAATCCAGCTCCCGAGCTCTCACTGAGCTGCCACTGAGATCCTGGTAACATGCTCTGGGCAGTTCTGCAAGATGTTATAAGAAGCATCACATGTATTAAAAAGGGAGATTTTACAGAAAAGACAAAGCTCTGACAGCAGCCATGTTGCTCAGAAAGGAGAAGTCTGGCTAATCCTGCTGCATTAGGTATGTGGTATTATACATAATTAAATGATTTAAGAATTTGCCAGGTCCTTTTCTGTTTCTGGTGTGCAAGCTGCAAGTAAAGTGCACTTCTGGGTATAAATAACCACTCTATGAAGATGCAAGAGCTGGGTGGTACACATCAGACACCAGTGGAAAGCAGACTACAACAGCTGTTTCAATGACGCAGGCAATAAGGATAATGCCCTCAGATACGAGATGCTGCTGGGAAACCCTTCCATAGTCTGAGCAGTTAAATATTACATCACTCAGCAAAACACAAATAAAGTGTCATTTATATGGGACCTTCTAAACTACAGGCAATAACAGACACAACTGCTATTGCACACCAGGTTAGCTCTGTGGACAGCCAGTCCTCCACACCACATTGCTAACTCCTTTTAACCTTTCCAAAGAGCTTTGTAACAGCCAAGGAGAAAGCAGGGATCCTAAGGATCTTTCTATAAAGCTGAGGGCTTTACGTGATGTGGGGGTGGTGTAGGAGGCAGCACAACACCACATTTAAGCTATGCTGTGAGAGGACAACCCAGCTTTAGACACTGCATCTGATGATCTTGACATAACTAGGGCCAAAATGGTGAGATCCCAACTCTCATCTGCACCTTGCAATTCTTGTTCTGCTCCAGTAGAGCTCATCTACATGATCCCACACACAAAGCTTTTTTTTTTCCTCCAGGTACAGTTTCAGGTGACTATTTTGCCTGGGTCTATACTCCTGAGACCAACAAGGCTGATAAACTACATACTGTTCCTCTGATTTCATAACACTGGCATCACAGCATCAAAAGAACTATCTGTTCAGTGTTTGTTCTCTTTTAATTTAATGAACTATAAAAAGGTAGCTCTAAATACCCACCTAAGTATTCTCAGTGATTCAGGATACATTGCATACCCAGGGCAGATTTGATTAACTCCTTGCCACCGTTGTTTTCATGCGTCCATTGCCAGCAATGGATGCCATGTGAAAAGGGGAAGGGAAGGAATAAAATAATTGCTCTCTGTGTGATACAGAAAGGGATTAACACTGCCTTGTAAGAGCAGAACCAACAAACAATTCTACTCACAGGGCCAGCAGTGCTTTTCCTCTCAGGAAGGGCTGCACCAGGGCAAGGAGCAGGTTCACAGCTGAGCACCCCCTACCAGAGACAAGGAACCTACATGGAAATGGCCCAACTATTTCCAAAATAAGAGTGGAATCCTACAACAGATTTGCATTTCAAGCCAAATTATCCCTGGTACAGCTCTGCTGGCTGTGGTGGAAGAACAAGAAAAATAAATCTGGTCCTACAGGACAACTATGGCAAGCCTTCCCCATAAACCAGTTCAGGAGTGAGACATCTGACAACTGGCAGCTCCAAATGCTTCTTCCTAACTTCAAAGGCCAAGACTTGATAGAGTGAATTACAAACTTGTTGCTGCCACTATCAAACACCTTCCCTGCACCACATCTGTCCTTGTACTCCGTAAGTGTTCCCAATAGGTTAAATTTCAAACTGTCCCTGGTGCAGGTAGGTCTACAGTGAAGCCACAGCAGTCCCTCCTGCTCCACCTCTCTATAATTGCTCTCACACCCTAAGTCATTCAGGCAGAGCATGACAAAGTGCGTGCTTCTCAGATGGGTGTTTTGCTTTATATTTTTTTAATAAATGTATCAGGCAGCATGGTATATCTCTTGCTGCCTCCAAGTACTGTCATGACAATGTGGTTGTGATTATTTAAAGCAGAATTTGAGAAGAAAAAGCAAATCCACTGAGCAGAACACTAGGTAGAACTGAGCCAAGGCCTGCCAGTGCTGAAGGAACATGAGAGTCAGTGCCAGAGGACCAAATCCTGGATCCCATGTTAGCCACATGAAGGTTTTGACCTTCAAATACAATGGGCTGCAGCCAGACTAAGTCATCGACATCACCAGAAACAGAGGAATCCCTGGAAAGGAAGGCAGAAAACTCTTGTGGGCTCTGTAGTCTCTACAAGGTTTGCACAGCTGAGATGGGAGCTGGAATCTGCAGCAGACCCTCAGGCAAGATCTGCTTTGGGGGGACAGAGGAGATGGGAAGACTTGCACTACTTCTTTGCCAAGATTCAGATAGCACAGATTATGGTAAAATTCACTTGGCAAAAAAGGCCTTTATTAGAAAAACAAAAAAAGAAGAAAAAAAAGGAAAAAAATTCTAGTGAGTATCAGGACTGAAATTTCAAAAAGTACAAGATCTGTATAAATTCAGCAAGATGTCCAGCACCAGATTATTTCATGGTGCAACAAAGAACCTGGGGAGAGGCCAATGGGACCTGGTGAGGGGAACACCATCTATCTCCCCAGCAGACTGCCAGTCTTAGGTACTTCTCAACAGCAGATGGATTTTCCTTGTTCCTGCAGCATCTCAGGTCCCACGGGAGGTATTGGTTGCAAGCAAGCACCTGAATATTGCCTAATGGAGTAAGCCAATCAATAACTCAGCTGGAGTGTCCATGCCCATCCACTGATTAGGTGGGGTTTTTCTGGATGCATTTCTGCTGTAGCATTTCTTTTTTCTTCTTTCTCCACTTTAAAGTGTAAGCAAAAGGACTGCTTTCATCAGTAATAAGTTAAAATCAGAAACGACCTAACTAACAAGTAACTCATATTGGTCCTTGGAGCCCAAAGAGTAAAATCCATAGAAAATCTATTGGTTCCATTTTTTCTGATATATCCCATGCACACCCCCATTAGAAAAATGGGGTTTATGAATCTTATCATACAGCAAGGAGCAGTACCTCGGAGCCAGAGCTGTCAGTCCATGGTAGAGGTCTGGGCTCTCTCAGATTGCTAAGTATGGTTCTAAGCCGCTGCTCAATCCGTCTTCACGTGGCCGTTGGCCAAGGCAACGGGGGCGGTGGGGGCCCCCGGCTCGGCAGTCTCATCAAATCGTAAGCGCAGGGTGTTTCTGATCACCAGCTGCTCCATGATGAAAGAAGCACAAAACCATGGGATGGCATACTCCAGGGTGATCAGGCCCATGAAGTCAAAATCAAACTGGGAATAGTCCCATGGGCAGGCATTGAACTGGCGTAGGATGAGGCCAGTAGTAAACTCCCAGAGGTATGTCCACAGTGTGTAAATGAAGCAGCGCACTAAAATGTTACACTTGTCTTTGAGATACAGATACATCTTCTCCACAATGAGGATGGACGTGCCATAGATGAAGAGTGCCCACACACTGGTAACACCTGGGAACTTCCAGTTGAAGTTGACCACAAACTCCCAGGCAGCTGTGAACATCACCTCACAGAAATAGCCATGGATGGCGTAGAGGTACCATCGTGAGAAAGCGGTCAGGGGTTCTGCCGCAGCCATTCTTCTGCACTCACCCCAGCAGCACTCTGAAAGGAAGAGGGAAAGAGAGGGAGAGAGGAGTCAATAAGAATGTCACAAGTCCTTATCCCCTAGATGGCAACACACAAACTTGTAACAAAGGATAAATCTGAGAAAGCAGTGACTCATTTTTACCACAGCACATTTTAAGTCCTGGGGAAAGGTGGCAGCTTACAGGGCTCCATGACTCAGGATGGGCCTGAACAACATATACTGCTCTGCCTGAAAAATGGGATGCTGCTGGTATTATATTGGTGATAAGGAGGAAGTTGATAAGTACAAGAGCTTTGCCAGGGACAAGGAAGGTTGCCAAAGAATTTACTGGTTGCAAGTCAGTAGAAAAATATAGTCATCCCACAAGGAGCACACATCACCTGTTTGCTCTTCTCAAGAAACAGCACTGTACCTTACTTTTCTGATTCTACTATGGAATAGATTAGATGAACACAGCATTGTAAAACCGGGCCTTTCCAGCTGTTGCCTACAGTCTCTATACCCAAAATGTTTACTGTAGCATAAAACTGAGCTTTGACGGCAGCTATAGCAAGGGAATTGGAGAAGAAAATTCAGAGATTTTACACTTACAGACACCATACCTTGCACTCATTATTCAGCTGAACTTTTATTTTGCCTGTTGAAGAACTCATCCACTGTACGGCTAGCATTCCTAAATTAATTTTCTTATGGTGTCAGACTTGCTGATACCAAGTCAAAAAGCACAACAGAGCCACTGAATTCCATTCAGATTTGGCTTCAGGATAGCAAAGCACAAAGGAGGAGAATAAAAAGGAACAGCTGAGCCTAGACAGGGGTAGTTAGTCATGATAAACAGGAAATGAGAACCAACTCTAATTGTCTATACAGGAAGAAATTGGTGAAGAGGTTTTGAAAAGGCTTATCACTGAACTGCTTCAGCACAATTAGCTTTTACACTTTCTGTAGAGATTCACAAGTCTGCCATGCTACAATCAATGACACAAGGTGATTGTAAGCATCATTTTACTGAAGCCTTGCAGATTTACACCACAGGATGAATTCGACGTCTTCCATTCTTAGAAACTTACTCTTTCAAGTCTAGTTTCTCCACACACTTTACCAAGCACTATTTAACCTGCTCTGTACTTGTCAGTTCTGTGGCACAATGTGCTAGGAAAGGACCACAGTAACCTTATGTACAGTCATTCCATGCCATCTGGAACGAGACTGTTCCTGCTCTGCCCTGTAAACACAGTGCCTCTCTGAACAAAGTATTAACATGCAGTACAACTGACATTCTGATAGGAGATAAGAGAAACTTCCGTAAGGAAAAATGGAACTATAATAATAAACATGAAGAAGATATGCACAGAGGAATACTGAAAGTGAAAAGAACAGAGTTGTATCCATGATCTGTTCACACCTCTCTTAACCAGACACACAAACAACCAAAGCCTTGACAGTTCATATGATTTGGGTGCTTGAACAAAGACCCATTTTCTAATGGCAGAATCCATTTCACACCGGACACTGAGCCATCATTACATGCTACAGAGAAAGGTCAATGGCACATAGTGAGGTTGTAGGTGAAAGACTAAAGAATCACTAGAGACTGCCTCATGTCTCCTAACAATTCAGTCCCAAGAAACCCTGCAAGACAGCAGAGGAAGTGGCACATGAGAAATATGCAGGAGGTGTATATCCACAGAGTCCATAAGAAGCTGATGCATAAGGGCACTGCAAACTGAGGAGAGTTTATCAATGTAATGTTACTTGGCTAGTTTGCCAACACAGTTGATAAGCTTAGGACTCTGAATCCTCATATCATTACTTCATTCTGACATAATTTCAAGAACAAATCAAAAATCAGAGGTACAGCAGTAAGAGAAAGCAGTAAGAAGGTGTCATGGTTTAAACCCAGCTAGGAACTAAGTGGCAGACAGCCACTTGCTCACTGCTCTCCAGTGGGATGGGAAGGGGAATTAGGGAGGAAAAAAAAAAGTAAAATTCATGGGTTAAGATAAGAAGAGTTAAATAACAAAGTAAAATGTAATAATGTAATTAGTTCAGTTGGTTAGAGCATGATGCTAATAATGCCAAGGTCATGGGTTTGATCCCTGTACGGGCCATTCACTTAAGTATTGGACTTGATGATCCTTGTGGGTCCCTTCCAGCTCAGAATATTCTGTTATGTTTCTGTAATATGTAATGTCATTATCCAGAGAAGAAAATTATTGTAAAGATTTTACTAAGTTGCCAAGGGATTGCATGGTTTTCCTCTCTTTTCTATAAGCCTTTCTAACTTTTTCACTTGTGGTCCTTAGTCCTTGCACTTCTCTCCACAGCTTTACATGAAATGTATTTGAACTGTTAGCTGGGAGCACCCTAGTAATTTTGAAAGTCTATTCACAAAGTTGGATCAAATACACAGAGGGTCCTTCCCTCTCCCCCTCCATTTTTATTCCAAGGTTGCCCTCGCCAATTATTTCTGTTGCCTTGTACCTCCCTATAAAAGCCAAAGACTCATAGAAACACATCCAACAAGCCACGTCCCGTTCTACCCCCCATTATTTCCTCTGTGCAATGAAGATTTCTCTTTCCTGGTTCTATACCACATGCTTAATAGAACTCTATTTATTTTCTGTTTCTTTTTTACTGTTCGCAAAATATTTAGTCACTACACTAGAAGTCTGATAATTGAATGAATCTAGATCAGGTCTGGGACATCTACAATACAAATTAACCCATTGCAAAGACCACCGTTGAGTTCTTTTGAATCCAGTGGCTTTCACCACAACTGCGAAGAGACAAACATCAATGCACTGGCACTGTCTCAATATTTGCCTTCTCTACTGTCGTGTGCCCAGTCGGCCCAGCCGCGGTGGAAACTTCTTCTTACAATATGCTTGAAAGAGTCCTCACAGACTTCCTGCTGATTAGGAGCATCCCAAGACAGGGCAGATGCCAATCTGTGGTAGCTCAAACACAACTGGTTCCACTGTCCTAGGCACTAAGCAAATCCACAAATCACAGCTCCTCCTGTAAAATATTTCACCCAAAATAAAACAAAAAGTACATAATAAGACATAAAGGGAATGGAGGATACATTTAGGGGGGCTATCACAAGCCACAGTACATCACTGCACAAGCTGAGGACTGTACAATTTAATGGTGACTAGTCACTTGAGCACTTACAAAACAATTAAAACTGCAGCTTTTCCCAAGCATCTTATTTCCCAGCCACACCAAATTATTTGGTGTCTGGTAAGCAATACTGCACAAAAAGGTCTCAAGGGGGACATAAAGGAGAAAATTGTTGTTTTATTGGGCAGCAATTCATGGTAAAAGAATCAAGCTGAAGTAGTTGCGTGACATTAGCAGGAGAAGCATCCAAACAGAAGGCCAAGACTGGACTCAGTTAAGAAATACTGATTTGTGAAAAGCCTCAAGTAGATAATTGAACTTGATGATGCAAAACTTTTAACGGAGTGACACTAATACTACCAAAAGGCTCTGAATGGATGAGAGCTATTCAGTCTCCCGAGGAAAATAAATGACATTCATTACTGAGGTACTTACAGCGGGATGGGCAGCAGCTTCCTGAAAATCAGAAACACAGCTGCCAGCTATGCAGTTGTCTCAGTAGAGAGCAAACAATGCATGGAGACTGCACACGGATGACCATGCTTGCACTGAGGCTGCTCACACTGTGCTGTTTTGGGGAAAATAAGGAGCTTCTAAATTCAAAGTTTTGAAAATGTCTTCCATCATCAGCAAATTATATTTCAAATAGTTAAAATAGAAATAGTTCCTCTAATACAAAGTTATTAGGAAGCCTGAGCTAGGCCAGCACAAAATTTTTCTTTCTTTCTCTAGTAGGACCTTCTTTCCACCTTGCTGAGAAAAAAAGGCAAGTCTATGGAAACCACACATGGACCTCCGAGGAACACTCAGTCCTTTCCCTGACTGCCCTGCCTGTTTGCATAACTGCTAGCAATGAAGGGGCCAAGAGCCCACTCCACCTAAAGGAAACAAGCGGGAAAGTATATGAAGAACTGAGTTTCTCTACAGAAATCTGGTTGCAGCACCAAATTCACTGAGGACACAAAGCTGCAAGGTGTGGCCGATATCCCCTAGTGCTATGCAGCCCTTCAGAAGGATCTCAACAGGTTGGAGAGATGGGCAAAGAACTGTCTGAAATTCAACAAAAGCAAATCCAGGGTCCCGCACCTGAGGAAGAATAACTCCATGCAAGGACAAAGAGGCAATGGGCAGAAACTGATGCACAGGAAGTTCCACATGAATATGAGGAAAAACTTCTTTACTGTGCAGGTAACTGAGCAATGGAGTAGATTGTCCAAAGAGGCTGTCCTGTCTCCCTCACTGGAGATATTCAAGAACCGTCAGGATACAATCCTGTGCCACGTGCTCTAGGATGGCCCTGCTTGAGCAGGGAGGTGGGACCAGATGATCCATTGTGGTCCCTTTCAACCTGACCCATTCTGTGATTCTGTGATCAGGGCAGGACTTTGCCTTATGGCTGCAAGAAAGAACCAAGATTACACTTTAATATTTTAGAATTTCAACTCTAAAATGGGTATTAATAATCCCCTAGGTTGAGGTAAGATACAGGTAAAACTGATGCCCCAGGCCAAGTAAGGAGAAAGGACTTACATCCCAGACTGTCCCACTTCACGTGAGACCTCTCTCTGCAAGAGGAGCACTTCCATACTCACATTTGCTTTTGCAGGTGATACAGCCTTGGCAGGCAAGAGGGAAGTGATCAGAAAATGGACTGGTGGTAGACCAAGAAA
The DNA here is from genome assembly GCA_013397865.1 of Struthidea cinerea. Taxonomy (NCBI): domain Eukaryota; kingdom Metazoa; phylum Chordata; class Aves; order Passeriformes; family Corcoracidae; genus Struthidea; species Struthidea cinerea. The sequence continues at coordinate 147,623 of VZTI01003110.1, read as the reverse complement.
TAATGGCAGATTTGTCTCACACAAGCACTGCAGGGGAGACCTCAGTGGATGTCGTATTCACACCTGATTTAAGTTCTTGATAACTGCCTGGCTCATTTTTTTTCAAAGCTCTCCTTTGCAGTGGCTTTCTGCCCATTTCCCCGCTACCAAGCCAGACTGTGCTTAAAAAAAAGTCTCTCACAGATTGTCTTTATTCCCTCTAATCCAGCAGAATTATTTAGATGCTCTGGATGAGTGTAATGAGACCTCATCAAGAAACTCTGAATTAACTCTGAAGTGCTAATAAAAGAAAAAAACAAACAAAAACCTCTCTGAGAGAATTCTCCTAATGAGTGATGTCCTGAGGCTATGAATTCTGTCAGCTACTTGATCCACCACAGGTGAACTTGAACTATTGCAGCATGTTTCTTACTCATAGTGCCCAGTTATTTCTGCAAGTCAAAAAGTTAGGGCACAATATTATTTTATAAATTCATATTTCAAATATTTACTAATATTTAGTTCTGTAACATGCATGTTCGTATTTCTAAGAAATGCCTTAGATACATCTATAACCCTATATTACATATCATAATTACTCTTAAATTTGAAAAAGTGCAAAGGAGACACACATGTAATTGGATACTTCAGTCTCTCCAAACAACAGGACCATGAGTAGCAGACCACGCTGAAGTGAAGGGCACTTGCTTCTCCCTGCCCATAAGCTGCACTGCTAATGTCCTCCTTCCTCAGATCCTTATTACCCAAACAGTACTTATGTAAAAGTAACCATTCTTCATGACTTTTTAATTACTTTCATTGGCACATCACTGTAGCTACTGTGTTCTTTAAGAATGGGAGAATCAGATGCATATCTGCTTTCTGCTTTAGCAAGGATTACAGTAGATACGAGAACGTGTTGGTGCAAACTGACATGCATTTTTGAGCAACACCTCTTTAAGTGTAATTCTTATTTTGCATTTTCCCTGTGAGTAAACACCTAACAAGCATACATTTGCAACCATGGACAACATTCAATGAATAAATATGCTGCAAATCTGGCTTCAACATTTGCAGAGAGGTCTCACACACCATTAGAAGTAAAGGTTTACAGAACAGTAGATGTGTACAGAACACTAGGTACTAGATTTGGCCCCAAGACATTAGTTCAGCAGTGTTTAAAGATTTATACAGTTAAGTCTTAGTGGTACTTATGTGCTGAAGTCATAACTCTGAGGAGATCTTCATCCTTCAGGTAACTAAGAGCCTCAATTAACTGTGGCTCAGAAAATAGGATTTCAACTGTACTGAAGTGTGGAAGAGCTCCAGCAGATCGATTAATCAAGCCCTGCAATGAAGCTAAAAGCATGCCACAGACGTCTCCAAATACAGATTCTCAGTGCTTTCAGGAAGGATCTGGAGCCCTGGGATTTTGGTCAGTTCTGACTCATCTGTTTTTGCTGCTTCTCTGTCTGGACTTTACGTCCATCAGGATGCACATTGTCTCCATTCCACGTACTGCGGGGTAAGAAAGCACAGTCTATTTCTTATCTATGTTTTCCCGTCATTTTTGTCTCTAGCTCCTTTCCTAAAGAAGGCACATCATTTCCCTGCCACTCCTTTTCTTGTTCCCTTGCCCAGTTCACTCTGTACCTGCTGGCAGCCTCTGATCCCTGTCTATCTCTCAAATCTGGTCCAAAGAGAATTGGGATACAGTAAAAAAGAATGACGACAAAAGGAGATTAAATTAATCCAATTACCAGACTAACCCAAAGGGATGGGGAAGTGTAGTTCTTAGTGGTAATGCCTGTGTGTGGGCTGCCCAGAAGGTACCATTTCACAACAGAAAGGAGAAAGGTATGGTTTTCTTGGGAAGGAGTGTAGAGGGGGGTGGCTTCTCAGAGGACGAAGAGAAAATATGAAGACATTGTTTAAAGAATAGCTTTCTGACAATGGTGATCTCATGAATGGCAGTAGAAGTGCAGAAAGTGGAGACTTTCCATGTCCTGCCGCACGCATAGCAGGAAATTCTACCTTACATGAAGGCACCTTAGCTCACCTTAGTGACCACTCCAACTTGAGAACAAATTAAGGCAGTAGCTCTTTACTTACAGTGACCAAGACGAATGTTTCCTTTGTACCTGACAGAAGTTAAGACCCCCAAGAGTCATGCAAGTAGCAGACTTGAAAGACACTATGAAAATTACTGAATCCAAACCTGACATTTACAAGTATTAAGCCTAACCTCCGCAGCATCTCCTTCAGGCAAGGTCTTGTTCATCTCCAAACCTGTTGCTATAAGGCTCTTGTGCCTTACCTGCTGCCCTTTCCTGTTTGGAAAAATCTGCCCTGAGTTCCCAACATTTGCTGGTACTACGGTTCTCAAAACCAGCAAATATCCAGCAAGAGCCCAAGTGCCCCTGATGTGCCTCCAGCACAAAGCAGAGACTTTGAAGTCAGAACTCTCCTATAGGAGCAGGCAGAGCTTCCCATTAACACTGAGGAGGAGGGAGCCAGCATTATGGAAGGTCTGTCCCCAAGGAAATGGCATGTCCAGGGGGCACAATCTGCTCTGAGAATCTGTATCAGCCATCCTTCAGTTTTGGGCGCTTAGTTGCTGCATTCACCATTATCTTAACCTGGACAATTGTCTTCCTTCTCTGCAGTGAGAGCAGACCTGAGTTCCTAGAACCCAGTTTTCAAAAGGTGACACAGGTTCACACACCATGACTTCAGGCCTCATAGTTCCCAAATGGGAAACTGCCTGACTCTTAAGTTCCTATAAGCTGGGCCCCTTCATATCAAACTGTGCATTCAAGTACAGTGGTAATCAAAATTCATATGTGTTTTCAAAGGCTTGAGCTTAACACATGGTATCAGCTGACTGAAGAAAATCTGACATTCAAAGAACATAATGCATATCATGCCTTACGAGCAACTCAAACCAGAGTAACGAATGGAGAGAGAGAATTTGTCCTGAAACACGAGAGTTTACAAGATTTTATCTTTTCCACTGTCACTACACAGCCAACACACGCAAAGAGACGACAACATTATGGCAAGACATCATGTGTCACCCATCTTACGTGGTTTCTTACAGCTTTTTGGAAATTCAGACAGTTCGTTTTTGAAAAGGTAGGGTTTTTTTCTTCTTAGCAAATGCCTCATCTTTCCAAAGCAAAATGAAAAGCAAATAAATCATTCTGCTTCAACCTGCAATAAAAATTTGGTCAACTCACAAAGGTCAGTATCTGTAACAAATAAATACGCTTAGCCCAGCACTTCTGAACAGTCTCCAGAAATAAGCCAGAATCAGGATGAAATGGATGAAAGCCAGATTTGGAAAAAAAAAAAGACAAAAACATTCAAACATATTTCACATTGAAAATAAAGCTTGGCAGAGAAAAATACTACAACCAAGGTGCTGAAGTATCTAAAATCCCAGCTTGCTAACATACTGACACAATCCAAGTCACTTAAATCTGTATCATTGACAGATTCAAAGTAGTCTCTCCCCATTTGCTACAGGCAAAGGTCAAGGCATCATCTCATAAAACTAGCTGCTTCTTTTATGGAAACTCGTGTTGCATATACACAACTGTAAAGAACTATTTCCCTCTCCTTTTATTACTCTTCACTGGTGCACAAGCCTTTAAAAATTCCCAGAATTCAACTGATAGTAGGTAACTGGATAGTTTAACTGGACAGTCACTCTTCATCTAGAAGGAACAGAACTGCTGCAGTTCATAAAGAAACACAGCATCTTGGTCTAAGCTGAGTTAGGGCTAAACCCTGCAAGCAGAAGATACTGCATAAAGTCAGATGAAACATGAGAGAGCACACTTTTAAGCACCTTCAGGTTCATAGCCCAAGAATGGGCTATGAAGAGTTTCCTTCTCTCTTTTCCCTTTTGGAAATCTCTTGGTGACAATTCTACATCAAATAATTTTTGCTTCTCAATGTATAATTTTTTTCTTCCTAACATTAAACTATTTCTGAGATTTCAAAGAATCAAGTCTCCTAAGTGCTATCTACTACTCACAAGGCTGTGACTCCTCAAGTTTCCTCCTAACACCCCTGGTCTCAGAGTAGTAAATTATTCTTCTTCACCAAAGGAATCCCTGTGGGGCCTCCAAGATTACCTCATCTACCTCATCTTCTTAATTTCAAGTTCACACAGGCATCAGAGGTAGAAACATCCTGTAAAGGAAGGGTAGAAGAGGATAAATCTCAGAATTCTACTGACCATCTCATCATGTCCAACAAGATCCTCAAGTAGACAACCATGCCAACAACTGGGAAAGGAGCTCTTTCAAGCATTTTCACAATTTTTCCCACTAGTGCCCACCAATTACCATACCATGGGTATTAATCATGCTATCGCTGGCTTGCAAAGTACGCAATCAGCAGTGGAAATATACTGTATGCACAAATAAATTAGTGATGCGCGTTGTACTTTATTGTTCAAATTTATTTCAATTCAGCATCACTTAGGTAAATTTGTCTTCATAGACTTGTCACATTTCTCTGTCCTGAATAACAAGTCAACAAAAACTTAGGTTTTAGGGCCTAATTCCTATACAGCAAACATACCCCCCACTATATTGGGTACTTCTGTTCCTATTTACATCTTTGCAAAAGAAGGCTGACATTTTTAGCACTGTTATTTCCTAAAGGTATCAGGAAGCTTAGCATTCAAGTTACAATCACAAAGACACCATCTTCATGTTTTATGCACACCTGTCATTTTTCTCTTTTGTAAGCCTGAAGCTTGAGATCCACCATAAATCTCTAATGTTTAGTTGTTTATGACTGCCCTTCAAGTCATTCATTTGATTATGTGCTGTGTATCCCAAGAAGGAAGCACAAGAGTTTTCCCACAGGGAAACATGACTGAAACTCAATCTTCTGACAGGTGGCAAGTTGTACACTCAGGAGCTCTTTTAAAAAAAAAGGAATAACTCAACTTTTGTGCCCCATGTAGAACTGGTATTTGCCAGGCTATTTCTCCCTGCCATTCAAGGAAGCTCTTAGCTCTTCAGACATCAATTTCTTAGCTCAGCATTGGTCCATAAGCTTTTGCTGTTGTATCCTACAGTCCCCTTCTTTTCCAATCAGTCAGCTTATGAAGGTACTGTTCCAGTAGTGTTTCCCAGCACCATTCTTCCAACTGAGACATGGGCTCCCAGCTGCAGCTTCATGCACTCCAGCTCACGAGCCAGGGAGCAGGGTCATAAGGATGGCCCGTGTCTCCCCTGACTAGAGCTGATGCCGTCTTGGTTCTTTTCCTGCTGTTTCTGAGCTTCTTATTGCCTCTCTCCCAAATCACAGACCTGGACTGTTCTCTAGTTTGGACTAGACTGTAGATATCTGCTTTAATGAAGGCAACCTGCTATGTCTACATAAATTTGAATTCTATCTATTGCTGTATAGATATATAAAGATATAGAGATACCTTTATATATTGTCCTATTTTATTTGCTGATTTGCCCTCTTTTCCCCTCTACTTGAAGGGGATGGATTTTTTTTCTTATAACTGCCTTTTCTGACAGTGTTCATTTTTGTGCTGAGGTGAGCTTTTACAAACGCTACAAACAATACTATTGGATTTAGATTCATACCTTCAATCTGCCAATCATTTATCACAGCTTCACAGAGCGTGCTCACTTCAGCCTTTACAGAGCCTCTCTGAAAATAGATCCATTTAATATTATGTTTATACCCTTCTTCCACATTTCCTTTTGTGACTGCAGTGTGTCCAAATGACCGTGTCCTACCAAACAGTCTCCCCAATAAAACCAACAGATTCATTGCTCCAACACTGGAAAGAATTTTCAAAATCTGTCTGTATTTATTACTCAACCTAAGTGTAACACTTTGGGTTCCTTAAGACAAAAAAGTCTGTATGTATGTGCACAGGGCTGCATCAGAATATTCTAAATGCCTGAAGTCCAGGAATTTACCTTTCATAGTACAGCAAGCCCAGATCATGAAATAAAGCAATACCATAGCTTCAGACTGTTTTACAGATCTATCAGTTTATGGTTGAGACCCAAATCACATTCACCCCTTTTCTGAGATCCAATCCACACATCCAGCCTTCTGAAAAATTCTAAACCATCTCTTGTGAATAGCAGCTAACATGCATCTGCTTCAGGACTCATGGAATGTGACTGCATCATGTCAATACCAACTACTTCTAAACACCTGAAAAAGGAATTAAGCTTCCATCTTAGAAAAGAAAATCCTTAAGAACTACTAACTCTAATCCTAAACTCAGCAAGGATATAAAAATACTACTCACCTCTTCACTCAACTGTCAATCTGCACAGAAGACATTTTCCACTCTAAGCTGCAGAAAGATGGCACAGTTGCAAAAAGTCAAAGCACAGTGATAGAAGGAGACTTGAATCTGAGTCCACAAACACGGCTACTGCAGTAGAAGACACAGCAATTTTCTTGCTGGTGTATTTGTCTTTATTCTGTTTTACATGCTTCAAAAAATAAAATGTTCCAAAACACGCACAGCTCTTTTCTTATACATATTCATTTAATTCCCAGTGATTGACAAAACATCCTCGTAATTGAAACACAGGCACCAATTGGCCAAGATTCTTGGCCATCTCAGAAGAGAGACAAGATAACAAAGTATTCTTTTACTTGCCTCTGGAAAATGCTTTTTCCAGAATAGATAACTCATGTTGATGAATAATGCAGAAAGTTCATGTTCTCACTATCAGAGCTTCTCTTTCCTTTACAAAAGCACTGATGTTTCTCAGGACAATCCAGACAATACCTTTCAATGACCCTGAATTCCCTTTTTAAAAAGTATTTGTGATGGTCATGCAGGGGCCTTAGGAACATGTGGAGACACAAGCATCAAGAAGGAGAAGTTGGTGGCCCAGTGTCTCCATCCAGCTGGGGTTGTGATGTGCACAATCTTTCCTCAGTGCAGGGCTCCACAAGAAAATGTTCATGCCAGGAAGAATTAGCTAATGCAGATCCAGACGATGTTTTCAGTAACTTTGATCTTACTGCTTTGGTCAGATCAGAGACAGAAACATGATATTCAACTTCAAACAGCTTCAAGCCCAAAGATGGCCTGAGTATCTGTAATTTACTGGCCCCCTTCCACCTCCCTCTCAATATCGGCTGACTCAGTAAAACCTATCACCTCTCCTTAGAAAAGGGAATATTGAGCTGAACTGACCTCACCTTGTTCCCAGAAGAGGCTTATTTTTGAAGTGTCACGGCAGCCTAGTAGCTGAATGCTATGAAACACAGGACACCCTCAGCTGAAACACTGGAAGAGTCATTTACACCAGATAGGAACATGGAAGAGGAAGTAGTAAGACCACAACTTCCCAGCCATGAGGTTCAGTTCGTTCTTTTCTTAACACCTCCTATACTTAGCTTCTCTTTTTGCCAAGTAGCGAGCTTCCACTGATTTCTGTCAACTTGTCAGAGGAAGTTTATTGCACTCTGCACCTGGTTGGAAAGACTCAGTTTCCCCATGGGGCCTGGCAAGCAGAAAAGAAAACAACCACGGCTGTATCATCCTCTACAGCATGGAGGCAAACCTGCCAACCTGGGGTCTCATCCAAAGGCAGTAGAGGCTTTTCAATGGATGGATGATTCAACTGGCTTCCTTCCACTGAACTGTAATCTAATGCTTTACCTAGATACCATATAATTGTCCTTTTGTATTTAAACAGGGGAGACAAGAATAACAGATTCTCAGAATAGTTTGGGTTGGGAGGGACCCTAAAGATCATCCAGTCCCAACCAGCCTGCCATGGGCAGGGACACCTTCCTCTGGACCAGGTTGCTCAGAGCCTCATCCAACCTGGCCTTGAACACTTCCAGGGATGGAGCATCCACAAATTATCTGAGCAACCTCTTCCAGTGCCTCACCACCACTCACAGTAAAGAATTCCTTCCTAATATCCAATCTAAACTTACTCTCTTTTAGTTTAAAGCCACCACTCCTTGGCCTGTCACTAAATGCCCTTGTAAGAAGTCCCTCTCCAGCTCTCTTGTAGCTCTCTTTAGGTACTAGAAGGTTCTATAAGGTTTCCTTCTCAGAACCTTTTGTTGTGCAGGATGAACACCCCAGCTCTCTTAGCCTGTCTTCACAAGATAGGTGCTCCAGCCCTCTAATCTGCTTGGTGGCCTTCCCCTGGATTCATTCCAACAGGGTGATGTCCTTCCAGTTCTGGGGAGCCCAAAGCTTGATGCAGCACTCCAAGCGGTGTCTTATGAGGGCAGAGGGTCCCAGTACAGACCCCTGCGGAACACCATTTGTTCCTTGAAGTCCATCGGGACTCTGAGCTATTCACCACTACCCTTCGGATGCACCAGTCCAAACAATTCCTTATCCACTGAACAGTCCACCCATCAAATCCATGTCTCACCAATTCAGAGAGAAGGATGTCGTGGGGGACCTTGTCAAAGGCTTTACAGAAGTCCAGATAAATGACGTTTGCACCCTTCCACTGATGGAGTCACTCCATCACAGAAGGCCACTGGGTTGATCAGGCAGGAATTGCCCTTGGTGAAGCTGTGCTGGCTGTCTTGAATCACACAAGAGTGTCCTGCCCCATTAATGACTGGCCACAGAGTTCCCAAACTGGCAGGGCTTTCCCAGGGTCACACTATTTTCTGCCCAGATCTTCATTTGTGGTGCCCTTAATACTCAACTGATTTTTTCAGCTTTCATTCTACCATCTCAAGAAAAGTTTAAAGATACCCTCTAAACAACTGGTTGTTATTTTAGGAGGCACAGTTGTTATTCAAGCAGTGAGGAACTGATACCTCCTTTGAGCTGACACTGAGCTCTCACTGACTGAAACACACTTCTGACTTGTTTGGTTTTTTGCCTCCAGTAATCTGCATGACACTATTACTACAACATGATACCATTCTAACAAATTAATTATTTGCATGACATGGTTTTACTAGATTTTGAATTTCATATAAACATTTCATACACTCATGCATACAGAGGCCCAAATTAATTCATGAATTTCAGGCACTTAAAGGTACCTTACAAGCTTCATTTCCGTACAGGCTCCCATTTGTAGTTACTAGAGCCTTTGAAGGTAGCTAGAGATGGGCGCATTCTGAAGACAAAAGTGGAGTTTGATCATTCCTGATGCTATCTTTCCTGCATCTTTCCAGTACCTACTTAGAGGTGCTTAAAGCATGTACAACATTGATTTATTCACCTTGGTGAAATACTTGAGGTTACATAGGGTAGTTTCAGGTCTTATCAAACAACATTTTTTCTTTATCTTGCTTTCCTTCTGGGCAACAATATGCACCTCATGCCTCTGGGCAAAATGCCAATTGAACAAAGATGCCAGTTCTCATCTGTGTGTTGAGAACTGTCTTGTGTTAAGACTAGAAAAGAATTCCTCAGTTGTAAGTAAAATGGTTTGATAATGCTCACACTGGACACCAAAAATAACCCTTTTCAAAAACCCCAAACCTTAAATTCTTTTTAAACCGTCTTTAAAATCTGCTCAACAAACAGAGCATCAGGTGACCCATAGCAAATAGAACCAGAGCGGCACCATATGTTGTCTTGTCCATGTTTACGTAAGACGCTTAAGAGTTGTCATTTTTGTGCCTGAATTGTGCTTCTACTATTGGCAGTCCTGGAGAAACACACTCTGGTCAGCTGTCCATTCCTTTTTAGATGTACACAAACCTGCAGCATACCAGGACTTCTATGACAACCACTAGTTATTAAGCAATACACTGTTGGCAGAATGAGTAAGAATGTAAGTTTTTGTCTCCTGCTAAAACCATCTAAATATCATTCCATAATATTACTAGTCTTGATACATGCAACAACAAATCCAGCACATTACACAAAGACCAAACAGCACTATCTGCACAATAAGAAGTTCATAGCAATGCCAAGGCGTTCAAAGTGTTAACATTTTCAAGTGTGCTTGTTTTGCATAGGCTTGTACTAACTTAGAAGCTAGATTACACTGCAGCTAAGTAACTTGCTTCACTTTATCTTCACTGTCTCTGAGAGTTCCCACAGTTGTAAAGATATGCAAAGTTAACTTAAATATTACATATGCAAAGTGAACTTTTAAATGAATGTGCCTCAACCAAGGCAGTGCTGCATGTGTGGCACATAGATAAAAGTTCTAGCAGCACACATCTGTGCCTGAAAAGAAATGGAGGGTGACTTTTGCCATCCCATGCTGACATCCCAAGTAGTTTCCTTGGGTATTTCTTATGTCTAAGTCCATCTGCTGAGTCACCTGCACTCAGACACTCTGGCAGCACAGTACAAGATGTAAAGTTTTGCACTGCATCCACAACATTGACAGATCTTCCTTCCTTCTCCTGCTGAGTTTACAATGACCAGTATATAAAAGAATAAGGAGCATCTTATGCGTGGAAGCAGCCCCCATTCAGCAGCCTTCCCTCACGTTTTCCCTGGTAGAGCCACAGCATGTAAAAAGTTCCAAGAGTTGGGCTACAGGCAGACTGGACATCAGAGGATGCTGAAAAAAAGTGAAGCTCTTCTACAGAGCTGCATGAAGGCTCAGCAGTCAAAAAGCAGGGGACATTAGCGATCCACTCCAACTTTCATCCTGGGAGTACTAAAACTAAAATATCAGCTAGACTACAGTAGTTCTCCCAAGGCAATTCCAAAAGGCATTGAGACTGATAGATAACACAAAGAATAAAAATATTCAGTTCCCCTGAAGTTGCTAGATAGAGTTTAAAGACTAACTAGCAAAAAAAGATAAAAGAATGCAACAGCATGCACGCAGGATGATAAATGTAGCTGGAACCAGTGGATAAACAGAAAATTAAGAATATAGTGGGGGTTTTGGCAAGTTATGTAACAAGAAGCAACATGCATGGCCAAAGAAAAGTTCAAGGAATGGTCCCCTGTCATATCGGGCCACTCAGTAAGTACAACCACCAGAGACCCCTTTAGATGACCCTCCAGGACCATAAAAGGACTTCAGTAGGAGGCAAATGAATGCAAATTAGTTCTAGGGAAAGTGATGTTTATGTATGAGTTAGGAAGTACATTGTAATAAATGTGTATAATCATGATGGAATAAATACCCTGTTGTAAAGTTTCACGACACACATTCGATTAGAGGAGATATCCTCTGAAAGTGTCCAGCACTGTAATAAAGAATGCCTGCTTTCTAATATTTCAAATAGTATTAGAAAGTTTATTTTCTGGCTGATTTCAGTATCACTACAACAAGGAAGCGAAGCAAGTAGAAGCAAGAAAAGGACCTTCCTAAGTCAGTGCCAAGGTGGCTACATGGATGGGGTTGTTGAGCAGCTGTGCTGCCTCATCAAGCTATATGCAAACTGATGTAAGTCTTGTAATGAGCTGTGCTAGCCCTAGGAGAGGCACAAGGGGCAAATAGGACAGTGAACTAGCACAGGACTGATGAAACCTCTGCTTTATTACTAGGTTTGCCATGATCTGCAATATGACCTTGGACATGTCACTCCACCTCTGTTCCCCTGACTGCCATCTGGCTGATTTGACTAAACTATTTGGTGTGAGGGCTGCATCTAATTACAGATTGGACTGGCAGGTAGCACAAATAGTTACCTATACTGACAAAAGTCATCAGGCAAAACAGAAATAGAAAGAGCAACTGCATCCAGTCACTTGCAGAAGTGCTAAATTCAGGTGCAGTGAAAAAGGCTGCACAACTAGGCAGCTCTTAGCACCAGTCTCATTTGCTCAGTCATCTGTGTCACATGGATTCCCAAGTTTACCAAAATACTTCTTTCAGGGTGCCTGAAGGTGCATCTCTAAGCCAGATACAAGCATTTGTATTTAACAGCACATTCAATAAGCTTCTCTGTACAGCACTTAAGAGTGAGTAATTAAAGGAAATATTTCTGCAGTAGAGTTTCTCATTAGCAACCTAATTAGCCTTCTGAAAATAATTAACATTCCTTTCTATAAAGGGAACAGATGACCCATTACATCCATTAGACAAGCAAAACAAATGCTGAAGGTAAGGAAGATTTGTTCAGGGAGACAGCAAGACAGCATCCAGCAGCAGTACAAGTGAAAAAGCATGGTTCACAAATGCCTGTGAACCATGAAGACTGGACAATGCAAGTGTGTGTGCAGGACTAGTATGTGCGTAACTGCCTGATGTGTGCATGCAGCATTCACACTGAGCATTTTCTTTCCCCTGCCTCTAGTTCCCACTGGTAATCTCAACACTGAGATGCTGAAAAATTCCACCTCCAACTTGTTTTGAAAGCCAGAATTAATCAACCATTCACAGTCAGAAACAGCTCTTTCCACATGCAAAAATTCCCCAAGGGTCATGTATTTTGACTATTAAAACACTCAAAATGCCCATTAACATAAAGCATGATTTAATGTCAGATAGAGGGACAAGTGAGTTGATGGCTATGAACCGCATGAAGTACACCTGTCAAGTTCACAGGGTGGTGCTTGATCAGTTAGCGCGCCCCGAAAGAGTTACGCACGTTTCCTGACCAGTGCGTGTTTGAAATCAGTGTGGCTGCAGAGTCACAGGCACCAGTGTTGTGGGATGTGTGTGTGTATACAGGTGACAGAAGGCAAAGGACAGAGGTCAATACGTCACTGCCTGGTGCAGCAAGAACTGTGGTATCAATATAGTTTGATGCACTGTTCCACTGTAGAACAACAGATAAAGGAGAAATAAGCATCCACATATTCAGGTAACATAGCAAACATAACAATTCATGAACATGTAGCTGCATTTTCAGCCAGTTGCGTGTTTGATACATACTTACATTTCCCTGGCAGGAAAGCTGAACACTCATAGCCTTCAAGTGTGATTGCAGTGAGGGCAAAGCTCAGCCGCACAAAAGCTTCCATAGCTACATCACTATGGAAACCACAAATCCATTGCCTGCTCAGTTTCTCTACTTCTTTCACTGATTAAAAACAAACAAAGAAAAGGTATGCTTCCAGTTTATCGCCTTTTCACTTTGGTCAAGACCATAGGATGACAAATACATTTTACCTTCTTCAGAAGCAACCCTTTCTTCCTTGACAGCTCTCTTTGTGAAACCTACGCAACCTCTCAACCCAGCTGGACAGTCATCCCCCTCAGCATGCTTCCACCAGTTTTTTTAGTGAGGACTTTTCAAATGCAGTCTGGGATTTTACCTTAGCCTCCACAGTTTCCCTCAGCTTCTGGACTAGGACAACTTCAAAGGTGACTCACTCTAGGGGATATCCAGCTGGCTGACATAATGAGAAGCTGAAAACTGTTCTGAACGCAAGATACAATGTCTTATTTTGACTGAAATAACATTCTCTTTCTTTCAAGAAGCTCTTTAAGAACATTTGAAGTGCTCTCAAAATGGAGTAGGGCACATTACAAGACAGCTGTAAATGCAAAGGTTGAACTTTTGCTTTAAGAAGACCATCAGTTCTGCAGCCATTGCTAGTCACAGGTAGCTTTTCCCGCACTAAAAATCAGAATACCTCTCAGCAAAAGCCTAATAGCCAAGAGCAACTCTGAGAGACGCAGAAGGAAAAATGGGGAAAATGCTCACAAATCTGCAATATGGCATGCACAGTGCAGCCTGGGTATGCGAAATGGCTGAAGGAATCTTCATACTAACCAGTGGGAAGAAAAAAGCAAAAAAATAGTTAAAACCCCTCTGCATCTAAGTGTGTGCATTTCATGCTGAAGAACTGCCTCTGAACAAACCTTCAGCAACACCTTCTCTCAGACTGGGAACCTCTTACCTGAGCCCACAGCAGTTCATGGAAGAATTGGAGAAGAAGTGAGTCTCTGCAGCTCTGTAAGTCTTCAGTGCCTCTCAAATTCAACTGCCAGCTGACAACCATTACTTAGACAAATGCCTACTAGTAAATGAGTTGAGAAAAACTATGTGTTATAGATGTTCCCAAGCAGCCATTTAAATACACTCATCTCCACTAAAGCACTCTGCATGGACAGAAAAATCCTGCCTGTGCTCAGGGAACTTTTAGCAGAAGACACTTTGGCTTCTCGGTAAGACAGAACTAGGAACAAACTGACATAGTCTAAGTTCTTTTGCAAAAACCAAAGCAATGTTACACAAAAGATGCGTCTCTCCCACCTCCCTTTTGCAAACTGGGCCAGAGCAGCCAGGGCTTCCATCTTGCTTCTAACTGATTGCCCTCACCTCACAGACAATTCCAGGCTGGCATTACCAGATGTGTCCCAAGTTCATTGGTGCTACAAGTATTCCTACCAACAGCCCATGGGATGATAAGAGGTTACTTCTATGTCTTCAAGGATGTCACAACAATGCCCAAGCCAGTTTAATGAAATACAAGCTCAACAGAGTGGTGATCACAGTCTGCAGGGTCTTGTCCCCATGGCTTTGAAAGCAGATCTGTCTGCATCTCCAGCAGACAGCATACTGAACACCCTGAGTGGATGGAACCTACAGGAGGCATTGGAGGAATGAATAATTCATAGTCTTGTTCTGCTGCCAATGGATCTATGTTTTCTTGTGCCCATACAGCGCTCAGTTTTTGTTTTAACAGTAATAGGAGACTTCTGTGCTTCATTCGATGGTTCTTGAGGATAGCAAGAAGCAGCATTTGCTCTACTCACAGCAATAGTACCATACACCAGAGCACTTGCCAGACACAGCTTTCTTCAGAAATATTCATGGCTGCATCACTGACATAACGGCTGGACTCATACAAAGCTCAGTCCATCCCCAGCTGCCTTCTCAGGAAGCTGCTGACACTTGCTTTGTCATAACATTGCAGCACTAGTCTGGACTTTGCCACTCAATAGATGACACTTGTTGACCAACTGAAGCCCTGTAATCAGCTACACAATGGGCAGCAAAATCACAGCTGGAGCTCTAGGCAGGAGCTGACCCTGCTTATCCACACTGCTAGCACTGCCACAGTTAAGTCTACTGCTTTCCTTCAGAAGCTGACTGGGTCTGTTCCCCAGTCTCAGAGAGTATCAGGGGTCTCTGAGCAAGAATACGCAGAGGAGTGGGGCAACAGAATAGCCCAACACAGGATCTCTTAGGCACTAGAACTAGGAGAGGGTAATGAGACACCTGAGACAGGACAGACTGAGGGATGATGGTGCTTCACGTATCTGAAGTTTATGCATGTAGCATCTACATATTCAAAGTGAGTTCCCAGTTAGAAATAAAGTACGGTGCACAACCTACCCATGAAAGCTGATCCACAATAGGGAAAACAATACTGTAGCCTGAACCATGCCACATACTGCAGACACAAAGAGCGTGTCATAAGTGCTGCAGGGTCTGGAAATTGTTCTGGTCCCACAGTATCTACCCCACTGACCAGAATCAATATAAAGTTTTGCTCTGGGATATAAATCACCCTTCCAAATTGATAGCATTTTACATGCACTCTATGGAAGCGTAACTGATTGCCACAGCATACAGGAGAGTGGCAAGATGAGGCTAAAAAGATTAGTGCAGTAACACATTGATGAATCAGGTGCAGAGACTGCACTGCTTGTTAGGGCCAGGAATAGATTCCTCACCATCCGACTCACACCTGCGCTTTCACAGGAGAGAGCAATCCTCTGCTCTTTACCTACTACTCTGGTTTAGCTCAGAGATACTGCTCCACTGTCCTGATTGTTTCAACTGCCTAAGGCTATCAGAGTGTGAGGTTTTAAAGAGACAATAACACTGAAAATTTGGCTGTATAGATTACAAGCAATCAGAATGATGTGACTCACAGCAGACAGAAATCAAGGGTGATGTCTGCAAACGGCGATCTTACGCCTCCAGAAAACAACTTGAGGTTTAAACTGATGGAAATAACTTTGCAGTCTACATATTTAAATTTCAAAGGTCCTATCTACAACGCAGTCAGCTCTGTACTCAGAGAACTGCTCTGCTTTTTTGGTCTACGAGTGCAGTCCCACCAGTTTTACCCTCCAGACCTTACCTTTTCTGGGGAGGGATCCTGGAGCTCTCCCACTTTTTGGCCAGCTCCTAGTTCACAGCATCCACAGGTAGACTAGGTTGCCTCCAGCAAGTCCAAGCCGTTTCAGATGCCAGTTGTTTTCAGCCCAGGTGCATGTGACCAACAGCTAATATACACCAACCAGCCAGCCTTCCTAAACCAAAGAAGTACAGTTTAATTTTAATACAGCAGAACACAAGAGAGGCTTTAAACACTGAACGAGCTATGTGTATGGATAGCTTAGCTCCAGTACATTGGGCCCCGGAAGACCTGACTTCTTCAGAGCCCCCACACGCCACCTGTACCTGCCCCTTGCCCAGGGCGGCACCCTGACATCTGCCTCTCCTTGGGTGAGGCTGAGCCCTTCTGCTGTCCACTGTCCTTCTGGATCTCAGCCACAGCAAACACACAGAGCAACTTCACTGGAGTCAGCGGCCAAAGGTCCAGTGCTACCATCTCAGCTGAGGTCTCAGTTAACCCTTGGAGGGTCTGCCAGAAATTGCTTTACCGCTATTTTCCCCATCAATGTCTCCATTTTTTAAGTAAGTTTCACTGCTGATGCTTTTCTACCCCCATCCTATCTCTCCTAACGGTGCCTCCTTATCTTCCCCAACCTCCTCTCATCCTCACTTCTCCAAGCATCACACTTTTCTTCTCTCTTCCCCATTCCAGAACAGAGTGTGGACTTCATTTAAGCAGACCCTTGCCACTGCCACTCAGCCAGCACCCTAGCTGTTCCTGGGGGCAGTGGCACTAACTCTTGTCCCCGCTCCAGTGATCCAACTGCCTTTCACCTCCATGTTGGGCTCAGGCAGCAAAGCCGCATGATTCAAGCAAGTGGAGCCCATGAGCTCGGGCTCTCCTCTTCAAATGCTGACATTTAGGATGCCACATTCCTGATTTTCACAGAAGTCATGCCTTGAGGTGACAGCTTCAACACACAAGTATCCAACACCTTACTTACATCAGCCTTACAGATTTTACAATCCAAGGGCTTGTCTATACAGAGCATTTTTCTGGATTAATTGCATATGAAGAAGTTAAAGCAAGGACATTTATGTGTCAGACTGTGTAACAAATGAGTTCTTCACATTATCCTAATGAATCTCAGCATTTCTGAGCACCAAAATCCAAGAGGAATTTGAGAGACACGTTTTCCTTAATAAACAAAACAGAACAAAAAATAAACCTACACTGTTTTTATTTAGATGACACTGAACTACAAAACCACTCCAATTAAAAATGCAGATTAAATATCTAATCCTCCCCCAAAAAAATCATCCCAACAAGATTAATGGAGGAATGAATAGCATAAACCCACTAATTAAATCAATGTAATATGGGTATTATTGAGACACAGCTAGCAACTTCTGCCTATGCACTGAAGCTTGCATCTACTTTGGAGTCCCTCTTATCATGAGAAATATTTGCTATTTTACTAGCTACATATTTGTATATCAGACTGGGAAAGAACTTGTTTGTTGTCTAGCGTTGGTATAAATTTTTGTCACATCAATGTTCCTAAAAATTATTTGCACTTAATCTATTTTCCTTATATGCATTTTGCCACAGTTGGATATTTGCCACAGATTTCTACTGAACTATTTATCAGACATATGCAAACAAAATTTCAAAAGGCATTTCCCTAGAATCAC
Source organism: Struthidea cinerea (assembly GCA_013397865.1). Classification (NCBI taxonomy): domain Eukaryota; kingdom Metazoa; phylum Chordata; class Aves; order Passeriformes; family Corcoracidae; genus Struthidea; species Struthidea cinerea. Next base: position 130,001 of record VZTI01003110.1, on the reverse strand, counting down.
AAGAACACTGAGAATGCTTTTTACCTAGTCAGACATACTTGTCTATAATTTGATATGTAAAAGACTGAGGAAAAAAGTCATACAAAATAAGCAACTGAAACACATTCCCAACTCCTTCAACACAGAAACACTAACATTACAAAAGGCTTCAAGCCAACCTAACTTTAGGACAACACAGTCCTGCTCAATCCATCCCTTTCCGTGGCACCAGCGCTCAGGCCACCCATGGGGCTTCACCCAGAGCCAGACCAAGGAACTCATCAGCCATCTGAATGCTACCCCATGCTACCCTAAAGCCTGCTGGTTTTCAGCTGTATCATCATCTCTCAGATTTGGCTCACAGCACACAGCCCAGCAGGAAGAAGTTCCCTTTTCACAAGATACTTCATTTCTTTGAACTCAAAGTGCTGGCAAAACCATACTTTTGGTTACATATGTTTCTACACTAGAAGGAAAACACTCATTGAAGAAATCTTCATTAGTAAAGACTATGTCATAATACACATGAGCAGAGCATAAAGCTGAAGAGGAAGATTTGACCTCAAGGCTCTCATGATTAATACAAAGCTTAAGCAGTTCAGAAAAGGGGATTTGTTTTTTTGTTTTGTATATAAATGGACTTTCTGTGTCAAAATACTAATCATTTAAAAGGTTTGTAGTAAGGGAAAATCAAACAAAAACCCAGTAAGAGTAGCGTGAACATCCACTTGCATATACAAAAATAGTTAAAAATGAAAATCTCAGACTTCCCAAAACAGCACTTCCTGCTCTGACTGTTCCTCTGACACAGACAACAACATTCCTGGTGTCAGCAGGTTGGGGACTGCATATGAGCATAATCTAGCAGTACTGTTCATCAAATGAGAATACAAAGAAAACCAAAAACAAAGGAAAGCAAATTCCTAACTGGAAAGTGGTTAGTTGTGTGTTCCTTCTACTGTCTATTTTAGTATTTACATGTCTTCATTATTTCTGCAGTTCTCTACAAAGAAAGCTCAGGTCCATGCAACTACCCGGTGTTAAGTTGTGCAACAGAAAAACGAAGTCACAACATTGCTCCGTGACTTATCTGGGATTCTCCTGGGAAGAAAGTGCCCAATTTGGAAACAGAAAGTGAGCATGTGTCTTCTTAAAAACTCCCCCTGTTTTGGCAGGACTTACACAGAGGATGATGCAGATTTCCCTTTCAACTGACGTCCCATCATGCCTCTTGATGAGGACTTTTGAACCTGTTCCTACACTGGACCGAAACACTGCAGAGGGATATGTAGGACAGTCCCCCACATCCTGAAATGCAAATGCCTTTTGTTCCTTCTGGAACAACAACAAAATAATTAGAAAACCAACTCTGTAAAGCGTAAAGCAACAACGTGCAACCCAAGGAAAACAAGAGATTTCAGGGTTATGTGCATCCTTACCCAGATATATCCAGGTGGGTCCCCCATCTGTACTGAAAACTTCTGTCAAAGCCCTGAGGAGCACATTAGACCTCTGGAGTTTCAGATTTCTTCTAAAAGCCATGCCACCACCCAACAGCTGAACAGGCTTGGGCAGATGCCTGCATCCCCACACAGCTACAGTCTCTGCAAATGCTTTTGCAGCTATTTATTGCCAAAAGCAAAAATGCATTTAGAATAACTTCCAAGAGTCTTTATTTTTTGCTGTTGTTATCTTGCAATATCTTTAAAAAAAAAAATTAAACTTAGGTTTCAAACAAACACACAATCGAATTCCCTCACGCTGTCTTACATTATTAGACTACCCCTTTTTCCTCTGTGTACACTCATCCCTGCTTATGTTCCTTCCATTCTGCTTCTGCTAAGGCAATGAAAATGAACCAGCTGGATTTACATTCATATTTTCATTAATTAACATGGCTCTCAACATTTTTGGGCCAATGGCCCACTGTGAGTATTTTAATACTTCTCACAGCTTGCCATGTATTCCTGTCATCTACCTTTTAACATAAATCTCTCACCCATTTTCTTAATTTTCATGGTCCCAAGGATGAGCTCTGAACTATTTGTTGTAAGCTGCTGAACCATCAAACACTCACAGACCCATCGCAGGGAATGGTTATTTACTCATATATACTCACATACCGTTCATTATCTTTGAGAGCTCATCTAAGGTTGTTGTTGTTGATTTCCGGTTCTGTGAATACTTTTCTCTAAAACTGGGGTCAAATCTGACCTCATAATACGGCAGATTAAGCAGGAGATGAGTTAAAAAGGAGCAACTCTTACAAAATGCCACCTACACTTTCTTTATGAAGAAGTACAGAACACATGTTACATCATGAAAGCACACTCAGTGGCTTTTTGGTAACTGAAGGCAGGGTACTGTTGCCTGGCAACTTATCTGATTACCATTTTTTCAAGTATCACATGCACACTTAGATATGCTGCATAATAATGTCTCACTTTTATGCAGCCTAACCCAATGGGAAAAAAAAAAAAGAGGGGGATGGGGGCAGGAAAGCTACCAAAATTCATATCTTACTTTTCTGGCAAAAAAGTACAAGATAGTAGCTCAAAACCAGGTTGAAACATTAGTATTCCTGATTTTTTATTCCTGCTTTTCCTGGCTTGCTGAATGTGCTTATACAAGCATTTTATTTTATCTACTTGTCTGCAAAATGACACTAATAATACCAGCCTCACAGAGACACACTGAAAATTCATTAAGAATAGAGAGATCCTCAAATGAAAAATGCAGTGGAAGTGCTGACGTTAGCACTTACAGCTTTTTAGTACTCCAAACGTTGCTAAGCCCTGGTCCTTAAGCGTAGCAAATGTTCATCATTGTCATGACATTGTCCAGCCCTTGTTTCTCAAACCAAGGAAACTACATGTCTCGCATCAGAATGGGACACTTTCCCACTTTCTATGTCTGATACGTAGCTGGGGAAAGAAAAAATAAAACAAAGAACCTACTCCCACTGCTTCAAACACGAGGCAGCACCCCCTAACTTGGAGTTGCAGTACTAAGCATTATCACAGTTCTTGGAGTTTGTACCATGAAAATCAGAGAGAAATCAGAAAATGTGCATGCATGACATTTTTATAAATCAACGTGCTCTATTTATTGATCTGATCTTTGAAAAACTAATTACACTCTAGCTAATCCATGAAAGAATTAAGAGTTGTCTCATGGTGAGCAGTAGTGTCCTATACATTTTGGTGTTTATAATACAAACATCAAAGTGAGGCACTGTTTCCAAAAAGCTGTAACTATCTATGAGGAGGACCTGAATTCTAGAAGTTGACCTTTTGTACATGCACAAGTTATAAGGCAATATAATATAACATACTGAACTGCCTTCTTTCTATATGCACCTTAGTATATACACTACATATATATACTGCACAGGAAATGGCTTAGCTACCCAGGACACTCCTAATACCATGCTAACCTCTGTCAGCCCAAGGGGCTGAGGCTGATGGTTTGGAAAGTATCTCATCTCCATGGTAAACTATTAAGCAGCAAAGGAAAACCGAAAGCAACAACAGCCAAGCCAAATATTGCTAAGGAATCATTACATTACCTTCACAGCAGCTCTTGTCTCCCTAGTAAGACATTCAAGCATTTTTATATACTGCACCCTACATTCTGAAGCTCTTGTGCAAGTCCACTTCCAATTAAAAGCTTAATTGTGAGGTCTGCCTTGGAAAGAACTGCTGGATCAAAATAAACCAAATCACATGGTATCTTTCATACCACTAGGGGAAACTGTATACATCTGGAAAATGCCAGAAATTACAAAAATAAATAATTCCTCCTCTAGAACTTACTGGAAGCATCCTTACCATAAGCCTCTGCTGACACAAACTACAAAGAAAATGCGTGGCTCAAAGTGTCCTATGGGTTAAGCAAGTCCAGCTTTGCTGGGTCAGTTAGCAGGAGAGGAAACAGCCAAATATACCACAATGATCAGGAACACCTTGCTGCAAGCAAAGAGATTGACTCTACCTGCAGCTCTGCATAGACACAGCCCCAGCTAAGATTTCTCAGTCCAGATTAGGCTGGTGGAGCCAAATGAGTTGGATCAACCTCTGTGCTGGTATTCTGGGTGAAAGAAATAAAAACAAAACAGACTCCCCATCCCCAGAAGGCACTTGGCAGTACATACAGCACTATGCCAGAGCTACCCATACTAAAGAGAGAGCTTCCCCCTTCAGAAGTGCTTCGTCATGCCCCCAGCAGAATCATGAAAACAGGACAGAGAGGTGCTCCACAGAAGTTCTTCATATAGGCTACATCCAATAAATGGCACACCTCAGAGCAAAGATCCAGCAAGGAAGAAGTCAAACAGCAGCTTCACCACGCTATGCTATCAACACTCACCTAGTGACTACTAATGTTTGGCTCTTACGCCATGAAAGCAAGACAGCAGCATTTGTAGTAGGGAAGATTCCCTCAGTCATTTAATCCAGCTTTGACAGAAGCATGTGAGGGCGGGGGACTTTTGAAATAAGATTGTGGTGAACTCTTGTGCACTGACACCAACAAAAATCCAGAACAAAAGAAAGGGTAACATAAAACACTTCCTTCTTTTATGCAATGATGAGACACCTCTGACCTAGTAACTGATAGGTGTGCTCATTCAGATATGCCCACGAACAAATCTCTAAAGCAGTCTAGCTTTTATTTTGCCTCTGACGACATGTTAAGGAGCAGCATGTACCTGCAAAGCCTTTTACACTCATTTAAGCTGGACTGCAAGGTGCATAAGCTCTGGATCACAGTAGACATTATTGGGTGTATCATTTACAACCAGGAATGTAGTGCTCTGACTAACCAGAAAGAGAGCGTTGTTCTGAATTGGCACAGATGTTGGTAATCTGCTCCTGCAGAGCCAAAGTCTTTGCCCAGTCTGGCTTTCTTTCAAGACTTTTTGTAGTCGCCTGCACAGCCACCTTAGCTAGGAGCTCAGGAACCATCTGGATGCTCCTGCCTCACATATCGTAACAGAAATGTGAAAAGCAGAACAGTTCATTTCTGACGTGCAGAGGTAACCAGCCCTCTGCTCCCTCACCCAGTCTGTACTGAGCCTCAGGAGCTACAGCAAGCAGCATGGTCAGCTGATAAAGCCACCAGAGAACACTAAAACACATACAGGAAGCAGATCTGAGAAAGGATCATTTACAAACCTGTACCAAGCAAGCCACAAGCAGGTAATACGTTTTATGTTGGAAAACATTAGCTAACTAGATGATCAAACTTCTTTCAAAAGAAATCAGGAAATATACCATACTTCTTCACCTTTCACATCAAGCAAATTTTGTTTGGAAACAGAACTCCCACTTGTATTGTTCATTTCTCTCACTCCAGAAACAAACCAGGAACACAACCGGACACTCAGTGCAGTTATACAGCTCATCTGCAGCTATACAGGAACACACAGGACAGAAGTGACCACATACAAGTTTGATCGGGTGCCATTTCCCCATCTGCAGGACATGGCTCTGGCATTTGAAAGCATAACAAGGTACTGCAACTGCTATGGAGGTAGGAAGTGCTTCCCACAAAAGGATGGTGAGGAGTGGGAATAAAGGCTTTTCCTACCTCCTGCTGGCAAACAACTTCTTTAAGTAATTGACCCATTTTCTACAGAATAATTAGCCCTAAGGAATGAAGCACTGCTGCCCTTTAATTAGCCATGGTGTTACCTCTCCTCTTACCACGTAATAGCAGGCTGTCTGAGACTGAAAAAAGAAACAAAACAACACAACAACTTAATTTCATTTTCTTAAACATGGCATTTGTTGAAGGCAATCCAGAAACAAAGAATCCTAAGGTACAATTTGCAACAATAAAATTTTCCATTACTTCTATGATTTCATCATCAGAACAAGGTCTTCTCCATGCCATCCCTCTTTAAGCCTCCTCAATATATTTTCTCCTTTTTAGAAGCTTTTTCAGGATGCTTTCCAATCATCTTCCATGAGGAAAAACTTCCTTCTGTTGTCAGACAGTTTAACAACAGAAGGGACTCTTTTGCCTAAAACCTGATCAAATCTCCTGCAGATCATTTTATTAAAATTTCATGCAGTTTCTTGCAACACAGCTGAGCAACTCAGATAAGGACAGAAGTTCTTTAGTTTAAGGAGAGTAGATGTGCATACCATGAACAAGAAGCACAAGAAAGCACACCACAGTCAGTGAGGCAACTCCAAAACTTGCAAAGGACTCTTCAAACAAATCTCACAGAAATGATGTTTAGTGACCGATCCCATGCTGCAGAAAAAAGAAAAAACCTACAAAGCCTGGCCCCAGACTCTGTGATAAGTACAATTCTAAGGATACAAACAAAACTTGCCATCAAAGCATGTGATGATAGCAAAAAGTTGGGAGGTTCCCCCTGCCGCAGGAAGAGTGCACAGTCTCCTCTCCTCCCCCTCATACCCCCTCCAGACCTTCTTCTTCCTGGCATGCTCAGTCCCCAGTTGCAGTTCATTTCTAACGCTTTGGAGGAAGGCAAAAGTTAAATTCATCTGACTAATTACGCCACGAGAAGAAACACCCTTCCTGGACACAATGCAGTGCCTGGAGCAGCCCTGAAACACCTGATCCGAGGACAGTCATTGTCTTAACCAAGCGGACAGGTATTAAAAGCACATTTACAATTCTGGAAAACAACTCCTCTCCCCGTTTCTTGATGTGTGGGAATAAGTAGATCCACAAATTACAAGGCCAAAGAGATCCCTATATCTTCACTCCCTAGAACATATCCAAGATGCTGAATTAAAGTACAGATTGTAAAAAGATATCTTAAAAGACTCCACATGCTATCGAGTTCACCACCTTATCCAAAAACCTCTTCCTGCCTTACACTCTAAGCCAGAAACCTGCATCTCCCTTCAGGGTTAAATTTGCCTTTTGTTTGTTGTTTGGCACCACATTACATTATGACATGGTCAGCAAAACTGCAAAGTCCCCACTACCAGGTACCATTTCCACATGGATGCAGAGATCTAGGTTACCCTCAACCCACATGTCTCTGCTATCCATACCTCTTGTTTTAGACCCCCTTTACCACTTCTGTAAACTGCCACGCGATCTTGTCATAAGAATTCCAAGGTTTGAACTCTCCAAGGAAGCAGCTTGTTTTCTGCCTCCACCATCAGCCCTCAGTAGAGTAGGAACAGCAGCACTGACCAAGGCTACAGACATGCTGCCAGAGCCTCAGCAAGAAGTTATGCAGTCACAAGCAGTACTACCTCAACTCCTGCTTGCCCCTCCATTTCCTTTCCACCAGACTATATTACATACTTTTCAATATTCCCGTGATCAGAGGATCTCAGAATGTTTCACATTAAATAAGCTGCTTCTAGCGCTTTTGCTGAGCTTTGTTTAGGAAGATGCTATAGCTACTGGTTAAACAAAACGATTTGGAGTTAAGTCTTGTGTTTCAATTTGACAATTACCTGTGAAATGCCATTCTCCTGTACCTCAGTTTCCCCTTCTACAAGCAGGGAAACACCCATGTTCTTCAGCGGCATCTTCAACACAGAAGTATGAAATTCTCAGATATATGCACTGAGAGCATTTATTTCTCAGGGAGAAAATACCTACTTTCAAATTTAGTGAAAAATCTTAATTTATCCACTGTAGCAAGCTGCTGTCACCTAACAAAGGAAAACTGACATTTCTCCATGGAAGAAGTCATACCTTCTCACTGGGACAAGGCACTGGGATTCAAGAAGGACCTTCAGGATGTGTCATGGGCACAAGAGCATCTTACAGACTTCCTATATGATTTTCCTCAGTGCTGAAAGTGGCTACAGGCATTATGGATTCCATGTCAATAAGTCTTTCTTTTCTGTTTCCTAATAACTTATGGCAATTTTTGTTTTCATGACTTCCTATTTACCACCAAACAGTAGCTAGCCCCATCTCTAACTGATGTTGCACATACATTAATGCATTTGTGCCCCTGGAAACCACGGAATGGAGCTCTTTGGGCAATCTGTTCTTCTTGCAAATCCCCAATGCACACAGCTCTGGCAGTCACGGAGATGTTACCACCTTGCCTGTGAAAAAAATCACCTCCTGCAGGGACTGCTTTTTTCCTCAGAAATAAGAGTAAACAGGACAAACCTGTCAAATAAACGATGCCAGAGAACAATACAAAGTATTTCACATAACAGAGTTTTACTACATCTGCTGTGTAATTACGAAGCTTAACAAGTTTGTACATCCCCAGTAGTTTTGGACTAGCAATGTGAAATGCTCTCTAGGAAGTCCTAGTGTAACGGTCCAGCTTAAGATGAGCAGGACAGGGCAGCCTCCCCAGCATCCCTGCTCCTAAGCATCCTAGAAACAATTTGCAAAACCCTAGAGTAAATGAGTAAATGGGGGACAGAAGGAATCAGATTTTCCATTTTGCAAAAATTCAGCTATTCTGAATATTTTTCCATACCAAAAATGGAACAAGAGCAAACAT
>VZTI01003110.1:97677-120690 GCA_013397865.1 Struthidea cinerea | reverse complement strand
GCCCCGCCCCGCCCCGCGGCGCCGGCCCCGCGCCCTCCCGCCGGCCTGCAGCCCGTTCCCTCGGTCCGCAGGCGGGGGGGCGGTCCGGCGAGCCCTCCCGGGGCCATCGCGGGGGACAGAGCCTGAACGCGGCGGGGGAGCCCCAAGGGAGGGACCTGCCTCCCCCGGAGAACCGGACCCTACCGATACGGGCCGGTGTGTGCTCAGGTGAGTGTCGGGAACACCCTGCCCTAAAAGCTCCCCGGACGCCTGGAGTGTTGGCTCCGGCAGGGACCACGATGTGGCACAGCGCGCCTTGGCTGGTGAGCCTGCAGTACGAGTTCTTCATATTTACTGCTCCAGAGAAATCCGTAACAAAAACAAATAAACACACACACCGCATCAGCTGCGGGATGTAACCCCCATGCGCCTGTTGTTGGATCTGGACGCTGACAGGACATCCCTGCAGTGCAGGAAATCAAACACAGCTATCAAAGGATGTATTTGTCTGCAGCTTCAGTATTATAATAGGGAAACATAATCTCTGCAAAATGTGTTTTTCTACCCAGAAGGATCTCTCCAGATTCAGAAAACTGCCCGAGGAATAAAAGTAAGAAAATAAATCTGAAGCATAGGTAGTAAAAATAAATTAAAATCCTTTCTCTGGCTACATTAACTCTTCAGCAGCACAAAAACACAGGCAGAAAATGCCTTTCTTTGACATTAGAAATCAGGAGAGTGCAGTCCTGAACCATGGAATGAAAGCAAACAAATTCCCCCTCTGTACCTCTGGCTTCCCTCTGGAAAAATGGAGGTAACAGCAGCTCTCTGCAGTTAGGTGTAGCTGGCTAGTGCCTCTGAAGTGCCTTATAGTCTTCAGACAAAAGTCAGCGAGGTTATTAGTCCTGTCCATTTCCAGAGAGAGGCATTAACATATTCTGGGATAAAATGGTAACCTGAAGTGACACAAACGCAGAAATGGCAATTGATCTTGAGCCCAGAGACCTGTCTAACCATTACACTGCTTTTCCTAATGAATTACTGGTTTAGGGCTCTTGTCTGATCTTCCCAGGCCTCTGATGCAGTCCACATTTTCTTTCTCACAGGCACAAGGATTCCTGGTCTCTCCTACCTTCTGTAGTACCAGAAACGATGAGCTAATGTTTTTAGCAGAATAAGGATGTTTTTATGACCTCTGTTTAATGACTCAGTATTTCTGGTTTCAATAATAAATAGTCCCAATAATGAGGCAACATCGGATCTGTGCAGGCCCCGAAGCAATTATAATGAAGGATGCTCAAGATGTCTGGCTGCAGTGACTCTGTTAAAGGCAGGTATTCTCTTGAGAGGCTGCTCCTTCAGCCCCAGAGCTGCAGGGCCAGCAGACGCCGCAGACACCAAAGCCGCCGCGGCCGTGCACAGCTCTGCGTAACCCCGGAGTGCCCGGGCTGCTGGCTGGCGTTCCCTCGGCGCTCGCCCGGGGAGCTCTCTGTACAAACCTCTGTAGCTGCTCCGAGGATGCCACAATGCAGCAAACCAGCCTGTCACCGAGTCACCTGATTGCACAATCTCACTGTGAGAGCTGGAGATGCAGAAAGATGGAGCGTTTTAAAGGGGAAATGGAGAATAATGCACAGCTAGCCCTACCTCAGCAACCGAGTTGTGCAAGCTAGGGCAGCGCTGCATGTGCTGCTGACCTCAAGCTGGATGAAAAAAACCACAATTGCTTTATATAAATTTCAACAGAGCTGAGGAGGAAAATGGTAAAATAGCTAAGGCATCTTTGATGTTCTAAGGACCTTTAAAATACCATATCCAATTAAGCAGTTAGAGAAGACAGCAGCCTAAAGCAATGATTATGTATTTATTGTGAAGTAGCATCCTTTAGAAAGCACCATGGACTATGCTAGAGATAATAGTTGAGAGAGTGTGAGAGAGATCATTTCACAGTATGAGATAGCATGAATGTTTCACAGCATGAGAGAAGAGAATGCCTTACAAGGAGCAGAGGAAAGGTCAAAGAGAGAGGAAGAAGAGAGCTGAGAGATACTCACCTACGAGAAGGAGACATCAACAGCCAAAGATGGACTGGAAAAAATGAGAAGCACGTGTAGGGAATACATAAATCTGCATTCTCCTGTCTAGTCACATCATGCAGAGAGAGGAAGGAGGAGGTAAGGATAAAGGAGAGGGTTCCCAGAATGAGAAGAAAGGAAGGAGGAGGCAGTGAAGCCGGGTGAGGGGAATGAAGACACTGTACTGTGTTGAGGGACAGGCAGGAGGGAGAAATGTCAGAGCAAGCACCTGATGGTGGTGCTGTACACCTGAGAGCTTGTTCAGGTCTCCCCAGCTGCATTAGCTGGTCCAGAAGAGCTGTTATTATTCTGTCCAGCCTTGCTTCTTTCAGTCTGAGCTAGTAATGGAAGAGAAAAAAAAAAAAAAAAGAAGTTGAGATTATAATACAGTGAAAGTGAGAGTAGGATGAAGACTGGGGACAAAAGGTGAGACAATTTCTAGAACTGCCCTTTTGTCAGGCATTCACAAGGAAGCTTGAGCTCTCCAAGGCCTGGTGCTGGGAGCAAGCACCATTCTCTCCAGAGCATCCAGGCTTGTGTGCAGGAAGCTGGCTCCAAGATGAAAAGAACTTGTGGTGACATAAGGGTTCTCTAGTCTCTCTGCAGCCACCTGTAAACAGGCACAGGGAATGCAGCTCATCTTATTAATGGTCTCATAATCCCTTCATGTGTGTGTTGCCTTTTTCTAAAATAGCAATAGATCATATATAGTACTTGATCTAGTTCTTCTACATGTGTGCCCAAAACCAGTTCAGATGTTTCTGCACCACCCTGTCTGGTTCTGGAAGGGTTTCTTCATTTGGGTCCAGCATAACACCTGACTGTATGGAAATACCTTGGAGTAGCATAATCATATTTGTTTGCTGCTATACTCCTGTATCTGTACATGGTAAGGAGTGCTGTGCAGCAATACCCAACTGGTTCCTCACTCATCTATTCTGTGACAGGCAGAACTTAATCCCTCACTGTAATTTGTGTTTTATTTGTGGCACGTTGTTACATTTAAAAAAAAAATCAAACTACTTATGTCTTGAGGAACACTTCAATGTGGTCATTACACTGCTATCAGAGTCCATCACAAACATCACTGCCTCCGTAGTCATTCCCAGTGAGGTAAGATCTCGCTCTGCAGACTGGGCTTTGAAGTGCAGACATGTTTCAGTTAAAAGGAATCCTAAATTTGAGATTCATAGCATGTCTCTTTCCCCAGAGAATTTCGTTTTATATGGCTCCTTATATTTAAATTCCAGTTTAATCCAGTGGATGCTCATCCCTTCTGTAAATCCAGCCCTGGTCTTGAAAAAGGAACACCTGGAAATTAGTTTTACCAGTTTAGTCCAAGTGAGTTGTCTGACATTGCTTAGGAACTGATGAGGAATGGGATCCATGTTTCCAGAGCAGGGTTTAACTGCCAGGATTATTAAGTCATCCTTAGCCTAATTTCCCAATTCACTTTCTACATGCCAGTGGGTTTTGCCGCAAATGAAATTAGAATCTCACCTTATAACACTCCCCATTCTCTACACAGCCCAGCTAGTGCTTTGAAGGAAACACCTACCATGAAACACTTCATCACAATTGTTTAAAACTTCTCAAGATGGAGTCAGGGTTTTTCCCTCCTTGGGCAAGTTTGACTCTTTCCGTCCTGTTTTCCTGAGGAGGCCCCACAATTGAAAATTGGGAATTTCATCTTCCTGGGTGTATAGAATAAAGAATAGACGCTCTGTGTTTATTTAATAACCCCCCCATGGATGTACATCCAAAACATGGGCTTCTCTGACAGGAAACCGTGGAACAAAAAGCAATCTTTAAGCTTGCAAGGAAATTAAAGAAGGAACTAATTTTTTTTTTTTTTGCCTGAAGTGACCCCAGCCACTGTGGTGACAAATGCTATTCAAATCCCTGAAGTAGGAAGTGGATTTTGAAGAATACCACAAGTCATGTACTGTCTCAGATCAGCTTGCATAGGTCTTCATGCAATACCATGGAAATTGCTTTCTTTGTCTCTTTTTCCTTGTGGTGCAGGTAGAAAAAATACCTGCATGGATTTGCTGAGTTTTTTTAAGAAAATGTGAAGTAAATTTTCAAACATGGTTCCATCAAGCTGGAGGAGACTCCTTGGAGTGATGGCTTCTCTCTTTCTTTTGCTCATATCAGGGCCTTGGGTTTTTTGTATGGCTCAGACACTAGCCCCATGTTCATCACTCCTGAAAATGTACTTGATTCACAGAGGGATAGAGGCAGAAGTTGAGTCCATGAAGGTTCTTAACTTATCTCTGCCCAAAATTGAAGCCATTTAAACATTTGTTCTTCTAACAGTGTATGTGCCAGTCTCTGTCAGTAAGGTGCTGTCCTTGGGATCAGCTTCAAAACGTTGAAGGCTAGACAGCAATCCCCAAGGAAGCCAGAGATGTTTTTGAAAACTCTAGCCTTTCTCTCTGTGACTGCTGAAATAATTTCCTTACTCAGAACTTTTTCTTTCCTTTAGATATAGATTGTAATAGTAAAGCTTACATTAGTATTTAGCTTTTCTTTCCTTCAAAGCATTTTTCTGTAATAGATACCTGCCATGCCTTTTGGCTTGGTAAGAGCTTGGCTCTGAAACTAAACACAGCAAATAGGAAACTTTTACTCCTAAGAGATGTGACCAAAGTGCCATGCAGCAAAGCATTTCCCTGTTTAGGAAAGCGCTCTCCATGGATGTTCCTGTTCAAGGTATCCATGGGAAAAGATGTTAGTAAGATATTATTTCATAGAGACTGTCAAAGCTTGTGAGTATTGTCTGGGATGTTCAGGGATCACCTCTTTGGACTGATGGAAAAATTGCTCAGCAGAGCACTAGTGACCTCCGCTACCTTCTGCCATCCTTGCCTCCATGTGGATTAGATGCCAGACAGGTCCTTTGGAACAGAGCAGCCTGAGATTTCTAGAACAAGCAGCAGGCAAGACTTACCTGAGCTGTGACTGATGTCTGACTAAGTTAGCCTGTATTTGCTTGAATTATTTATGAATGTAAGTAAAAAGAATCCTTCATGGTTTCTATTCTAGATTCAAGAGCAGAAGAAAAGCAAATATATACATGAAAATTTGAGATCCTGAAGGGTTTGGTGGCAACTCTGTTTTCTGTTATTTTGCCAAGTTCAGCAAAATGCAAACATAGTTTTGGGGAGAGGCAAGCCACTTTACAAACCTGCACATGTCCAGTCCAACTTGCTCCAATAATCTGTTTTGGGGACATGTGTTTCCCATTAAAAATGGCAGGAGACTGGAGGCTTGGAGGCTTGGGTTGTACTCACAGACATGCTTCAGGCCTTCCCAATGCCATGAAATTCACCTCTCTGTTTTTCTGTTCCCCCAGCTGTACAAAAGGGAACACATTTCCTTTGCTAGAAGGCTTTGAGACAATCCAATACAAAACAGGATAAGCGAAGAGGTGTTATATTTGAAGAGTTTCTAGAATGGCAAACAACTTCACTGACACATCTTGTATCTCTGAGCTAGCTAAGAAACTGAGACAGAGAAGAGAGATCACACATGATTTACCTAAAATGCTTTTGAATGTCAGAGCCAGAGATGGGATAATTATAATAAATAATTCTTTCTCATAAAGTGTCTCTGTTACATATTGTACTGCAAAATATAACTGAGACACTAAATATTTCTGGAACAGTAATTTTTATTTATACGATGTGACGTGTGCAAAGTGCTCTGATCAACAGTAAAATGACAAGTGTCTGCTCCGAGTCACTTACAATGTATTTCTCAAACATCAGTCAAGTAGTGATAATAAACCAGCAAGTAGAGGGGAATGGATAAGGGGAAGTAATGGAAAAGACAAGGTTTACAATATAAAAACAAAGGTAAATGAAGACGGTTGAGAGAAATTACATAATAGGAATTAAATTGAAAAAGTGTTCCTCTGAGATTTGAAGTGATATGGAGAGTGGATGTGTCAATGGAATACATAAAATGATTCAGAGATAAAAATCATGGTTTGATTCTCTACTTTCATGTTTCAAATATCCACAATGAGTTGCTCAAGAACATTCCGCATGTCAGGAGCTTTTCGAATAACAAAAACATCTAAGATGAGGCCAGGTTACTTAGTTATCATAGGTGCATGTCACAGTCAAGGACGTTTCTAGACAGAGGAACAAAGAAAGAGAAAGGAACTCACCCAGCAAATTGTATTTCCTTTGTATTATGCCACTCCACCTGGTAAAGTGACCATATACTGGAATATCTAAAGAGAGAAAAGCAATCATGGACTTTTACAGTCCTCCAGTTTCCATCATCAGTTATCTTGGCAACTTAAATTCATCTTGTTATCATTAAATTGTAGTACTTAAAGGTCCAAACAGAGAGAAAGTTGCATGTTTATCTACTGCTTCTTGACATAATCATAATAATAAATAAATATATATCTCTCCTACAATGTAATGGATCTCAGGGATTCCTGTCACCTAGAATGACCTCTTAGATATCATAGACCATTAATTTTCATTAATATATTCCAGTATTAAAAGCTACAACTCATTCTTGACAATTTGCGATTGGCTGTAGGCCAATAAAAAAATGTCTAATTTTGATGAAGACATAAGAAGATAAAGAACATGAGCTTGTTCTAGTGGGTAATCATTTTCTGTGTCTCATTCTTCACTTGAATTTGTCTGGCTTAATAGTTCCTCCACTCAGTCCTCAGTACAACTTAGTCTGCTCAGAGCCCTTTCCGGCTAGTATTTTATGCCTCCAACAGTACCAATTCATTAATCAAGCTATAAATCGTCATCTCCTTTTCAGTAAGTCAGGCAGGTTGAGCACTGAAAGGTTTCTACAGTAAAGCATTTTCTTTAGATCTTGAATAATTACCAAGTTCCCTTTGCACCTTCCCCAGCTTTTCAGCAGCCTTTGAAAATAAATATCCTGCATATGATTAGTCTAATGAGTGCCACAAAGGGAAGAACAGCAACCTGGTACTGGTATTCACTATTCCCGTGTTTATGCATTCAAGGATTGATTTCACCCTTTTTACCATAGTATCTCACTGGAGTGAAACTGCTCCATACTCTGATGATCCTGATCCTTTTCAGAGTGCTGTTTTTTCCAGGGTAGAGTTTCTGATTACACATCTCCTATCTAGTTCCCACATGCATAATTTTGCACTTGGCTGTAGTAAAAGGCTTTTTGCTTGAACATGAAGGTGATCCAGCCTGCCCTACACAAATGCTTTCCCCTCATCATTGCCATTCCACCAGGCTTCCCAATACCTGCATATTTTATCAGCAGTGAGTTTCTATTTATGTCTAGGACAATGATGGAAATACTGAATAGCACTGATTCTAAAATTCATCCTAATACTACTTCCATGGCTTTTGCAAAGCACAGGTGACATGGCTTTATTTTTTCCTATGTCCAGCAGACAAACTTGGCTGGACTGTTTTCCTTATGCTTCAATCATCCTGTGTCCTGTGTATTTCTCAGAGAATGAGAGTCATCCAGGTAAATGTAAAGTGTTGCTCCTGATCCTGATTCAGTGACAAAACAATTTAAGAAATAAAATCAAGCAGGATTTGCAACCCATACGTGCATTCAGTCTTATCCAGTCAGGACTTTCTGTTGGTTACCATGTTATGTCTTCATAGAACCACAGAAGGTAGGACTAGAAAGAATTTTGAGAATATCTCTAGTCATCTGCTTGCTCATGGCAGGGGTGCTTAAATTATTCTTGGGGTTTTTTTTTTGTTTCATGGGTTTTTTAAATTAAGTTTTTATCAAGAGTATTGTGATGCTGGAAAATACATCCCTAGATTTTCTTATTCTTTATCAAAGAATTCTCTATCAGTTAATATTTTTCCCATGAACAGCCGTTAGCCTTACTAGTGCACATCTATTGTGATTATTGACTTTGCCTTCTTTTTTTAAATTTTGCCATAGAACAGACACTCCTTTAGTATTCTGCTATTTCCTTGTTGTTAGAGGATTTATGAAATATCAATATCAGCAGGCTAGACATCAGTCAAATAAGCTTTATCAGTATTCCCATGTAAGCCATCCAGACCTGCTGAATTTAAAATATTTACCTCCAGTACATACTTTACATTCCTCCTGGTCACTGACAGAGTGGAAAATGTTTCATCAGCCCACGTGATATGAGTGCATCATCTTTCTTCTTTTCAAATGCAGAACTGAAATATGTCTGGAATATTTGCCTTTTCTGCAACTTTATCATTTCCTCATCTGCATTGAGCAGCAGCACGTACCCTTGTTAAGACTTCTGTTGTTCTTAATATACTCTTAACTCATTTTATTGTCTTAAAGGCCTGCCAGCCAATGATTTTCCTCTAATGTATTTTTATTTTGTCTATTTTTATATTATGTAACTTCCAATTTATATTGATTGCTAAATATTTCCCGTTTTATCTATTTGCTTTGTAGGCTTTTTTTTTTCTAACTATGCCTTCACTTCATACGTTGATCCAGGATGGCATTTTAAACAATATTGTTCTCTACTAGGCTTATGAAATTGGGACTTTTTTAAAATCCAGTGACTCTTAAACAGCTTTCAGTTATCTGCCATATTTTTCTGTCTGAGTTTTTGTTCCTCAGCTTTAATGTGTTTTGTCCTATTCTCTAATCTGATTCAGTGGTCTCTGAGAGACTCCTCTTCTACAATGGTATGTTTTGTTTTGTTATTATTTAGTGCATTAAGCCGTTATGCATTGAAGTACCTGTGCGTCTGAGTTACTAATAATTCCAAAATACTGGGAGGTTGTACCTAAGAGAGAGCATACCCTCTTTTTGCACTCTCCTTCTCATACTCATTTTTAACTCACTTTTTCATTGGAGACAAACTAAACTAAGAAATTTTACTGTATAAATTATTGCACCACTTTTCAGAATGCTGGGTCAATTAATTTTCTCCTCAGCAGTGAATACAGGAATTACTTTCTTAAGAATTAACATTAATTAATATTATTCTTAACAATGAATATATGAGTTATACAACAGTTTCATCAGCAAGAGTCCTTTTGCAGTCTTCACTGAATACATTGGCTGATATTTCACTGTTACCTTATTTTTGTTATGTCACTTTCAGAATGCATCACATAGGAATATTTTTCCCATTCAACCGGATAGCCTCAGGCCTAGAGAAGTTTGAAGTTCATCACACAGGACTGAAGAGTATCCAGAAGCCTGGACAAGCAGCCACCTAATATCATCATCTATTTCATCTGCCATATACATGCATATGATGAAGAACACATTCAAGTGATGCACAGGGAAGTTACCGCACTATTTTAAAAAGTAGCTCTTTCCTTTCCTTGCTCTGTTTTCAGATCTTGTCGCTGTCCTGGTAGCAGTCCCACAGTAAACACATGAGCCCAACAAATGGCAGTGGCTCAGGGAGGGTAAGAGCTAAATACTTTTTGATGACTAAGAAGAGTCAGATGAAGAAGACTGTGTCTCTACAGATATGCTAAATAAATAACTACTTCATCAAATATTCACCTATATCTTATACGGCAAAGCTCTCCATCAATAGGTATTGCCCCAGCATAGACTACGTAGGGATGACCATAATATTGTCTAAAGAGTAAATCTTCATTTTGGAAAGTTGTTAAGAAGAATTTTCATGAAGAATTTAATGAGATTAAGTAAATACATAATCCTGTAGAATGTTTAGCTCATGATATGTCCAAAAGAAATTAGATTTTCTGTCAAATTATAACTTACAATTATCAAATATTTTACACTGACTATGAATGCCTCCTTAACAATATTCAGTCCAGAGATCTATAGAACTTTCTATTCCAGAGGAGACCAGAAGTTATGTTCCAGATACCAAATAATCCCAATCATCCTGCAAAGCTCTCAGTTATAATTAGTATAACTGATGCTGGTCATGAGAAATTGACCTCAGAAATATAAGCACAGAACCAGATCAAGTGAGCTGAATGTGAGCAAAGGTCCTGCTGCACCTCTGAGGTCAGCTGTAAAAGTCATCTGCAAAATTAATTGTGACTCTTCGTCTATGGACTGCTCTGGTTCTTAACAGTACGTCTGCAATTCGCTGCTTATTCAGTCGTGAGAACTGGGCACTTCTTCATGATGATGCACTCCATCCTAAGGAGATGAATCAAGTTTCCCTGTCCTCACTGATGATAGATGGAGCCAGATAAGTAGTTCGGGCTCATTTCTTGACTCCTGGGTAACTGAAGTCAGGCAAAATATTCCCAGACTGATGGTCAAACTAGGTACATTCTGTTTCATAACATCCTGACTAACTACATGAGACAGATCCTGAATTGGTCAAATGAGAGTCAGAAAGAAGCCCAGATTAGGCTCTGATTCATAAGTAAATCTCACTTTCATAATTTGACCTCTATCACACCTATGACACCAAATGCTTTCAAAAGTTTTTTTCATAGTTGTCTTTGCAAATGGGAACTAAATTACCTCTTTTATATCCTTCCAAAGGAAAAATACAAGCTAAAAGAAGGGGTATTTGAGAGTAAAAGTGTCAGGACTGAATTTCACTTCTTCAGAAAAAAAAATCCATAGTTGCTTTTTGGTTCAAAGCCATTTTAAATTTTGTTGTAACATTGGGCATGCTATTAAGGAGAAATATTTTATTATACTTTAACACAGCCAAAGATGATGTCAGTTTATAAAATCCATTTGGAGTCAGCTACATTTTCAGTAGACTTTTTTCTTAAGGGATGTCTATCCTAATACAAGCAATTAAGGCTAATTCTTTATTAGCCCATCTCAGAGGTACAGACTTCACCATCAATTGATGTTCTCCTCTACCCCCATAATAAGACCAAAGGATAAAGAAATAGTACATCTTCCCCAAATAAGCTGTTTCTCTAGCATAATGCCATGCATGAGCCAACACTACTAATTGTATTGCACTGACTATAAAACATTTATGTGCTCGTAATTCTGTGAACATTTAGCTGTTACTTACTTGCAAACATCGCTGTGCCACAAGTAAAACTTGGATAAACTAGGAAATCACAATCCCCAGTTCCACAGTCAGACTGTGGTGTTCCTTGCTCTTCCCTTACAACAGGTCTCTACAATGTTTCCCCCAATTTTTACAGTTCCTGTATTCTCACTGCCCTTGCCCCATGATCAGGGTAAGGAAAAAAGACCAAAGCTCATTACCAGGTGGGCATCTCAGCAGTCAAATTAACACTTTCTGGCAGAGCAACTTCACGAGACTTGGGCGGATTATCTTTTTTAGGGCATTTTTGCCATAGCAGAACAATGTCTTCTGGAATTCCCAAGAAGCTGTGTTTAGAGTTAACCTTAGGAATGTCTAAAACTGATGTGCACACAACCAGTGAAAGATGCAGGTAGACAAGTCAATGTCCAAGCTGCCCCCACCTGCTGACAGCAGGCCTGTAACCCCAAGGCTGGCAACCCCAAGGTGTAGCAGGCACTGCTGTGTTTCCTGTGTCCCTTTGTCGTGACCCATGAATATGTGGACACTGTGACATCCAACTCCTTTCTTTCCAGGAGAGTAAAAAATGTTGCTGTCATGTTCCCTGAGGCTGACAGAAAGTTGTATGAAAATTAGAGCAACTGGATATGCCCTGTGTTGTGCACAAGCAAATCAGGCGTCCCCAGGGAACAATACACCCAGCAAACCTCCATTTCACTGTTTGTGTTGATCTCCTTCCACCTGCTGGATGAGAGAAGGAAAGAAAATTACCTACAGAATTTTTTTTAAAGTGTCTGAGCAGTTCTCTGTGGTTCTTGTCCATGCTGATATCTGGGTATCCAAAGGTAATAATTTTAAAAAGTACATGTTACCAGCGTGAGTAACAAATATGAACTCTGTCACTGACAGGAACTAATACCAATTTCTCCATGACGCTTAATAATTTCCAACAATCTTATCCGGAAGCAACCTCCACCAACTAGCCCTTATTCAGACTCCATAACTGGCTAAGCACATAGTCTTTTAGCACTGTCATCTGAGGAAAACATAATAGTTCTGCAGAGCTGTCTGCATCCCCATGGAGCAGATCAGGGGATGTACTGATGTATGCTTCATAGGGGCACCCATTGACTTTGAAAAACCAAAACATGCTGGAATTACTTCAACAAATTTCAGTCCCTGACTCCAGGCCTTTACGGGCACTGGGATCTGAAAAATGGTATTTCTGGATATTATATTACACGACCAAGCCCAATCCAATTTGCAGTGACTCAGACCTGCAGCCTTAGGTTTGTCTCAACAAAGCTTTTTGAGGAAAGTTTTTTTTCCGGGTTGCTTTATACCTACCTGCAGTTGTTGGAGTCTGCCATATGATAACAGAGTTTTTCCTTTAAATAGGCACCAAAGCCATTTCAAGAAGGGGTTCTTTTGTTCACTTTAAAAGATAAAAAGACTTCCTTTAAAGAATGTGAACACATGGGTTGCACAATTTCACAAAATACAGAAAATGACAGAATTCTATATAACCACAAAATATTAGAATTCAAAGCAAATAGACATATTTAGGGTTATCATACAGTCTTCATTATTGTGAATAATGTTATCATTGGGGGTAAGTTTGTGAGATGGAAAATAGGTCAAAAATTCAAGGATACTAAGTGAAACAGATTGTAACAAGCTTTCTTGAAAGGCTGACAAAAACCCCAACCTTGCCTTGTCCTTCTACATATCCTGAGATGGCTCCAGGAAAGAGACTTGAATCCAGGGACTATGCTGTAAGGTGGGGAAAGTATTTGTAATGGCATAAAAAAGGACCAAGTGCAAACCCACATGTTTGAATGATCATCATTAGCCATTGGCATTTATGGTGGGCAGAGCTGCATGTGTCATCTGGTATATTTTTTATTCTACAGAGGTACATGGGTCTTGATGCTTTCTGCAAGTGATTCTCCAGGCTATGTTTGGTTTAATTTCTTGAGTGTCACTTTTACTAATACAGAGTGGCTCAGGGTTAACATACAGGGTTACTTGCCATTAAAAAAAAAAAAAAAATTAAAAAAAATTACAAAGAGTCTCGAACTGCATGGGGCTTGATATGAAACGCTTCCCTCCTCTGTAGCCCCAGAATAGAAGGAGCTTGGCGTTCTCAGAGTGGTACAAAGTGGTATTGTTAAACAGTAGCTAATTAGGATGGGATTTCACGTTGCTAAGAGCTAAGTCTTTGGTATGCAACAGAGCCAAACAGCGAGGGCAAAGTGTAACTATTTAAGGCTGAAGTTTGCTATTTAAGGGTAAGCGTTCATCCTTGCCCAAATGTTTGTTGCAGTCAGGAAAGTGTTTCTGTTCTAGTAACAAGATGATGGGCTGTCATGATCCCACCCAGTCAGTCCAGATCAAATATGTTCAGGATATAAACCAAGAGATTATTTTTTCCAACCTGCCAGCATCAAAAGCGCCATCTGTGATCGATTTTGTGATAATGGTGTAAGCAGCTACTGGAAATTCAGGACACTTCCCAGAGATTTTGGTCTCTTGGAGGGCCAAAGACGAGCGTTCAGGAGTAACACAGCTGCTGCTATCCAAAACCTGCTGTCTCTCCGGCAGAGGTGGTAAGATATGACCCAGTCACAAATCCATGTGAACATAACCTCTTTCAAGCAGGGGTATGTTGCCTGAACCTGCGCAGGAAAATTGGTGGACAATGTCCTGAATCCTCTCTTCTTTTATGTCGACATGGCTACTACTCACAGAATACTTTTTATGGCAGCAGGGTTACCTTAAACCTAAATCTAAGCCCAGACAGAACACTGCGGGCACTGATTTCAGACAAGACTACAGAAATCTGGAGTCAGTACCCTGCATTTCCGTATGGCTGCACACTGCTTTGCAGAGGGAAGGTAAAGCCAGCAGTTCAGGCTCTGAAGCTCTCCTAGATTTAAAAGCAAAAGCAACCCTTCCTTGCAGTAATGGTGGCATTATTTTTGCTCATTAGAAGCATGACATTATAATTTTGGTCCAGCACAATAATATTTTGTTAAAATTCTTAATTTATGAAAAGTTTAATATATGGTTTTTTATTTCTGTGATGTCATTGGAGAAGCTAATAATCTTTGGGAAAATATAAATGGTAATGACTCGTGTCAATTTGCCCTTATGAGAAAAAAATCAAGGCTGAGAGGAGACAAGCGGTTTCTACAGAAACATCAGGCTTGAATTTTGACCTGTTTTAAGAGTGAAAGTGGTCCAACTTTAATGAATATTAGGGCAAAAAAGTCTTAAGGGCTTTGCAGATTTGGACCAAAGAGAAAATAGTTCTTTGAACTAATGGCTGAACTGAACATAGCTAATTCATTCATTGACTTAGGAACACTTTTTCCTACTCTCGTACACAGTCCCATATGTTTATCTGGCAAAACAATCCAATGCTTACGTGCTTTTTAGGAATCATCACCCAAGTGCCTACTGAGTCAGGGTTGTATGTTAGCATGTGCATCCAATGCCTCAGAGACATGGTTTGGGCTAAGTCTGAGCACCCCTCCAACAGGAGCCCATAACAAATTATGGCTGTTCCTACTCCCTTTCTCCACAGAGCTGTAGCCCCATAATGGTCTTTAGAAACGACCTGGGTGTTTGTCTGATCCAAGGTTTCTATTTATTCCAGATGAAGAAAGACCTCTATCATTTTAATTAGCAGAGGTTGTGCTTATGTCTGTCAGAGGGTGATGCCTGACTTTCCCGCTGGGAAGTTTGTTTCCCTGGTAAGGCAGAAACCAGCCAAAAGCGTCGCCCACTCTCAGGACACTCGTTTTTGGGGGGTCCCCTCGGTAGACCATCATACCTGGAATCATACCTGCCTGGCGGAGCCACCAGGCGGCGCCGCAGCACAGCGGCAGCAGCGCGCGGGCCGAGCGGGCCCGGCGGCTCCCGGGCACCGCGGGGCTGCGCGGCACATTTGTGCCGTGACAGACTGGCCCTGTGCGCTCACACAGACAGCAGGGGACCTGTGTGCACGCTGGGCACGCTATGGCACAGAAATGCAAACACAGATACATAATATTATCTGTATATTTTATAGCAGCTACAAATGGGAAGACACTTCTGACCAAAAGAAAATCCCGAAAGGAAAAGGTTGAATTGAACATCCAACACCACACCACCGCACCCTCCCCCCCGCTTCCTTCCCCAGTTTAGATACCTAGAGCAAGCCCCTGTATGTGGGACAGGCGTGCCCATGCCTGCGCCGGGAGGCACCTCCTGTGCAGCCAGGAAGGTGTGCCAAGGTCTCTGGTGCAGAGGGGGCCCAAGGTGTCCATTAACCCTCTTGGTGGCTCTCTGGATGAACTTCCTATACTTCTTGTTCTCTTCCTTCTTTTGGTCCAGAAAAAAATTCCCGGAGTTTCATTCATCTGCTGTGAATGAAACTGACACTGTGACACCAAATGCAAATCCCCCTCCTTCTCCTGCTCCTTAACTGGAGTTTCTAGAATGGCTGCAGAACTAGCACTTCACAGCCAACTGAGCATTTGCAGGCAGAGTTCTGACCTCCTACTGTGTGCAATTAACACTAATTAAACAAATAAGTGAAAATTACTCATGACATCCTTTGCAGAAGGCCCTAACTCAGTTTTGTGTTGGAGCTGCTGGAGCTGTTTTAATTGGCTGTCTGTCTAGTGCTGCATCCTGGCATGGGCTTCTGAGGGAGCAAGGAGACACAGAACACCTCTGCACCAGGACTGAGATTACACCTCTACACCATGACTGAGGTTACAGGGGTGCCCCAGAGCAGGGGTGGCAATCACGGACAGAGGGAGAGGCTGAGCAGTGACCTGGGCTTCAGAAGCACCCTTGTGGACCCACAGGACTCTGGGCAAGGGAGTGCAGCATGAGGAAACGGGTGGGAGACTCTTACATCACAGCAGTCAACGCAATGAAAGCCGAGCGCCATCTAAATCTACAGCTAAGGTGCCATTTCCCTTACAAGGATTCCTGCCTCAGGCAGTGCATAGAGTGAAAGACAAGTTCTAGATCAATCTCTGAGCCTCCCAGGCGGAGCTCATTGATAGGAAATTATAAAATGAAAAAAAAAAAATTAAGATAACATTGTCAAATTGGCACCTTTTCCAGGTCACCCTGTTGCAGGTACCCTGGGGCTTGTTTTCAGAGAAACCCAACCCTTGAGTTTCCCAGCACCTTTGAAACCAAGCCAAGAACATTTTGCCCATAGGTGGAGGCACACAAAATTGGGTTTCCTTTCTAAGATGCATGTTGGCTGTGTTTGAAAGCCATATTATCCTCTATACTTTTTACTCCTCCCCTCCTCCAGAATTTTCTGGAAATCTTAAGCTGCATCATGAAAACAATGCAGACCAGAAAACCATCCATCCACTCATTCCCTCCATGTCCTTTCATCCTGGCAGCTGTGCTGTTTGGCAATTGTTGTTGCATGCAAAGGGGTAGGTGGGTATCAGGCAGGCAGGCACCTCCAAACTGCGTGGGGAAGAGTGTGCTCAGTAACACTTGTCGCTTCTGTAGTGAAGAAGAGGGCAGGGTGAGACCTTGAGAGCAGAGGGTGAAGTCTTGGTGGCATGGCACTGTGATGGTAAGACGGAGTTTGTTCCTTGCCCATGAATAGTTTTCATCTACGACCAAGGATAAAAGTTTGAGATTTTGTCCATGTGCTTTCAGACATAGCAGGAGAGAGGGCAGAGTGCAGGTGTTCTCTTTAGATTGACAGGTATGTCATACCTGTGTATGTGCTTGCATGCTGGGCCATGTTGTGATACATCCTGGGCTCCTCATCAGTGCTTCCCACCAATCCCAAGCAGTCAAAGTACCATCAGACACTGCTTGCTTGGGCTGCCTGCTGACATCACTTGCCAGTGTTGTCCATAAAAGTCAATTTGCAATATCATTTGCAAGTGGCTTATGGCAGCTTGTAACATCTACAAGTGGCAGCTACTGCTTTGAGCCCTTTGGGGAAGGGTACAGAAATGCTTTCCTTGCCAACTCAGGAAGGGAGAGGGCAAGCCCCAGGACTGACCCTAGAACTCAGATGACAGCATAAAAGTGGGGTTGTTACCCCCTGCCCAGGCACATGCAGTATCATGTTGTATTATTTACCTTCCCAAAGAGATCTGTGCTGGTTTTGTGGATCACCATGGAAACTGCAGCAACAGAGTCATGCCAGGGAAGCTCAACAACTACTGTTCTGAGTGCATTGTCTGGGGATCTCATTCGTGTAGAGATGGAGCCCTCTCCAAGGCTGCTCACCTGGAGATGATCCCTCCTGAAAGAAGCAGGCAGAGGGATCTCTGCAGGCGCTCTGGACATTTCCACCCTCCATGTGGAAGTGAAATAATTCCTCCCTTTACACAATGGCTTGACAAGTCTGAAAGATCCTAGAGCAAAGATCACAAACATCTGGGAACTGTGTGCCTGGCTCTGGTGTGAGACCAGGAACAGTGCCAAAAACCTCTCCAGATAACCCCTCCTGCACTCATGGAGGACAGCCTGCACGCTGGTTTCAGCAACAAAAGCTCTGCAAGTAGGAGTCCTACGGCAGGGAACCGTGTTCTTCTCCACACCCCATCCTGACATCTGGCAGCTGTAGGCATAACTTCAGGGCACTACTGGGAAGGCAGCCAAAACCCTTCCCACAGACTAGGCCCATCTCTTACTGGTGTCTTCTCTCCCCCACTCCCAGCCAGTACAGGTGACCATGCTGGCTGTGGAAGGGCAGGGATTCTCCATCAGAGGCTGTCTGGTGCAGCCTCTCCTGCTCTGACCACAGAGCTGCCCCAGATGCCCATGCCAAAGTTCTTAGATCAGCACCCAAACAAAGGGCAAGCTGGGACCTACTTTGCTCTTTACTAGAAGTATTGATGTAACAAGCCTGGAAATAGTATTTTCCCCCAGCTCTTCCATGGACAAGGACAACACCTTCTTCTAGCCTACCCAAACCTCTCCTGTCCAGCAACTCTTTTGACAAGTGAAGTGAGGATCAGACATGAGTTCCCATGATCTCTTATGGTCTGAGTTTTTATGCTGAGAAGCTATTTTCAGTGATGGGTGGATGCAGAACTGTAATGAACAACAGCAGTAATAGGGGTCTATGCTCCATGGAGCTCCTCTGGTGACCTGCAGCACACACTACTGCCTCCTCAGCACTCACCCCTAATAAATATGCCCCTCAGATAGACAATGTTTAAGAACAGGGCTGAGATGACCAGTCTGTCCATACAGCTGTCACTGCTGCTGCTGCTGCTTGTCAAAGGGTAGCTGATCAGTGGGTATTTCTTTTACTTGGCTTGAATTCAAACCAGTAATCTATAACTGAATTGGTTCCCTGCTCCCCATGTTGTTTAGATCTCTTTCTCTGGTGCAGCTTTTTGCACTGAGCTTCCAGAGACAACTGCGTAGATAGGTATTTTCTTGGCATTTCACAAGGTACCTGGGGAAGCAAAATTACCATAGGCTATTGCCTACTTTGCCTGATCTTCCCTCCCCCTAGGGGGAAAGACCTGTTCCTGCCGTTCAAGGAAGTTCTGAGGGACATGGACTGTCCCTTGCAGCAGCACACATGACCCTCTCTCACAGCACTGGGGCTGCTAGAGCAGCAGGTCCAACTCTTTAGGGCTCTTCCTGATTCCTTCCAGTACTTTGTCACGGGTCCACCACCCTCTTTCTATACCTCCTTCTCATTGGCAGAAGCAGCCAGACCTCTTACGCTAAGGGCAGGAAAACTTGGTTTTCCGAGTGCTGTTGAGCCAGCTCTGTCTGCGAACTTGCAGCATGTGGCTTGACAGTTTACCTGTGACATGCATCATGTGCAGCACCACTTGCACAGCAGTTACAGCTGTAGCCTGTGGATTCAGATTCAGTGTGCTGTGGTATGTGGGAACCTTATGGGCTGTATACCAGCCAATGCCAGATGCAAAAAGACCACACAAAACAAATACACTTGCAAGGACTGTTTTCCTTGTCCTCAGCTTGAAGACTCCCACATACCATCCTCCTTTCTTCCCCGCTCTGAAACGGGAGTTGAACAGGCACACACCAGCATGCTGATAAAAATTCCAAACTAACTTTTTAAGCTCCAGTTGTCTAATCTATGATCTAGATAAACCTATGGGAATACAAGCATTAGAAAATATTAATTATTGTGAGAGATGTTATATCTGTGTATTTTTATATAAGAGAAAGTTAAGTTTTTTATCACAGGCTACTTTAATGATAGTTGATGACTTCTTAATCTATTGGAAAAAAACACAGTGAAATCTGGTACTTAGAAGTTGAAACTGGAGAAATCTAGAGATGGAACAAGGCGAGAGCTATTATACTGAGAATAACACTTGAGTTGCCCCTGGGATGACTCCCTAAGGAAAATGGGAATTCTCCATTGTTTTGCTCTGTGCCAGTCAAGACTGTATATATAAAACATATGTTCTTGCTCAAGTTCTGGCTTGAATAGTGTCTGTGTGTGAAGTGTGACAAGATGACCATAAAACGATCAAAACCAGCTGACACAGTACTGGAGGGCAGTGGTTTCCTGGCCCTCCCACTGGGTCCTCCCACGAGCAACTGGTTTATGCAGCAAGGTGACCCACAGCTGCCAGTCTCTTATTTTAATGCTGCATGAACTTGTCATTGCTGATTAGAAGAGAAGAAAGGCAGGAGGCTGCAACTCTGTGTTGTGTCTGTCAGCACACTCCAAACTCAGGAGAAAGAGAGTAAGGGAACTAGGCACAAAGGCCATTTTCAACATTTTTAAGCCTGTAACACAGGTGGAATTTATTGAATGACAATATGAAGCCTAAGCTGCTTGTGGAGAGCGAGAAGTACCTCAAGCAGGTGTTTCAAGGTACTGGTTTGTTTTCATGCAAGTTTTTTCCCCACATAGGATTGAGCCTTCAGTGGGGCTCTGACATATGGACTTTTGATCTGGCTGGTGTCCTTGCCCCTTTGGTAAGTTTTCAGCAGCACTGTGTCTGGAACATAATGCTCTCTCCCACCTGCAAAATATGACAACTTTGCTTACTAAGAGAAAGAGTTTATTCTGCTCTCATCTTCTGACACCTCATTTATCTCTTTGTCCTTCTATTTAGTTATCTTGGATATGGTCCTCTTAACAAAGCAGCCTGTGCTTGTGTTGTGATAATGATAGTCTAACAGTATAGTCTAGAAGTGCCAAGCTAGTTCTCTTGGATTGGCCAGGGAGTTTGTTTTGTCAATAATATATGTGCTGTTTATAGTAAATTTTACTTTTTGCTGAATGATTTGTCTGAAAATTGGAAAGACCTGACATACAGTGCTTGAGCAGCCATATTAAAGACAACTGCCAAGAGAAATAATTTGGGAACAATGAGATATTACTGGTTGTTCTTACAACCTTCTCCTTCTGAAGTCAAAACTATTTTTCTATTTGCATCATTTAATGGAAATCATGATTTTTTTAATAATAATTTTGTTAAATACTTGAACAGAAGTGACAGAAGATATAAGGAGGCACAGCTTTGAAGAATAATTGCATTAAATACATGGCAGGACATTGTTATGTGAATGCTGATGTGGTTCTGGGCCTCCAGGGGTTAAAGAAGGTGTGCACAGTCAATTCTTAGGGAGGTACTTTGTATAAAGTTCAGTGGCTGAGGAATGTCCTGGCAGTCAAGCTTCCTTGCCTGGGAAAAACACAAGGCCAGATATTGACATTTCAGTGAGTGATATGATCCAGTTGGCTTTGCTGGTGCAAATGAGAGAACTTGACCAGTGCCTTTAAGGGAAGATTAAAAATACCTTATAAAATTCAGATGAAGAAATATTATGCTTGCATGCTGTGGTTGAAAGGAGCAAGAAGAGGATGGGAGCATGAAGGGAATAGCTCCTTTTATCACTTTGGCCAGCTTCAGTTCAGGAGTGGACTCTGTAAAGCATGAAGCTACATTTTTCCCTCTGAAATACCTATAGGGAGGCACAAATTGTGCTGTTTCTGGTTATTTATTGCAATTCCTTGATCACTGGGCATAATGATTAATACAGACTCACACACAACATACAGACTGTAGGCAACTGGAGTCCTTTCC
This sequence comes from Struthidea cinerea, assembly GCA_013397865.1. Classification (NCBI taxonomy): domain Eukaryota; kingdom Metazoa; phylum Chordata; class Aves; order Passeriformes; family Corcoracidae; genus Struthidea; species Struthidea cinerea. The sequence continues at coordinate 99,607 of VZTI01003110.1, read as the reverse complement.
ACAGGGAATTGCTGGAGAAATCTCTTTGGGTGATACTGTCCCAACAGCCAGCTTGTATTCCTGGCTGTCCCTGCTCAGCTGTCCAAATGGGAGAGCTCCTCACCAGATGCCTGTTTCTTTTCAGGTCTTCACCTATCTCCACTTGGCTCTCCAGCCACCCCTGTGTAGTGCTATCCCGCTCTCTGCCTGAACCATCTCTGTAATGCATGCTTTGTCTCTTAGCTAGGAACAGGCAGCTTCATTCAACCAAATTCCCATGGAACTGGAAACAGATGAGAAATATAAAGCAAAACCATCTTTAGGGAACTGCAGGGTCCTCAGAGTCTTTGGAAATCTGACTACTTATTTGGATAATGAGGTGAAGATTTCAGAGTTTGCCTTTATTCACTCCAGTGTCCAAATCTTGACCTTATGTTTTTAGTTATATTTTTCTATTTTAACCACTTAATCACATGAGTCTTTTCATTTTTGCATAGTAAGTGATTTGGTACCCAATGTTTCTCTGCTGAGACATCAGTGAAAACACACTATCAATGTGAGGAAAGAGTTTACAATGAAAGCTTAATGAACAGCAGATCTCGAACAAGGCAGTATCCATCAGCCAGATAACAACTCCTACGATCTTGTTGAACTATATCTAGTGAATAGTGTTGCTTATCATACTAGGAGATAATTTTGTTCAGTTATCCTGTGTGCTTCCTTTGCAGGTTGTTGAAGCCTGCTTATTTCAGACTGCCCTGTTTTGCATGAGTAGTCTCAACAGGTGCCAAAGTACAGTTTCAGAGCATTCATGGATCTCTCATAATCACTCAAGATATCATTCTGGTGCAGCCTTTCCCCAACAAGCCAGACTCACTTTCTCGAGATGAGACCAACTTTCATGGCAGCAAAGCAAGCCATGTGAAAGGTCCATGGAAAATGGCCAGAAGGCTGCATGTCAGCATGACTGTTGTTATCTCCACCGAGGGGAGCCTCATACAGACATTTTAAAAGTACCTCTGATGGAAGTAATGTGCCTGATAATGGAATAAGTAACAAGCAGTTGCTAAACCTGAACCAGAACAACGGGCCTTTTGTTTTGACACACACTGGTCTGAGGCACAAATCTCTGGGGGCATTTCATCCTGCCACCCTCACTTGTCTCCAGTCCCTTTCGCTTCCATTCGCACGCCCTGGCCTGCTCAACGCAAAGGGAGAGAGCGTGGCCTTGGCCAGCCTGGGGTGTCAGGGAGGGGCCAGGGCAGAGGGCAGCAGCCAGCAGCACATGATGTGTGCCCACGCTCGCTGCCAGTGCCCAGCCTCCCGAGGCAGTGAGATATCACCAGCTCTGGGTATAACACAGGCAATATATTCCTATAGGTCACCTATATATTCATATAAGGCATTGCTGCATGTAAAGTAGCTCAGTAAGTCATGGCCTGATGCCTGAATAATGTATTTAGTGTGCTGGCAGCTATCATTAGAAATGCTTGAGGCCCCGGACCTGTTTGTTTAAGCCATTTTATGTGAGAAATGGCCAAAGTACATGGTGCAGGTTGGTGTCCTCTGGCCAGGAGACCATTACACTAGTTTGGTTTTCATCCCTGTCCTGGCACCAACCTCATGCCCTGGGGCTGCCTACAACCAGCGAAGGCTGCTCCATCTGGAGCCTTGGACGAACCACCAGCCCCTCAGGCCTGTAGTGGCGGCAAGGGCAGAGTGCTTCTGTGGGTACCAGCTCCTTGCCCACCTGCTCCACGTAAAACGCCGCTGCCCTGGTGGTCTGGGGACGGTTTGGGTAACATCAGCTCTGAGGGCGGGGAGATGACTGCAAGGGAGACCTCAGGAAACTCGGTGGCAGTCCCTGAGGGTGCAGGCTGGGCGGAGAGGGGGATGTCCCCACCCGGGGCAGAGCGCGGCTGCCACTCTTGTGCCCCGGGCCGCCCCGGCA
>VZTI01003110.1:36969-97162 GCA_013397865.1 Struthidea cinerea | reverse complement strand
GGTCTGGGACTTTGGCCCTGAAGAGGCATGGAAGAAGTGGGGGGAGGAATGGCGCACGAAGGGGAAAATGCAGCCCAAGAAGTAAATACGTGTAAGCGCTGCGGTTTCTTCTGCCTTCCTGGTAAGCCTCGGTGTGCGGGGCAAGACCTCCGCAGGTAGAACGGCACAATTGGGAGCCCTTCTTCCTGCCTCCAGGCACTTTTACTAGCTAAGCCACCTGCAGTGATGTAGAGGGGAAAGTATTCCCCGCTCCCTCCCACCCCAGGCCCGTGACAAGCCTTTTCCTTATCCTTTCCACAGCTTTTTGTGTTATTTTCTCCCCCCACGCCCCTCCCCGCCCATGATCTGCACATCTCAGGCCGCACTCCTGAACGGGAAATGGCTATGTGGCTGAACAATTCCAATGGCCTCAGGGCTAAAGAGCTGAGGGGTGAGACGATTATGAAGTGAAAAGTGAGGTATTGACTAATATTTCCCCACTGAGTTTTGCCCATCGCCTGTACTGCTGACGCCCTTGATGCTGATTCAGTGACATGGGGAGAAATCTCTCCCCTTTCATATGTTACATTTATCACTTTTCTACTGATTCCTTTTGCAGTAAGATAGTAGCGGAAAGTTAGACCAGTATTCAGCTCCGGTGTTCAGACAGAGTCTGGTGCTTTTTACGGGCAGGTGCTAAGAACTGCAGTCCCCCTGTGCTGTGAATCCCTATGACAGCCTGCGTAAACCTGTTGCTGAGCTGAGCAGACACTCATATGTGAAATATGGAAATAGTGTTTCACTTGTCTTCATTGTTTGCACTGCATGAACAAAGCTGCAAACACTTTACTTGCATTTGTATCTGCACCTGAAAGACTTCACATTGATTGTTTTGGCTTTTCAGTGAAAGTGTACAAAGTCTCTGAAGTGTTTTGAATTCTGGTTCTGGATCCACCTACATCTGCAACATCAGCTGATTGTAGCTTAAAAACACAAAGAAAAACCCCCAAACACATTACATCTTGATTTAAATTTCAGCTTCATCAGAATTACAACTGGATATGGGCATTCCAAGTAAATATGATCATATTTATTTTCGATATGGCATTTGGGGTCAGAACTGTCTCTGACATTGGTCAAAACTTACAGATATATGCATGAGACTTCTAATTTTGACTGCATTTAACAGGTGGTTCAGTCATTTTTTTCTCCCACTGAGTTTTAAGGACTTTTTATCTGCCATTATCATCACTGACAGTTGTTGGATACTTAACACTGAAAATCAAGCTGCCCTTTAAGAAGTGGCTGTATGCACTTAAGAATGAAGTTTTGAAAATCTCAGCTTGTTTGAACAGAGTGGCTGTCTCCTGTGTTCCAAGTCCCTAAAATACGAGTATTGCCTCTGAAAATATCAGGCTCCCAACTTCTTCATATGCGCAAGGGAAAAAAGAGCCAGTTTTATATAAATGTATCCATATAAATTCTTTATCTGATATGAAAAGGACCAATATCTGGGAGAGGAAGGGGAATCAAAGAATGTGGTGAGAAAAGATGGTTAAGACTTATGAAAAAGGGCATGTGAAATGGCAGATCCAATAGAAGGGATTTAAAGTCTGTCTGTCAAAATGAAGTTGCTATTGTAATTCACAGAGTACAGGTGAACTGCTTACATTCAGGAGAACATAGGCAATTTAACAGTAAATGAAAATGCAGAATAAATTTTGTAAATAAAGTTGTAATCTAGAGGTAAATATTAGACATTGTGATACAATATCTTTCTCTGAAAAAGTGTAAGGTTTTTGCTAGGGGAAAAGCTATAATTCTAATCTCTAGACTTCAGAAATCATTTGGTATGATGACACATGGGGAAGTTATTAGCTTAAGTGGAGGATGGGGATTAATAGAAGAATGGTAAGATAGACACATGACAAAAGAGAATGTGACAACACAGTGCTGAAGAGGGGGCTGTTAGATGGTAGGTATTTTACTGAATTGACTGCTGACACAGGGGATTAATCTAATGACACAAAGCAAAATTGCACGTTAGAAGTAGTAATAAAGTGGGCACAAAACCTGGAAGAGTGCTCTTTAAAATCAGCAGAGGAGGAAGAGATTCAGTTGCATAAACAGTAAGACTTCAAGATACCCAAAAACAAACTGTGCCTTTTAAATATTAGTGATCCTTAAAAATACTGCCTGTAATTAAAAACATAACATATGGTGATACTAATCAATCACAGGGTAACCATGGGCATGTTGAATTTTGCAATCACAGAATGGGTCAGGTTGGAAGGGACCACGGTGGGTCATCTGATCCAACATCCGTGTTCTAACAGGACCATCCTAGAGCACATTGCACAGGATTGCATCCAGATGGTTCTTGAATATCTCCAGTGAGGAGACTCCACAACCTCTCTGGGCAACCTGTTCCAGTGCTCAGTCACCTGCACAATAAGAAAGTTCTTCTTTATGTTCAAGTGAAACTTCCTGTGCATCAGTTTCTGTCTGTTGCCTCTTGTCTTACTGTGATACCGCAATGGCCTGTAGTACAGAGAATCTTGATCTTTCGGAGATCTGGCACAGACCTGAGCTTTATTAATCTGTTCCAGTCCATTTGTAATTACCCTCCTGCTCTCCCACATCTGCCATTTACAACGGAAAAGTCAGCTGAGCTTCCTCTGCTCCAGCTCTGTCAGTTTGTCTGTGAATGTCGACCACCAGTGCAATATGGTTGTAAAAAAGGCAAACACGATCAGATGAGGCATTCCCTAGGAGAGGGGAAAGTGCTACATGCCTTTACACAAGGCTTTGTTGTGGGTGCATGCTGCCTTTCAGATGCAGTTGTGGTCACCCATGACTGTGAAGGAGAGCGAGAAGAGAAGAACTATCTCTTTTATATTATGTGCACTGAAGCTGGAACAGGTGCAGAGGGAGAGCAGGGAGCTTTTTCTTATGAGACTAAAGGAGTCCCTTATCTCTAGCCTTGCAAAATGAGGCCTTTAAGGAGAAGCTTTTGATATCTATAAATCTATCAAGGGATAAATACGAGAGAGGAAAAAAACCCAGCTAAACTGAAGGGCAATAGTCTACAAGAATTAACAGATACAAGCTGGTTATGATTATATTTATGCTAGTAATTGGAAGGCAGGTCATTAGAGACGTGAGGTTCTAGAGTAATAGGAATAGTGGGAACAAAACTGCCAGCATGGTTCTAGGGAAGGGATTATAAAAATGCAGTTGTCTGTAGTGATAAAGAACAAGATGTAATGATTCAGGGCATGTAGACCCCTTATTCAGAACAAGGTATTTTAATTCAATCAGAAGTTATGGTCTGTGTGGGAAAATTACTTCTGCTTTGGCATAAGTTGTTCGGTGCATCAGTTTCATTTCGCTTTGTGTCATTATCCCATTCCATTCACTTGTATGTCCTCTTTGGACTTAAACTTTATGAATAAAGACTAAAAGCTCCTTACACTTTTATGAAAGAGAACAGAATTTCATTTGAGAGCTGAATTACTATTTATGTCTAAAACAGAGTTAGCTGTAAACAAACTTAACAGTGTTGTAGGATCCTTCCTTGACTTAGTGCACTTTTTTGGCTTGGGAAGGACTGAGAGCACCACCTTACAGGGAAACACTGCAGTGTTGAGAAGTGTACCAAAGGTAACCTGGTTAAATGCCTGGCAAGGAGTTAGGGCTAGAGATTAGATCGGTGTGCTGGATGGGCTGTGGAAAAGAATGGCCTCTATTTCTGTAAAGCTGTAAGTGTGCTGCTTGTAAAACAGTGGTCTTCTTTCCTACTGTGGAGTGTTTTCAGTGCTGCAGTACTGCACATGAGCGTACCTTTGCTTTGTTTTACTTAAACCTACCTTCTGGAATGGTATTTCACAACTCTTTGGAAAAGTAGGCAACTTGCTGTCTGGGAAACTTTCTATTACTGAACAAAGCAACCTGAACATAAAATAACTCGCAGGTAATGTTTGTAGCCAAAGGGTATAAAATTAACTCAGAACATCAGACATACAGCTGGATAGAGTGGCTTGCTGTGTTACGTATACTTACACTGTTATGTATACTCACGGTAATTTGAATCTCAAGTCTTACGTGCAAAACATAAACCAGGTATCCTGACAAGTGGGTACAGCTGGAGGGCCATCTTAAACTTTTCCTCTCTGCAGAGAAAGGCAGGTGTAAGGGCAATGAGGCTAAGTGACTTTGTTGCTCTCTTGCAAGTCCTGGACTGTTCCTTGGTCTGTCACTGGTTGGGACTTGTGAGTTTGCCTGTGAGCTGGTGAGAATTTCCTTTAACAAGTAAGGATTTAGTTGTTCTGATGAAGCTTAGCTAATAGCTTCATCAGCTTCATCAGCTAATAACTGTTCTGACTTTGTAAACATTTGTTATTGTTTGATAATACAGCTGGCTGCTGGACTACACACACTGAGTTGACCTTTTATTTCACAAATACCTGATTTTGGTTAAGAACATTTATTACGTAGATTTTTCATGGCTTTTACAATAAGCACAATGTCTTATTGTAAGAATATGTCTAAATGACATATGAAATGTCTAAATTGTTACTGAGTAGGAAAATAAAAGATCTTCAAAAAATACAGCTTTTTCCAGTTTCTGGAGTTGTGTATATCTCTTGATGTCTACAAGGACTTCAGTAGGGCAGCATGTTTTGTCTTTAGCCCTAACTTACTCCTGAATGGATTCTCTTTGTTTTAACAGAGCAATTGTTTAGATATTGGGGCACTTCCACTCTTAGTGTCAACTGACTGTGTCAAGCAGTTAGGGATTGGGAACAGTTGCTTAATACATCACATCATCTTAACACAGTCTTTGTGAGATAAGGCACTAGTGACCCAAGATGAAAGTGTGTCTGTGATACCTGAAGCAGGAGGTTTTAGTGACTTGAGAGTTTACAGCCATACTGGAACAAAGGAGGCAGGGGTAAAAAATACTCCTAATCTCTGGGTAGAGGCTGAGCAAGACTGTGAGGGTGGCAGTAAGGTTGTTTCTGGAATATACAGTATAATGTATTAGCAAATTATTTACTCATTCTAAAGGTAAACGTTTATCCATTAAGGGTGACCTCTGGCAGAGGGCAATATCAGTGACTCAGGGTAGTACCACTTAATCTTCTGCTTGGAGAAGAAATGGCCTCTGGTATCAGTTCTGTAAGATGGACCAAGGAAAACTAGGCACAGGGGAGATAAGTTTGTCCTTCTAAAAGATATACTTTTTTTTTCCTTCAATTCTGTAGGATTTTTAGAGCACCTCAGACGACATCCTAAATGGATGATTAACTTCACAATGGCAGAACTCACAGTGGAGAATGGCAGCTGTATGGACTGGCAAAAGCGATGCCTTGTGTTGGAGTCCCAGCTCTTCAAATTCCGCTTGCAGGCAAGCAAGATCCGAGAGCTGTTAGCTGAGAAGGTGAGGCAGTGGTGACTTCTTCTACTTTGCAATGAGTTATGACACAAAAGCAAAAAATCTGTAAATACTGAGCTATCCAATAGATCTGTTACTTGCAGTGAGGATTTCTTCTTTGGTTAAGTACAGCTTTGTCCTCTGCTTATCAGTTGAGATGCAGAGGTGTGCCTGTCACAGTGGCGTAAAGTGGCATGATAAGAATTAGCCTTGTTTACTGCAAAATCACCAAGTATTTGGACTCTAGTGGAAAACACTGTACCAGCAAGATTCTGGATATCTAAAGTGACTGAGACAACTGCGGAGCAAGGATGGATGTTTTGGGTAAGAACAGCAGGATCAGGACTTGGCTGGCAACAGAAAAGCTTACAGGAGTGCAAATTATGCTGCGATGTTGAAAGTCCAGGCAGGGATACGTGTATTGCCATCGTGTTAGAATAACACTTCATATCCAGTCAAAACATTCTGGGGATACTGAAGAGCAAGGCCAGATACTTTGAAATCTGGCTGTAAGAAACTTGCATGGCATCTGTGGTTTTAGAGACATCTCCTGCTAATCTCCTTCAAGTGCCCTCAGTGAATTTGTTTGCATCCTAGAGGAGAGGACTGGCAAAGATTTGAGGATTTTATTGGAGTTTTAGTTTTTTGCTTGCTTTTGTCATGGTGTGAATTTTTTGTGGTTTTTCTTTACCTTAAATGGTGCTGTTTTTCAATTTGAATTAAAGCTTTTTCCCTAAATTTGTATAAAGTCCCAATTTGTAGGTTGCTGTGGGGTTCCTTCTTTTTTTCAAAATGTGTCTTACATTATCACAGTCCAGTCCAAGATTGCTCAGATATTCAATTACTATAGGAAAGTGAGAACAGTTTCTTTCTGTCACAGTTTTACTAATGAAGTTGAAATCTGTACAGCTGACTGCAGTTTACTATACCTGATGACAGATATGTTCTAAACTCTTGCTCCATTTTGTATTATGTAACTTCTATGTGTATATTCTTGTTTGTTGGTTTTGGATGTAAAAACATCCAGGTGACAGCTACTTGAGAGTGGAGTAATTTTCATCCTTCCTTTCACTGTAATTACATTTTCACTATTGCCATGTACTGCATGAGGCATTTTTTCCACCCTTCATATTTTAAGGAATTGTGCAATTTTAAGCAGCTTCTTCATCTCTTCAAGTTAGTTTCTGAGATGAACCTTAGTGATTACTTATGTTGAAAAACATTGAAAGTGGTTGTAAAGTCCATTTAGATAAGGGCACATCAAAAAAATCATGTATAGATATGGAACAGGTCTGGTAAAGACAACCAGTACTCATATGCAATACTTTTAAGTTTGCTGCATTATGAAATATATGTCTTTGTGCTTTATTAATTTCTGCTTTGAGAAACTTCCTGACTACCCACACATGATACAAACCTACCTACCAGACTTCCTTGTTGGAGAACAGACTTGCCAGATATATTTTTACTATCTCTTTAGGGAAGTGTGTGGGTCATGGCAGAGAATTAAATTTTCATCTGCTTCAGGGGCCTGGCTGCCATTTATCCAGCCTTTTAGTCAAAGCGATGTTCCCTTTGTTAAGATTAAGGAGTAGCTTGGTTCAGTGATCAGGTTATTCTGTAACTACTTGTACAGTGCTGTTGTAGCTTTACGTGAAGGGTCAAAGAGCTAACAGGCTTGCAATTTCCAACTCCAAATGTCATGTGGGAAGGGGAGAGCCTCAGCAGGGAGTGTGGGGCAGCTCCGGCAGGCTCTCCTGCTGCTGGTGGACTCAGATACACAGTGCTCATGCTGAACACTCCTTTTGGGAAGTGTCCTGGGCCTTAGGTTTCCAACTGATCTGTAACGACTTGCTCAGAGACCCTCCTTCCCTCCTCCTCAGTCACTGCAGGACACCCCAGCAGTCACAGCAACAGGGGCTCCTGCCTGTGCTGCATCCTTCTCACCCTCAGGTGGGCAGTGATGCAGAACTGAAGGAGGTGCTTGGTTTATGTCTAGTGATGGCAGCTTCAGGGATTTCTGTCACAGATTTTATAGCAACTGTGATTTTTAAGTTTTTTTCCTCATTATGAGAATGAAGAGATTCAGACTTACTGGAGAGTCCTGCATTTCAGAAAAGGTTTTTTGGGGCAGTGAGAGGGGATGATTTTGAAAAATGTGAAGTCTGCACAGTTTGAAGCTGTGTGCCAGCCTGTGGTAAGCATTGTCCTGAGATCCTCCCAATATGGTTTGCAGCAACAGGAGAATTATTTTTTTTAAATGTGGTTTTAGATGGTGAAAGTGAAGAAAAATGTTAACAAGGGTGATACTTTCTCACCAGCTAGATTGTCTTAGGTCTGGAGGTGACTGGTTGAAGGGCTTGAAAACCTGATCCTCCACATCTTAAATTATTCTTTGTAACTAATTTTATGATTTCAAGAAAGTTTTTACTGTTTTAACTCGCAAAAAACCTAACCACTCATGCCTGGCATTGGTAGTACAATGTGCTCAAACAGTTTAAATACTTCAGATTTTTTAAATCCGCTTAGATTGAATAATCTAGATCGCTGTTCAGAACATGAGGAATTTAAAACCCAGAGGTTTAACTGCCAATGCCCTAGTTCACATAGTGTGAACTTCCACGCTGATAGCCTGGTCTCAGCTATCAAACAGAGCTGCCCAAGCTGCTCAGAGCCTGGCTGGGGGATGGCATGGCAGAAGAGCCTTAGCCCTTGGTCTCCCAGACAAAGCTCTGCCATCCTGCTGGACCCCACAGGGCACGAGACCCCTGAGTCCTACCTTGTGGACGTTAGCAGGGATCGCTTTGGAAACAGGCAGTTGTTTTCACCCTGACTTTCTTGTACACACACAAGGAAAAGGGATACTCCTCTGTTGGTGAGTGGCATAGGAGGCTGTTGTCTTGGCAGCGAGTTGACCTGGTTAGGAGTGAGATCTGGAACAGAACAGCAGGAGGAAAATGAAGCTGAGAGGTGTAGGATCTTTTCACTCAATTTTATGTAGCCTCTTCTGAGCCATCGGGAGAGGGAAAGCCCGTGTGAATGGTTGATGGGAGGATGTTTTGCAGCTTTTAGAAGGGCCGTCTGGGTAACTTAACCTGCTTCTGTCTTACTTCAGTAAACAATGAACATTTGGAAAAAGGCTCTTTTGTCTCGTGTAAGCATGGCTATTCAACTAGTCCTGTTTCTCCCATACAAGCTGTCTGAGCTAGTGTTTGAAAGAAGAGTTGCGTGCATTTGGCTTGTTTACTAAGTTTTTTGTGTGACCTGGGTCACATTGCTTAGTAGCATTTGTCAAATTATAAAGCATTTTGAATGAAAGGACCCATGTAAATACCAAGCATTATTATTAATTCATTGAGGGATTTGAAAGAGCCTTACAAGCATGCGTGTATTAAATCTGAATGTGCTCCAGTGAGAGTGCTGACACTGGGGATGAGTGAAATAATGATTTCATGTACATGAGGAACGCAGCAGTTATTTAACAGTTCATAGTAGGACAACCCAACAATGTAGAACAGGAAACTAAGAAAAGTACAAGTTCATTTAAGGCTACAGAGTGAATTAGGGTGACAAAAGTAATTGATTTGGCTGGAACTTAGCCATGTCACCCTGCTTGCACAAGTTTCATAACTTTTTTGTGATCAGGAATGGTCGCAAGGTAGATTCTCTGTCCTCATCAAGATCCAAAACTGCTAGCAATGCAAAGCAACTGCTGGGACAACAAAGAGGTTTTCAGTCAGAACAGTGCTGTCTTCTTAAAATAACCTGAGTGTTTCATGATCCTTGTGGAGGATTGAATTATTAGTTTAAGAGGATAGCTTGGTAAAAAGGCCCAGAATTTCATCTGTGCTGTGAATGTAGACCCTGTCAATTAATCAGAGAACTAGGAGAAACCATTGATTCTGAAGCTACTGTCTTAAACAGTCTTTGTTTCCCAAAGCATATTATATCTCCACAGTAATTATGTTTAACATCTCTCTTTTGCCAATGTTTTGCTGCTACCTGTCTGGGGTGATGACTGTCCAGAGACTAATAGATAAGTGCATGGGTACATCGCTGTACTGGAGGGACGTATACTCGTGTAACACAAACCACTGCTGTTCATGTTAGATTGCCTTGAGCTCAGTCTCCTCTAAGATTCTTTGGTCAGAGCAGCTTTGTGTGGCTGCAGTCTTCTGTGGCATCTCTCTGTTCCTCTGCCAAAGAAGCATCCTTGATTTGGATATTAAGTTACAGAGACTGATGTATTTGCTTGTTCCACTGAAAAAGTGAACCTGAGAAGTATCATGCTAAATGTAGCAGGTTTTGATTTTCATGGTTTTAATTTATGTCATTGCTTTTTTAGTTACGTGACTACTGAGGTGTCTACATGTATGTACCTTTCGATATGTTTGTTGATAGGCGTCAGTCTGCTCTTGCATCAGTGAGCACGTATGGAAAGAAGAGTTGTCTTGTTGCCATATGAAGGAAGGCAAATGGAAACGGGAATGCTGCCACATCCATTCTGAGTGATCAGCCCTAGAGGAATAAGTCCCATTTTCAGAAATATTGGTTTGGTCCTGTTAGTGACCAACCTGAATACTTGGCTCCAGTGCTTTATCAAGAATCACAAAATGCTTTGGAGAGAAAAGGAGCTCAGTTCCCTTTGTAGTTTTCCTTCTTTAAGCATGATTCTTTTAATCTTCTGAAGATTCTTCTATGTCATTCTTTACATAGTAAAACATAAGTAAGTGCTGGAAATTCCATGAAGCTTTCCTCAAATTTTGCAACTTGGTGGGTAAAATTTAATGTCACTGACTTTGTATTACTGGGCTTAAATCTGAGACCCATTGAAGCAGGCCAGGTGGAAGATGACCTTGGCAAACATCAAATGAGATACTAGGTTGCTATTTAAAGAAAAATTAAAACGAAAAACAAACAAACAAAAAATACCACCCCCCCCCCCAAACCACCACCCTTCCCCCAAAAAATGGGCTCTAGTGGTAAATTATTAGAAGAACCCCAGGTACCTCTGCATTTTATGAGAATGAAGTGACTTATAAACATTTAGGATAAAATTCTGTTCGGTGTCCTTTGACTTCGATAGCAGCAATGCTCAGATGTCAAATCACAGAACTGTCAGTTTGCAAAGCTCTTCAAAATGAAAAGAAATCTAGGAAAATTAAGATCATTGTTAATCTTGTCAGTTATGAGTCTGTGATGCTTTTGAAGCCAAAGCAAAGTATTTACTGGTTATAATGTGGCATCATAGAGAACCTGCTGTGAGCTTTCCAAGACGTATTAATTTTTATTTACGATTGTGAATGAATCCTAGCTGAAATAAGATCAGGGAACTTATTCACCAGGGAATGGTGCACCGTGAACAGGCTCCTTGCAGGGACAGCCCATGGTGTGTAAATTGTAGAGATGAGGTCAAGACTTTGGCACTGTTCCTTTGACCCATGTAATGAATGATGAAGCTCACTAATGAGAAGATGGTTCCGGTATATTCAAAGTAGGGCAAAAGACTGCAAAAGGTCAAAGGCTTTTTTTTTTCCTGGTCAAAGCTGTCCAGTTAACTCAAAATATGCCAAAGATCTGTAGTCTTGCACAAGTCCTGAGTAAAACGTGAATTTCCAGGTGATGTTAATTTGTTTTCCTTGTTTCCCCCTCTTCTTTCTTTTCTGTCTCTGAAGATGCAGGAATTGGAACAGAGAGTGATAGAAGCAGAGCAAAGAGCTGAGGATGCAGAGAAACAGGTAAGAGATTCTTTTATGGTGGCTCTGGTACAAGTGCAGCAGTTAACTCACTCTAAATTCCTTCCAGTCTAGTATACAGACAGCAATCTGCAGTGCTATGCCCTGCTAGGGAAACACTGATTTACAATGGTTGGATGGGTTTTCTGGTCTACTTCCCAGTCTTTGAGCCTTCACTGTGTGAACACGTGCCTGAGAATGTTGAGCTCTAAGTGAAAACCAGCACCTTACACCTTCCTGTCAGCTTCACGGCCTTTACCCCCTTGTCCATGATAGGCATGCTTTGTTGTGGAAACGGAAGGGGATGTTGTACCTCAGGATTAAATCGCAAAGATAGGGCTGCTTGGCAGGTCCTCAGGAAACAAATACTTAAGAGTACTGGTGAGGACTTGTCTACAAGTAGAGAAGGTTCTGTGGAAGAAGTAGGTTTTTCAGACACACCCTTATCACTTGTTTTGGACTTCTTAATAATTTCTGCTCTGGCTCAGGAGCCCATGGAGAAAAACAGTAAGCTGGATTCATTGTCTGTTACTGTAATCATCTAAAAATTAGGCATATTGTCTAAACTAGTCCTTCTGTGCTTCTTGAGTAATGGAGAAGGGGAGAGAGGCAGACTTCAGCTTGTGAACAGGCTATAGAGAATAATGTACCTTTGGGAAGCAGACATTCTGCACTCTAAGGAGTGTTATAGAAACAAAAGAGCCAAGAAGGGCCAGGTGGTCTGAGCTCTTGCATCACTGCAGATCACTGATGAAGGGAAGGCTTAAGTGAATCAGCTCCCTTCAGCTGGACAAGAGCTGCAGGACTGAGCACTAAGTCAGGGGTTGAAGGGCAGAAATAAAAGCCACACAGCCAAGAATGACTGTCAAAGATGATTTCAGAAGGGAAGGAGTGAATAGGCAGTGTTATAAGCACTGGGAGGCGTATCACCTGGGAATCCAGAACTTGGAGTACCTGGAAAGGTATTCTGTCTGTAGAACATATTATTCCATGCCAGTTTGATACTGACATCAAGATTTTTACTGACCAGCTTAATTCTAGGAAAGAAGCTATGTGTTGACACCCTGCTGTTGGTTTTTATGCTGGACCACCAACTCCCAGTAAAGAAAAAGAGTTGTTCTTGGGAGTGGTATCAGTAAGTCCATACCCAACCAAGACAGGCAAAGGTAACACAATACAGGCAAAAGTGACAGCTGTGACAGCACCAGCAGGAAATACAGTTATTGCCGCTGGCCAGTGAAGAAAGTTTCATACTAGCATACACCTCAATGACAGGAGCAGAGTGCCCAGGATATGATAAGACACAATGACAGCAAGGGACAAGATGGAGAACAAGTCAAATCCAGGTCCAAGAATGGGCAAGAAAGGGAGAACTTGGCTGGGAAGGTGTAGCAGAAATTAGGGTTGCCTTCACTCACCTGCCACCAGCAGAAATGAGGGTTGCCTTCACTCATCTGCCACCAGCAGTTCTGTAGCCATATGCTGGCAGGTCCTAAAGACTAGCAACCCTCAATGTTTGCCTTTCCAGCAGCCTTATCCACATCCCGAGATAAGTGTTCCTAGAGAAATGCTACATTGCTGCCTGACAGCCTGAAGAAGTGACAGCGCTAGAGTTGGACCATTCCCTTCCACTAATGAGTACATTCACCATGAATGAGAGGCAGCCAGCAAATGAGAGGGCTCCACATGAAGTGCAAAATCCCTTGTTATCTTTCTCTCCAGGAGTCTGGGGGGTTGGATTTGTTAATTCAATGGACTCCCTGTAGCTGCCAACCTCAATTAAGGAAATCACATGTTTGCAGTCCCCTCACTGAGCCTCTAGTACAGAGTCAGCATTTGGGCATCAGACAGAAAGGAGGGGCCATTTCTTTTTACTATAATCACCCTAAACTCTAATGAAAACACATCCGACTCAGCAGGCTTAGTTATCTGGCTCAGATGTTGGGCGCTTACCTTTCTGATTCAGTATGAGGAAGAGGTAGTTTGCTTCTCTGCCTAATTCAGGCAGACAGGAGGACAAAACACAGCTTCTACAAGTATGAAGTATAGGCTGCTCAAGAGAGCATGACTAACAGTCTTGCACAGACTTTGTGAAGTGCTCAGATTGCTGCCTGCACTCTGTCTTTCTGGTTCTAAATTCATGCTAAATTTATGGTATTTGGAGCTGGTTTCTTTGCAGATTTAGCTTCTTTGAGATGTGTTGGAACCAGAGATTTTCCCATCTTCAAATGCTGCAATTAGTACATTTGAGTTAAATTGAGGGGATTCCATTCATCTTTAGAAATGAAGTCTTATAATCCATTGTAATAGAATGAGGTAATGGTAAAATGGAGTGGCATTATTGAGAGACAAAGGTTTTGAAGAAAGCAAAGAGGTTTTAAAAATTTGCTAAAAACCTGAAACGCTTCAGTAGCCACTAGATTTTAGTGCATTGAAACTTTGTCTGTAGTGAAGGAGCACTACAGTGATCTTTCTCTTGCTGAGATGAAGAAGTGTTGGCACTAGCAGGAGCTCAAAGACAGGCAAATCTTCTGAAGTAGCTAACATTGTAACTCCTTAGCAGGTCTGGAGGAAAGACTTGGCAGAAAGACAGGAGTTGCTAAAACATTGTCTTAAACTGGGGATCGGAGGAAGAAGGACCTCCATAGTCGATTTTGCTATAGAAATCTGAATCTGAAGCAAATGGCCAGGGGTTTGTGGTATGGTAGTGAATGAGGTAAAAAACTGGCTGTGATATTGCAAAGGAGGAAGGTGCGATGTACCTTGTTCATACGTGTACAGAGACTGTGGTGCCTGTATGGCCTCTGATTAGGAATTTGATTGTAGTATCTCACAATCCATGATTTATTTATCTGTTCATGGTTCAGTTTGCATCTGTTACTGCTTCAGCATTACAAATGAATGGACAATGTTCCTTTCACAAATGTGGATATAAACTAAGTGTGACCTGAAGGGCATTGCAGTTTTTGATGTTTTATTTTTCCTTCCCTGACTTGAAAAATAAGAAACCCACAAATATTCTCGTTTATTTTCATTCTCTTTCCACTACACAAGCAGCTCCTTAATTTGCATTAGTTTGTTTTGTTGTGTTTTGTTTTTTTTCAATTTCCTTCTGATTACCATTACAGGTCAGAGTTATGGAAGAGAAGATAAAACTAGCCAGCGTGAAGACTGCTGAATCTGACAGCACCCTGCACAGGAAATACCAGGAGCTGATGTGCACAATGCAAGGAAAGGAGGATCTGATCAACAAATTGGAGACACAGCTAGCAAAACAGGTAGGGGTATTTCCTACAGGGAGGCCTGTAGGTTTCATGAGTTAGAGGAATTCTGTAATGTATAGTTCAAAGATATGGATTATGTCTCGTTGCATGTTAGTCTCTCAGTTGTCTCCAGATCATCTGTAAGATGATGCCCAGCTCAGTACAAGATCCTCTCTTTCCTATTCAGACAATACATCCACTCAGCTTGACAGCCCATGTCTCTTCATTATTGGAGATCAGTCAATGAGCTTAAAGGGCTCCCTTACGTTAGTTCTGAGACCCTACATTGTAATGCTACAGTCTGGTCATGGTCTTTCTCTGGCTTTTTGGCATATAGATTGCTTTGCAGAACCATTGTGTAGCCCATCTCTGACTCAGTTCATGCTGCTTCTTGGGAAGGGTCTTTTCCCAGTCTTCAGCAGTCCTTTAGCATAGTTCATCTCTTGTCAGATGTCATTATAAAAGAGCAGCTGTTTCCCAGCATGGATAGTTCTTAGTCTCTTCCATTTTCAGTTGGTGGAGGGCAGATGCTACATCTACAATAGGGCTTGTATTTCAGTTCTAGTAAAGGCCTTGCCCTGTGGTTTTTATAACATGAGGAATGAGGTATTTTTATGTGTTGCTAAGTAAGTAACTTTTAAACAGAAGTAGAATTTTACAAAAAAAAAAAAAAATTACTCGGCCATTTGAATTACACTGAACTAATTGTCACCTATTTCAAGGACTGTTAGTAGAAATCTTGTTCCAGCAACAAGAGGTAAAATGAGTTTCTAGAAATGAAAGCCAAAGCTTGGTAATTCCAGACAAGAAACACTCTTTATCAGAGTCAGTGGTTTAGTTTCAGAATGGGATGAGATGGTGGCAGAGCTAGGTTACTAAGGGTCTCTGTAAGGCATCCTATTTGTTTTCACTGGGATGGGAAGAGCCGTGGAGTTCAGAGCATTATTTAGAGAACACTGAGATCATGTCTGGACCACACAATAGTGTGGGACACAAAGAATCTCTAATAGCTTTTGGATCTTAAAGCACAATAACTGCATCTATGGCTGCTGTGCCTGAGTGAATTGGTTCTGCTTAGAGGCAGGGCATACTAAGCTTGGTGACAATGCTGTCATCATGTCACTATTCTACTTTAGAACCCTAAATAAAATCTTGGCATTGCACTTCACCATATAGTGTACTAATCTGAGTCTTTTACTTCTTGAACCCTGTTCCAAGACAAGTCCAGGTCACTAGGGATTCAAAGCCAATTCCCATCTGATGGATTTTCAGAGATGGTAGATCTGCTATTTGTGCCAGATGATTTCAGACCTGTAGGCACATCTAGTAGTCTAACTCCTGCAAAGGTTGAGACCTGATGATTAGGAACACACACAGTCATATAAAAGGGGAAAAAAAGCTAAATAAGTCTTCTTCTTAAAGCATCAGATTTGATTGCTGTTATTTCATTATACTCAACTTCAAATGTTCCTGCTGCCTATAATGTTACTAGGGTCTACTTTAAAGTCAGCAAACATACTTGAATAAGATCCTTTAAATGTGCAGTTTTAGTGATAAATAGCATGTGGTGATTAAAAGTGATGTGAAAATGTGGGGAATTTTGTGCAGTGTACTGTGCATTTATATGGTATTTATCAGTGTGAAAAATTACAGTGGGGGAAAGGACTGACATTTTTATTATCATAATTACTTGTGTCGGTTTACTTCAGAAAGAACAATATAACAGGGAAATCACCAACTGCTACCAGAAGGTATTATCTTTGCCCCTTAATTGGAGAAACCAGGGCTGATGTGCCATGGAGCATATATTCCTCCTCTCTCCCTTCCCTCCCTTGCTCCTGGAACTGATTTCTTCTTGCAGTTGTTTAAATTATTCTGCAGATAGGAGAGTTTTCAGTGATGTTGCTTGTGAAGCCACACAGAAGATAAAACAGAAAGTTTTGGGTGACCGTAGTGTTAATTCGGCATCTTTCAAAGGAATTTTCCAGAAAAGCTGAGAAAACACAGCTGCAAAAATGCTGTATCAATATTACCCAAGCAGATACTTGGGGGAACAACAGTCATTGTGCAAATCAACAGTATTGCCATAACACCTTTTTGTGGACTAGAACCTGTTCTCATGGATATGTAAACATACAACTGCTTATAGCATCTGAAATCCTTCTAGCAGATCTTAGTGTCTTTCAAGGCCTAATTGTGGAGCTTTTTTAAAAATTTTCTTAGTGAGAACATTGTGTGTGTGTGTGTGTGTGTATTAAATAAGTTGTTGGCATTTGCATCTTGTACGCCTTGAAAATTTGTGCCCTACACTTGTGCTTACAGCAACTGAATCCCTTTTGTTTGGAATGATTGATGTTTTATGAATCAGTTGTGGGCACTGCTTAATTCTTATTACCTTTGGCCAATGATGTGTGTGTAGGCTGGGGGAACACTACAGATGCTCAACAGCAGACATCAACATTGCAAAACCACATGAAACAGAAAAAGTTGCAGACTGTACTCAAATTGTGGTAGGTGGCCAATTGTTACCTGACCTGGATTTTGCTATTCCACAACAAACTCTTGAGACAAGTCTCTGAATTTAACTCTAGGGACCGTGTAAGGCAACTTAGAGCTTGTTTTTTTTTCAGAGGCCAGCTGAATAATAGTGTCCAAGTAGCAGTCTTAAATCTTACGTCTGGAATGGGAGCTTCAGTGTTTCAGTCACTCCTGATGCAGTAACTCACTGAGAACTGTTAGTTGTGCTCTCCTAATGCGTCTAATGTTGGGTTTGGTTTTTTGGCACAGAAACAGCTGAGGACTGAGGAAGCCAAAATTGTTCAAGAGAAAGCTGCCAAGATCAAAGAGTGGGTAACATTTAAGCTCAGGGAGGTAAGTCTCTAGCTTGCTGCCAGGTTTCAAGGCCTGTGAATAAGTGCAGTGGCTGCACTGCCAGGGGGTTCCTATGTAGGGCAATAGTCTGGGGACAGTCAATCTGCCACAGAGGCACTCTGCTTGTTTGGCCCTACATATACTCACTTATAGGGCTGGGGTCATCAGTCTTACTGAGGGCTATTTACTTTATTGGGCAAACTGTAAATGCCTGTGAAGTTGCCAGTGCCCAAAGGCAGTTCCTGAACATTGACTAGTTGCAAGTGGCTTTCACCTAGCTTACTTTTAGCTCTCCCTCTTTTCTCTGGGTGCAGTTTCTGTTCCTTTCTGGCAGAGCACCTGTTACACAAACATGTCCTTTGCTCTTCTATAATTTATCATCTCTGACTAATGCTGTTTTCCTATTGCCCAGTATTTTCTCATCTCTTACCTCTCTGTTCTTTCCATCCTGTGGATTTGTGCCTCTATCTGGGCCTACCCTCTAGAAAAACAAAGATATCAGTGGGTCAGCATGCAGTTTTAAAGATGCTGTAGTAGTTTTCAGCTGGGAGTGGGCTGTCCGGTCTTTTATTCCAAGTTAAAGACATATTTGAGAAGTGCCAGTAGTTCATACAGAGGCTGTTTGAGAAAGCACAGAAAAATATTTTAAGTGAGTTTTCTAGTGATGCTGCTGATTAGAAGGATTTCGAGGTGACTGGTAGACTCACTCATCTTTTTTTCCCCTTGTTAAGATATTTGACAATAATACAGATGAAGGCATGTTCTGTGTAGTGGGTCACACGTACACCAGTTTGGCATTATTTTTCAGTTTTTATTATTCTTGTTTCATAGCTCGAGCTAGAAAATTACCACCTGAAAAACTGTAATCAGAGACTGATGGAGCAAATTGAAGCCCTTCAGGATACATTGCAAGGTAAATGTGTTCAACTAGCACTGTAGCCTAGTAACCACCACAAGAGTGGGAGTTGGCATTCCTGGGTCAGCATTATATTCTTAATTTTGTCAGAAATTAAAACTTGTGACAGCGAGCAGTAGAGTTGTTCTGTTGCTCTGTTCCTTAGTGGGTCCCTTTTTAAGATGGGAATAACACGCTCACCTGCCTTAACTCTTAATTGTTTTCCCACTAACAGTTGAGTATAGACGCCTTTTTTTTTAGAATCTGCATTTCCCATTAAAATAAGCCACTGAGTTAGCTCCTGAGTTAGAAGCATTCATTGAAATACACAGTAGAACTCTCCATTCACTTCAGTGCTGCAGGGGAGAAGTCCCTGATGTATTTCGGTGTACCTCCATGTGTGAATTATTCTCATCCCCACAGAACCTCTGCTGGCATGTGAGCTGAATAACTGAATGAACCAAGGCAGCAGCTGTTTGGTCTGCCTTTAGGAGCTGGGAGCTGTGCTATCAGCTTGGGTTGGAGAAAGCTGCTTATGGTGTTTTGGGTTTTTGCAGTTCTTTGGTGGCTGGATGCAAAACTTTGGTCTCCAGGCTTGAATTCAGCACCTTTCTTTGTAACATACTTTGAAGGAGAAATTATCTCTCTTTTTTTAATTTTTATTTTTTAATAAGCTTGGTTTGATCACAGTAAGATGAGCTACTTTCCAGAACTTCACTGGGCACATGGGCAGGGGATATTTCTTTCCTGCAGAAGTCTTTCTGGCATTCCTATTACTCCACAGCAAGGGAATAGGGCAAAATTCCTTCTAAATCCCACCACATTTCTAGTGAAATGCTTTATGACTGGGTTTTTCTCATCCCCCCTGGCTCTGACTGTTCACAAAAAGAGAATGCCTGGTAAGCTGCGTTAATAATCTGGTATTAAGTGTTCCCTGGTTCCCTGGTTCCCAGCTCTCTGGGCAGTAAACAGCACTGCCCTCTCCTCTTATCCCTCACTAGTCTCACTATGCTAGGCTGAAGTCAGAGGCCTTTGCAGAGAGACAAATCTCTTGTTGCTTGCTATGCTAATAGTAACAGCTTCTTCTTCTTAATCTCCTGTCACATCTAGGAAGCTGCAAAAATACCAGTAGTATTTAAAATTAATGGCCTCTTTTCAGTCTACAGTAATGATTTACCTTAGGGTCAGGGGAAAATATGTGACAGGATTTGTGTATGCAGTTCCTTGTGACTCAAGTGCCAAGGTCATGCTCTCATAATTGTCTTTTTCTCAGCTGTTTCCAAGAGCAGGTTTCATCCTCTCTACTGTCAGCAGTAATTTATTCTGCTGTTTGCTTTTCCCTCTGTAACTTTGTGTCTTCGGTTTGTTTCTATTTCCTTGTAAATCTCATGGGTGGTTAAGAATGCCCATAGAGTTTGATGTTCAGGCAGCATTTTCAGCAATAGCTGTGCAGAGTCACGCTCACCCATATTTTGCAATTTCCAAAGCATCTAATGATTTGATTCTTTTTCAGTCAGGCTGAAATAAATATAAATGCCAAGGACAATCAAATATCCCCTGCCATTCCAAGTTTTATCCCCACTTTCTCATATTCCAAAGCTGCTATTTGGTGGAAATTGTAGAAGTGGGATAATCTTTAATAATTATGGAAAGGAAGAAAGTATAATAATTATAAATTGTAGGTATTAAGTAGACAAAGGACAATGGAGGCAATCTAGGATCTACCTTTTATGTCATCCTCTAACACAGCAACTGAAAGGGCAGGGAAAGAACTAAAAAAAGGAAGATTTTACAGCAAAACCATGTAAGTAACTATTGTAAAACTTTGTGACATAAAGCACTGTGTGGGTTGTATAGCGCAAAAGGATAACAAAAAGCGCTAGGGAAATTCTTGAAAAGCGAGTAAACTCACTGATTGCTGTGATGGTTAAGAAGGTCTCCATACCTTTGCTGGAAGCCTCATCTAGCCCCTGGGAATGGATGGAATCATACCAGCTTATTTGATGACTTAATCACTGTAGGTCCACTAAAGCCAAAAGTCATGCTAAGCAGTGTTCTGGCCACTTGGATGTATCTGACAATGTGTTGTGTGGATAGGTGCACTTCCTTCTCATGTTTTAAGAGAGGAGGCGTAATTTTATAGGTAAGAGTAAAAACTCCTATATTGCATTAGACTGAAAGCTTGCCTAGGCCAGTATCCCATCTCCTGGTTGGCTGCTCACGTTCCAGGGAAGACCATATCAAATATTGCAAGTAAAGCTGTCCTTCTCTCCATATACCCTGCCAGCTTCTGCTCTCAGAACTCCTGTACTACTGATACATTACTTTTTCTGGCCTATCTGCAGCATTCTGTTTCTTTTTTTGTCTGGGAAAAAAACCTTCATTCTGTAAATTTCAAATGCTCTGCCTAATTTCATTAGGCACCCTTTAATTTCACTTTTGTCAGGAACAGTGATTAATCATTTCCTGTTCATCTCTTCTGTGCTATTCCCAATAATAAATGTATAGCACTTTAGTTATAACTGTGTCCAGCCATCTCCTTTCCGTTCTGTATAGTCCTAAACAGGCCAGGGTGCTATTGAAATACAACTGAATGTACACTAGGAAGCAACATTGAAGACATTAAAGTATTTGAATGCCTTAACCATAGGTTCTCCTTCCTTGTAGATATGACCAGCATTCCTCCCTTTGAATCTCTTTGGAGCTGTGATTCCCTGAAGCCACGAGCATCACAGGCCTCTTTTGCTGAGAAAATAAACCAGAAACCTGTGCTCCTTGCACCTGGTTTCAGAGAGGTGTGTCAGACAGGACCTACCAAACATGTCCTCTCTTCAGCAAATACAGTCCTTGCCAATGACACCTTTACTGAGAATGGAGAGGATAAATCTCTGCTTTCCCAGAGCATGCTGAAGCTCATGTCTGACTCACCAAGCTGGAATCTCTCCACAGAGAAAAATTTATTTCCAACCGTAAGTTCTGAACACGGTTTAGGGTGCTCTGATTCCATATCACTGGAGCCTCCAGCAGAGACCACAAGAATTCTTGAGGCTTTGACCTTCCAATCATCTTTGGAAGGAAACTGTAGTGCTGTGAGCACCTTGCAACAAGTGAGTTTGGATGGCACCCGCTTCTCTGATGATCTGAGTGCCAGATTCCACTCCCACCGGCTGGACTCCTCTTCCTCAGGAGAAATAATGAGCCTGCTTGAGGGCCGTCTCCAAACTGCTGAGCCACCTCTGGTTGTGTCAACATCAGCTGTTACAGCACGTTCCTTTTGTCCAGGGAGGGAATGCAGCCTTGGGAGTAGTATGACCTTTCCAAAAATACGAACACCCAATACACCAAGAGACAGTATCCAGCTAGCCAAGAGACACCGCAGCCAACCACAGTCGGGGGCTAATTCTTTCCATCATGTAATGCACTTAGAGACTAGCACTTTCCAGCCCATAACAGACCCTTCAGTCGGCTGTGGGCATGTGGAGGAGACAGACATTGATGATGATGGAGTGATGGAGAAGATGGAGACAGAATGTGGTCTGCTGAGGGGAGAAGCTGGAACGTGTGAGGGAATGTACCACTTACCTGCAGAGCAAAGAGAAGCTGTGAGTTCTGAGGCTGGCACACTGGACCCGGGAGGTAAACCTCCCACACCACCGCTGCACCGATTCCCATCATGGGTAAGAAATGCAAGGACAACAGTGTGAGAAGTGCTGCTTATCTTTGCGCCCAGTAGTTAGGCTACAACACTTCTTGGTCACAAGAAATGGATACCTGTGGGCATCACAGATTACATTCCTGAGCCACCAAGTTGGACAGTTACAGATCATGGGGCATGCTGGCTCCGTTGACAATTTTTTTTTTTCTCTTTATAAGGAGAAAAAAATCCATTGAAAAAACAGTACTCAAGAACCATAGGAATAAAAATGAAAGGCAAAATGTGCTGCATTGTGGTTTATCATTATATGGGTCATCAGAATTTAATCCTTAGTTTTGTTGTCATGTAAGATAGAGCAATGAGTCATAAATGCAGTGGACCTGACCAGATGGCTTCAGAGTGAGAAAAAGCTGTGGATACTAGAATAGATACATAGATAGATCTCAGCATTCCTATCTCATTGTATGCTCCTGCTATTAGGAGAATTTTGTGAAAACCTTTGGTAAAGTGAATATACATGTCCTGTTGTTTTTTCTTACAGTTACTTGTGAGGTCAGATAGATGAATTGTTTGTTAGTCCTAGAATTGTTTAGGTTGGAAAAAGCAGCCTTCTCCTCATCACTGAGAAGGTGGACAGGTCACTTATCATAGAAAGAGATCAGGTTGGTCAAGCAGGACCTGCCTTTCACAAACCCATGCTGTCTGGGCCTGATCCCCTGGTTGTCCCACATGCATTGTGTGGTGGCACTCAGGATGGTCTGCTCCATGACCTTCCCCAGCACCAAGGTCAGGATGACAGGCCTGTAGCTGCACAGATCCTCCTCTGGCCCTTGTAGATGGTGTCACATTTGCCAGGTTCCCATCACCTGGGGCCTCCCTGGCTGACCAGGGCTGCAGGTAGCTGATGGGCAGTGGCTCAGTGAGCTCTTCTCAGTACCCTCGGGTGGATCCCACCTGGCCTCGCAGGCCTGTGTGTCTAAGTGGCAAAGCAGGTCACTGGGCATTTCCCCTTGGGTTATGGGGGCTTCATTCTGCTCCCCCTCCATGTCTTCCAGCTCGGAGGGCTGCGTACTTGGAGGACAACTAGTTTTACCATCAAAGACTGAGGCAAAGAAGGCATTGAGTACCTCTGCCTTTCCCTCATTCTTTGTTACTCTTTGCCACTCATATCCAATGAAGGATGGAGATTCTCTCTTTGTTTCTCATGTGTTTATAAAAGTCTTTTTTTGTGTTTTACTGCAGTATCCAGGTGAAGGTCTAGTTGGGCTTTGGTCCTCCTAATTTTTTCCCTGCATAACTTCATGGTGTGTTGTAGCCCTCCTGAGTCACCTGTCCCTTCTTCCAAAGGTCGTAAACTTTGAGTTCAGCCAAAGCTCTCTGATCAGACAGGCTGGTCTTCCTCACTGTCTCATCTTTCAACACATGGAGATGACCCACTCCTGCACCTTAAAGATTTCCTTCTTGAAGAATGTTCAGTCTTGCTGGATTCTTTATCCTTCAGGACTGACTCCCAAGGGACTCCATCAACCAGGTTCCTAAACAGGCCAAACTGACAAACCTGGTGGAAATCAATGTAGTATCAAAAGAGACAATTCTGTTTTCATTTGCTTTTTTAAAGGCAGGGGCAAACAAGTGATTTATTGAAACTGCAAAGTCAAGCACTCATTGTTAATTCTTATGTCTTAAAAATTTTTTGGTGTACTTGACTTTGCAATCTTAGGTACTTTCATATATGTATTATGTGTGTTATTTCATAGTGAGTTTTGTTTGGATGCTTTAAGGAGCACCATGGGGTTTCCTAGCTTTGGGGTTTATCCATTTCGCACTGGTTGATGTCTTAGTCATAACTCTGCATCTAGATACAGAGTTGGGTTCCTCCTCTGGAATTTTTATCAATTCATGAAGCACTTGGATATCCTTTGAACTGAAAGCTCTGTATGTTGTTGTAACTGGGACACAGGCTTATTGAGATCATTCCAGGCATTTCTTTCATTCCCTTATTACAGAATGAGCATCCTTTGCAGCCGATGACTCAATGAATTGTCCTGGTTTAGGGCTGTTCTTGATTCATTTTAATGTATTGTTTATAATTTGGAAAAATCCCATCTCTTTCCAAGCTGTGATACAGTAATTTATTGACGATTGCATGTAGGTGTTCCAGTGTGTGGATGTCACGTCTGTAGCTGGGAATTCGCACAGAGGTACACATGTCCGTTATGGTCATTCACACAACATACAGTGGAATTCAGCTATCTTTCTTAGAGAGCCCCTCCTTCCTGCCCAAATGTGTGACTGTGGTGTGATTCTGTGACATGGGCATTTCTGTCTGTAAGAATTACATTTTTGCCTGATCATTGTTGTTCATGGTATTATTGTTTCAGGAGAGCCGAATCTATGCTGTGGCCAAGTCTGGCATGAGGCTGTCTGAAGTGGCCATGGTGAATGATACTTCCAGCTGCTGTAAGTTCTAGACTAGATCCATCCTTAGAGGGAGTTCATGGTGACGGTGTGGGACCTGAGCTTCTGGCTGTTCACATTTTTTCATTTCCTTGCCTGTTTTCAAAGTAAATTTGACCTCATAGATAGCCTCGATAAAGGAAGGGAGGAGAATATATGTGGTTTTGGGAGTGGTTGGTGCTGGGCTGTTTGTGCCTCTACATTCAGGGACATCTTCAGGGATTCCATTATCTCCTCCATCAGTTTTGCCGCCAGTCTTCTGCCTCTGCATGTCTGTGGCCTGTTTTCAGTCTTCTGATTAACCATCACCTTTGCCTGTTAGGGCTTTTATCTGTTTGGATAGGGTACACCAGATTGCCACTGTACCTTGGGGAGCACAGGGTGGGTAAGGTGTCTTACAGGCTAAATGGAGGGAACATTGCAACTCTCACTGGGAATTGTATGGAATTAATAACGTCTCCTGGCCTTTCTGAAGCCAGACCGTCCAGGATGACAGTCCTCCATGTGCTTCTCCATTAAAACCTCCTCCTTTTCACTAGTTTGTATTATTTGCTTTCTTGCTTTCTCTCTGAATTTTCCCAGTTTCCAATTTCTCGTGTTCAACTTCTGGGCCATTTACCTATCTCATCTACAGAAATGTCACAGTACCAGTCTACACTACGCTGAAGGGGGTAAGGAGTTACCTCACTTTTCCTGTTGTGGAAAGCATGGGCCAGGGCTGCTAGTAACTTGAGACAAAATAGGATGAAACTGTGCAGTGAAGGAAAGAAAATTAGAGAATGTCAGGAAGTACTGGACATCAAAACAATGCAGAAAGAGTAGCAAATGATAAATATATTTAAGAACACAGAATATTGCAACAAGTTTTGGTCCAGGAAGTTGCAGTGTGCACTATGAAACCTAGAGGTGACAGTGGGTGTAGCCTAAGGAGTGAAATGGAACATAAGGCTCGTGGAAGACTAGGAGGGTGTAACCAGAGGAAACCCAAACAAATCAGATTAGAGAGTCCAGCTTGGAAGTTCACAGACTGAAGGGGAGGAACTGAGGAACCCTGGGGCAGAAGTGGGCAACACAGTGTTAAAATGAAGGGCATGGGTTTCTCTGTCTTGTGATTGAGGAGGGATTGTCCTGGGGAAATTCTTCTCTCACACACTAACCATACAGGTCTGTTTTCCAGAAAGCCACACAGATCAGCAATGTGCCTTTCTTAGATGAGTCTTCAGGCTCTGATGATGACTGTGGCTCCCACGCCAGCTTCAGGACTTCTACTGCTGGATCTGAGAACAGGAAAGCGAGCATGCCAGGCAGCCCTCGTGCCGTGAAGAGAGGTAAAGTGGGAGTATTGCTACTGAGCAGGATAAATTCCATCATCAGAAGCAAGATGCCCTGAACAGCATCATCGGTGACAGGCAAATGCTCAGCTAGAGTGATGCTAACGAGGAGTTCTCCCAGAATGTGTGCAGACATCAACAGTAGAAACAGTGGAAACCTGTTCTCTTAGATGTTTTTTACTGCTGATAGATTTCCATTCAGGCAATTGCTAAACTAAGATTGCGGGAAGGATTGCCCTCCCAAATTCATCACGTATCCAGTCATCCATACCTTTTCTGTGACTTCTCCTTGGAAGCAAGCTAGTACTGATACAATAAAGAAAATGCTTTTTTGTCTTTGTCATTGGCTGGTAATTTCTTGACCAATAAGTACATCTCTTCTATCTTTGAGAGACATCGGGTAGTTTGAGTCCTGACTAGGACTATTTTTCTCGCCTGCTGGGAAGGCTAAACTGATTCCTTGAATGAAATTTTCATTACAGTTGGTTGTTTCCAAAATAGAATCATATTTCATGTAGTCTTAACTTTTATTGTGATGCATTGGCAGATGTGCCTGTGCATTGCCGTGTGCCAGTGGTAAAAGATTCACAGAAAGCAAAGCCCCATTGCTAGTGAAGAAGCTTTTTCCTTAGCTGGAATCAGAGGGGCTTGAGACTTTATAATGGATGTTTCCAGGTGAAAACAAGCTGTCTCTCCTTCAGATAACAAATGTGTTGATTTTTATTTTATATATATATTTTTTTTTAATCTGTTTTTATTCAGCAATAAATTTATTTCGCTGTCGGTATCCAAAACTCACTTTTCACTACTTGTCTTCCTAGGGAAATAAAAAGAGGCCTCAGAAGTCACGTTAGTGGGGTTTGAGTTTCCTAAGTATGATCTGATTTGTCCTTCTTGAACCAAAAATAAGCCTTAATGGCGAATGCAGAAACCTTTTTTGGAGTGTACAGTATTCCGTGCATGCTTCTGTCTAGCCATGACTCTCATTCTTCCCTTTATTTCGAACAGGTGTATCTATGTCCTCGCTGAGCTCCGAGAGTGACTATGCCATCCCTCCTGATGCCTACTCCTTGGATGGTGACTATTCAGAGCCAGAACATAAACTACAGCGAACATCTTCCTATTCCACTGATGGTGGAATCTGCACTGTAAGTCTTGCACTGTAACTGCTATATTACACTTGAAAAGGGATGCAAACAGAGCCTTGGCCTGAAAAGAGGAAAGTGTAACTACAGTATATTGAGTAATCCCCCTGCAAAGTGGTGCTCTAACAGACTGGGCTATTGGTCCAGCTGATCGGTACCAAAAGACACTATCTGGTGCTTCAGAAGAAACACCATACTTTTATCTATGTGGTTAGATAAAAGTATAAGCATCAAGGGTTGTATTCTTTCCTGATGACCAAAATTGGTTTCCTGGAGTTGTGTTCTACTTTAATGACAGCCTTACACTTTTGGGACAAAATAAATTTGGAAATTCAGAGGAAGGAAGGGAAAAGGAAAGAAACCTCAAAACGGGCAGCAATAAAGTCTATACTCTTCCATGTGAGAGATCAAACAGACAAGGAACAGGAGTCTAATCATGGCATAGAGACAGCCTTCACTTTGATTTGGAAAATCAGTGCTTTGGTAGGAAGAGAAACAAGTTTACAGTGCATCAAACAATCAGTGAAATTATCTTTGATGGCTGCTACTAAACAGAGCAGAAAATTATGGGAGATGCAGCAAATGTCTGGGCTTGATTTCAGCACACTTTCATTTGTATTTTGAGGGGTGCAAGATAACCTCCTCTCCCCTTTGCTCTGTCCTCCAGGAACCCATGGAGAAATCGGGCTACTTGCTGAAAATGGGCAGCCAGGTAAAGACATGGAAAAGACGATGGTTTGTTCTCAGAAACAGACAAATCATGTACTACAAGTCCCCGGTAAGTCACTGGGATACATTTCCTCCTCTTTAGAGGTACAGAGAAATTTAATATACTGAAAAACCACTTTCAGTTAGACATGTCACTGTTTTGAAAATTATTATGAATATTAGAAAGATTCACTGTATGCATCAGATGAAGAACAAAATTATTATTAATAAACTTGTCACTTAACAAGTGTCTAGCTGAATCTTGAAAACTTCCAAAGGTGGAAATTCAGCCACTGTCTTGGTAGCTATTGTGTGTTGTATTGCCTTCCCAGTTAGAAAGGGTTTGGTTTGTTTGGGTTTGGTTTTGTTTTATTAATCATAATGTCCAATCTGAATTGCATAAGACAGTATTTGTTATCACTGCCCTTGTTATGTTGTTTGCCACTATTGAGGAGACTTTTACAGTGGGATCACAGTGTCTCATATTTCACCTGGCAACCTTAGGCTGTCCTTTCCAGCTCACAAATGCAGACTCCAATCTGCATGTGCATATTATGCTGTATTTAAGTAATCTAAGACCCATCTGAGGTTTCCTACTGAAAAAATTGTTTGCTTTTCTTTCCTCAGAGTGATGTTATCCGCAAACCACAAGGGCAGCTGGAGCTGAATTCCTCGTGCCAAATTGTCAGAGGTGAAGGGTCCCAAACATTCCAGGTAGGCGTTGCTTTTTTATCCTGCAGATAACCATACACTCAGTGGCTGGGTGAGGGAGCACTTATTTCAGACCGAATGGTACTGTGTGTCTCAATTGGTATGAGCTAACTTTAGCTGGTCTCTGTGTTTCCTGGCACAAAACAGGCAGTTAGTCTAATTAATAATGAGGAAAGAGCTAAATTGTAACCCAAATACACCCTTTTGAAATCAAAAGAAATTCGTATTTATTTTTGTCCTGATTTACACCATAACACTTTCCTTTTTTTGCAGGAGTTAGAGCTTGAAATCTGTGGGGAAAAATGATTCTTACAGCAATTAAAACCAGCTAGTACCTACGATCTTTCTGAGAGACTTCTCTCACAAGATCTCAAGCCTGACTTTACATGCCTGGAGGATCTAAAAAAACATCTGAATGGTTTGATTCCTTTTAGAATTTGACTTCTAAAGTATTAGAAGTTAGCCCATCACTGGTTCACTTTTAAGTCATTATTGACTTAATTAGAAAGGCAGCATTAAAGTTTCTTTCGTACTTTGAAAGGTACATGGCCTGGCTTGTGAGCTACCTTCTGCCCTTATGGAACTGAAGTTGCTAAGGCCTAATACTATTAAATTTATAGCATCTTTCTTCTCGGAGTCACAAGGTAATGAAGGCAAAATGCAATACAAAGTGAAGGCAGCAAAATCCCACATTTATGTAGTCACCTTTAAAATGAAAAACTAGCAGCAGCACTGAGAAACAAGAAAGGATGAGAGAGGACACAAAGCCACAGTATCCAACAGAAACAGCAAGAGAGCTTATGAGAATTCGATTCATCAGAGTGTCATTTCTTTCATTTGGGCATTGAGGATTAGCACCTTTTTTCTTACACTCAAAAAAATCTCTCCTGAATGACCAAAAAAAAATCTGTATGGCATAAAGAAACTCAGCAACTGAAGAAAAGATTTGTAGGTGTGCAGATTTATACTTTCTCACTCCTTTTCCTTCCAGCTTGTGACAGAAAAGAGAACCTACTTCCTGACAGCAGACTCCCCGAACATCCTGGAGGAATGGATTCATGTCCTACAGAGTATCCTGAGAGTACAAGTGAGCGGTCCTGTAGGCGTTCCTCATAGTGATGCTAAACCTACTGTGAAAGGCTGGCTCACCAAGGTAAAATAATATTTCATACTTTATTCAGTTTAGCTCAGAATTCACAGTGTACCAGCTTCTTGGTTTGCATAGCAAATGTGAGCAAGAAATTAGTATTTTAATACTCTGTAAGAGTAGGGAAGGAAGGAAAAGTGGCTGTGGATTTCTGTATTTCAGAGTGAAACATTTATATAAATGATAAGGAATGGGACAAACAAGGCTACTGAAAGGTACTGACTGTCAGGTAATAAGTAATAACAAATATCTAGTTTATGTATGCTTTTCTTCAGCAGAATTCACAGCTTGTCATAGTAAAAAAATCAACACTGTTGAATGTCACATTTAAGTGATCTTTAACTTGGTAACATAGGAGAATTTCAAAAAAATGGCTTGTCCTGTTCCAGGTTAGCATTTAGTTCTGTCATAACAGACTGCAGGTACATTAGTACAAAGTACAATGTCTGAAAATTCTTATTCTTTGTATCATTTCCATAGATTAGTTTGACATTGCAAGTTACTGTGAATATTTTAATTTAATTCTGGTCAGGTTCTAAGATGGCTAAAGACAACCTGCTTCTGAAGGTTATTCATCCACAATAGGAAACAGCTATCTAGACTATAGGTTGACTGGTCTTTTCTTGCTGAGATGAACTGATTTGTTTTTATAATCTTTAACAGGTTATCCTTAATATTATAGTTCAGTATACAGAAATTAAAAGTTACTATGAATGAGTAAAACACTTCACAAAACCTTAGACTGTGGTGTCTGATTAGCCAGTGGTACAAGATACAGAGAGAGCTCTTGTAAGAGGGTCTTTGCTACCAAAGACTTATCGGTTATGGTGAGGGAAAGGAGCCTCTCCCAGGATGCCTGTTCAGTTATGGTAATGTACCCAGTTCTGATTCCCTGGTTGTCTCCTGGTGTTAGCCACACCCCTGTATTTAAGATAGATCTGTCACGTGTTTGGGGTCAATGCCTCTGGAACCCTTCACGAGCACAAGCAATAAACTGTTGTTTGTGGAAATCTATGCAAGGACCCTTCTCAACTCGTTGCCATCGGATTCATATTACTGAAGCCATCCCTGTGTCTGTGTGTTCATGCATGTGAGCCACAGGACCAGAAGGGACACAGTAATATTAGACCCATTCCCATAAGCCCCCATGTCACATGTACTTGGGTGGGAAGTACTTGCCTGTTTTTGGGAGGGGTGCCTTGTATGTTTTGAGAGGAGCTTATATTAGCATAAAACAATATGAGCAAAGTTTTAAGGGAGAGTTGAATTGGAAATTGAAATCCTAGAAAGTCATTCTGGCAATACTGCTAATATGAAAAACATGGATGTGTTTGTCCTCCTTACAGGTCAAGCATGGTCACTCTAAGCTGGTCTGGTGTGCACTGATTGGAAAAACTTTCTACTACTATCGAAATCATGAAGATAAGGTAATTCCTTTTTCTCTTTTTATTCCTGGACCCTCCTTTCCCATTTCTTAGGAAGTTTTCTTTACTGTTACTGCTTCTGTGTCTCATGTCTCTTTCTTGGTTGTACTCCTCTTCTAACAGCACCTGTTCCACAGCTTTATATTTTCCCTGGTTTTATTTTTTTAAGCTTAAATGACAGCCGACTTAAAAGGCAAGTGATTGCTCTTTCTCAGATCACTCTATACCTTGTTCCTCGTTTTCTCTATTTGGTCTTGTGTAGCCTTCTGAGCAGATTTTTATACAGCAGCTGATAGATTCCGCATACTGTCGTGAAAACAGATAGCAACCACATTCTGGGAAGAGGGAGGTAATCAGTGTAATGTGCTGCCATTTCTGGACACTTGGCCCAATAGTCCATTCCTTTGTTTTGGTGATGTCAAACCCCAAGTTTTAGAATATCAAGAAATACTGTGACATATATTTGGGATTGACCTCCAGAGTTAGCACAGCAGATACCCTCTCTTGTCTGAATCTAACTACTTATGAAATTTTAAAAGTATTTCTTTTCCAGTAGCAAGCAGAAAGTCTGACCAGGGTCAGAAAACTGTAGCTCAAGATACTAAGCAACTGACCCTCAAGTGTAATGGGAAGAAAGCGTGGGGAAAAATATCTTTTTATTTGCATATTCTCATTCTAACCTGTAGATGCTCTCCCAAGAAAAATAGAAGTAGTGACACACTTTGTAAGAACTTTATGAAAGAAGAGATTCTCTAGAAGTGCAAGGTTACATTAGCTAAGCACTGAATTATTTATTCCTTACATTTTACAGAACTGTCAACATTTTTACTTGGCTTTTCTTCCCCAGTGTTCCCTGTCCATACTGGGAGATGAGTTACATTTATCTAATGCGATTCTGCTCTTCATAGTGTCCTTTAGGGCATCTGCCTCTGCGTGAGTCCAAGGTGGAAGAAGTAGACCGTTCCTGTGACTCTGATGAAGATTATGAAACCACTGGTGGAGGACTTCTCTCATCCCACTGTACATTGGTGATTCACCCACAGGACCAGAGTCCCACGTATTTACTTATCCGCACCAAACAGGAGAAGGTATAAAAAGCAGTCTTTTTTTGGAGAGCAAGAGTCTTTTGGTAACAATGAACAAATGAGTCATCCAGGCTTAACCTGTTTGTAGAAAACAGGTCTGAATTGACCTATACTGTTCTCATCCTTATGCCTAGAACACCTGGCTGTACCATCTGACCGTTGCAGCTGGTAGCAGTAATGCCACAGTGGGCACATCATATGAACAACTCATTGGAAAACTATTGGATGCAGAAGGAGACCCTAGTAAGTAGGCACCACAAGCTGTTCCATGGTAGCAAAGCATAAGGAAGAATAATTTCAATTCCCAGTTTAATCCAGTCAAAGGTGAGGGAAGGGGATTCTCGGTAGTACATCATATGGTATAGTGTCCTTCTCCCCTTGCTCTCAGACAAGTCCATCACATTGTCACATCATTTATCAAAGCCTCTGAAGTGTCTGTAACAGTAATTCAAATTAAAATAAAGAACTGGTGCTTTAATTTTTTCCTGTCTTTGTTGGTCTTGATTTTCCTTTCCAGGAAATCTTGACCATGCAAACATGTGCTCTTTTCTCTACACTCAAACACACTTGCCTTCCCATCTGTTTCTCTGTCTGCACATGAAAACCCTTATACATACATCCATACTCATCTCTTCCTCCTCATCTTTGATACCTACTCGTGTATTTATGTTT
Source organism: Struthidea cinerea (assembly GCA_013397865.1). Classification (NCBI taxonomy): domain Eukaryota; kingdom Metazoa; phylum Chordata; class Aves; order Passeriformes; family Corcoracidae; genus Struthidea; species Struthidea cinerea. Next base: position 64,647 of record VZTI01003110.1, on the reverse strand, counting down.
ATGCACCATGTTCTCAAATATGTATTAACATTTGCATTCATACTTAAAACTCTTTTCTTGCATTCTCACATATTCTGGACCCATATGTGAACCTTGCTTCCTGTTGAATAGTAACTTGCACTAACAAAGACCCCCACTGCAGGCAGCTGCCCTGGCAGGGTCTGTGTCTCTGGTTTGAACACACACCTGAGCAGCTTCTCACCAGAGTCCAGCTGATGAGAAGCTCTGATGTAGCAGGACTGAGGATGCCAATACTTCTTTCTGCTGATGCTAATGCTGCTGGTGTCTCCTTATCCATGGTGGGCTTTGCTGAAATCAGTGAAGTGTCACCAAAGATAATGTGGCCTAGTGCAATGCTGCTTCCTCGGGTGCTTTGCCATCTCAGCAAGGCTCCTTGTCAACATGGACGCTGTTCTCTCTCTCCTGTTTCTTACACTGCATGTTTTTGCCCATCTGATACCTCAGATTCTCCTCTGTGGAAGCATCCTATGTTGTGCTACAGTAAAGATGGGTTGCACACATCCCTCACTACTCTGCCATCAGAGGCTCTACAGACTGAAGCTCTGAAACTTTTTAAGGTATTTAAAGGGACATTGCATGGTTTTCAGTTATTTTGCTCTGTTGCTGGGGCAATAACATTGTTTGGTCATGTTGTACAACATTTACTGTCACTATGGGTTGCTTTAGACAGGCCTGCTGGTTCATTTAGGTGTCATTCATTCTTTGGAGGTTTAACTTTTCTTGTGCAGGATCTGGGTTTAGGAGTAATGTCCCACACAGACTTTATGCTTCAAAGTTAGCTTTGATCTTCCTCTTTCCTCTCCAATAGTTGGATTGAAGGAAACAGAAACAATTCACTGGCAAACTCAGTTGTGTCAGTAGGACCAGTGGTGAAGCCACTGGAGATTGCATTTTTGCACTCTCCAAATGTAAGAACAGCAATGAGATTGGATGGTGTGAACAAGGTAAAACACAGGCATGAAAGGCAGGAAGCACATTTTCCCCTCAATTCTCTTGCTGACTTGTAAGTTCCTTAGATCGGGGGAGGTTGAGTAAATTTTCTAGTTGCCATAACTAAGGAAGGAGGAATAGGAATTAAGTATTGACTCTCTCCCTCCTCTTAAGGTTATTTATTAACTGTCTGTAAGTTAATAAATGCATCTGGGGAACCTGGCCTGGAAAGTACCGGAGAAAAGTTGCTGTATTCGTGGCATTGACTAACTTCTACCCTTTCACAGTCCTGTCAGCTGTTCATCAATGTTCCTGTGGAGGCATCCTCTATTGATTACCATGTGTCACTTGCCCAGACAGCACTGCAGGTGTGCTTGACACATACCGAGCTGCAGAATGAAATTTACTGTCAGCTTGTTAAACAGACCAGCTGCCGACAACCCCAGAACCACTCAGTCATTCAGGTCAGTTCCTCTTTATTCACTGCACTCTGCAAATACTTTCCATTTAATCCCATGTTTTTAATAATTAGCCATGGGACTGGTTCTCATAAAATAGTGCTTATGCTAAAGGTGTGCTGGGGGAAAGAGAACCTCAGTACTGGTGTTCAAAGAAAAACACTAAAAATATAACTACTTAAAAAATGAGTTTTAGTTTAAATGTAACTGTTTACCAGTTGCACATGGTCTGTTCAGACCATATTCAGAATCAAAGTTCACAGTGTGTGTTGTCTTGCTATAACTGTTACATGGTATTAATTTTGTTTTGCATTTTAGACAACAGCATACAAGGCATGAATATTACTATTAAGCATGAAATCTGAATCTTACACTATAATTGTTGGGTAAATAAAATTAATGAGTTACAGCAAGAATGTACACACGTTACTACAATATTCCCAGCTCAAATGAGAAATTAAAATCAGGTTGAATAATAATGGATCTGATTTGAAATAAAATTCCCTTGTGCTTTTTTGGTTATGATTTTCAGTTACATACTATTAATTTAAGTCATAATTGTTGACTCAGTTGTGGTTACGATAGTCAAAATTTTCAGAAGTAGCCAATCATTTAGAACTCTTCTCAGAGTCCAGGTTGAGATACTGAAGAGCAGTCTGTCTGACCGTCACTTCCCTCTGAAACATCTTGAACTACACACCAAAAAAGGGTCGCTCCAAAAAGCAGTAGTCACCATCCATCATTTTGACTGTAGTATTCTATGAAAGATAGCAGGTGAGAAGTACAGAACAAGAGTGATGTCCAGTTTTGTGTTCACAGTGCTGGCAACTCCTGGCTTTATGTGCTCCTCTATTCCTGCCTCAACATCATTTCCTCTGGTACATCAAACAGCACTTGCAGCGACATGCAGACCCCAGGTAAGGACTGCAACAGCATTTCGTTCTGCTCAGCTGACTGCCTCTTGCACCCACTACAGATAAAGAGGAAAGTAATTTTGGAATACATACCTACAATTATATATTGAGAGGGAGGACAGAAGGTTCCCAGCGGTATAAAGCTGTGCCCCTTCAACCGTTCACATTAATTTGTCACTTAGCTGAAGCTAGTTCACAAAACTGAGTAACCTCTACTAGCAAAAGAAGTTTTTGTAGAAATAACTGGAGCTACGTAGGAAGTTTTCTGCTTATGCAGCTATGTTCTTTTATTGACAGACAGACCAAAGTAATTACTTGGAATGAATTATTCAAATTTTAGGTGATTATGTTCTGCTGTCAGGTCAGCAAGCAAAGTGACAGAACAAAAGTGAGGCAGAAAACATCTCAGGGAGCCATAAAAAGTTAGGAAAAACTAACAAACCTGAAATATGTTTTAGTATTGTTTTCTCTTACCTCTTTGGTGTGCAACTATAGTAATAGCAAGAAGTTGTTCTCTGTTGCTCATGCTGTGCTCTTTGTTTGTTTCCATGGTGATCTGGTCTTCAGAGTATCTCACTGTGTCCTTAGCAGGGAGGTCACAGCAGGAGATGTCTAGTTGTCTGTTGCAAAAATATACTGTTGTTGAGACAAAAAAGTAGTTTCCTTTCAAACAAATATTACTATTCAGTTAATAAGCCTAAATCTGCCATGGAACTCAAGCTGAAAGTCTCCTGGCCCTGCAAAGGAAACGTGTACTGCTATCAAGTATTTTAAATGCTTGAATGCTGCCTCACATTTGCTATTTCCTCTCAAAAGCAAAAATACAGATACTGGGCACTCCTCAATGTTCAGGTTCTCTCTCTGTTTGCTAAGGCAAAATGTTAGGGATCTTTTGTCTAGTACTAGGAGCCATCTCTTCAGACTTGTGTGTTACCAGCTCCCAGACTGGCCCATTCAACTCAGCAGTGGAGCTGCTCAACTGTTGGAGACTGTTGAATTTCATAAGGATTTGCTGGGCCCTGTGAAACTGATTTATTACATCAGCTTCAAGCTCCACTATGCTGATGGTTGGCCCAAAAGTACCTTTGTGAACAAATAAAAAGTTCTTAGCCCAGAAGTACCTTTATGAACAAATGCACTCCAAGCAGAAACAAAAAAGAAGTTTATTTATACTATCCAGCTATGAAACAATTACTAGGGCTAGAAGAAAACCCAGAAATTACATGAAAATGTGCCTATGCTCACCTGTAGTTTATTTTAGATTTGGAGGAGTTCCTAAATGGGATTTAGTTTGGTTCCTTCTCCCTAGCTCTAGGAATACTCACCTCTCTTTGGATGGAGCAGATACAGCTGTTTCTTGACCAATTAAGTAGATCTACTTTCCCTGTTTCAGACAGCAAGCAAGACACTAGAATGTTTGCACTTCATAATGTCTATGGTCTAGATCTATTCTAGGTATAAGACAATCTTAATTAGAAGAATTACAGATCTTAATTCTAGGTATTGTTTTTCATGAAAGGGTATCTTAGCGTATATATCCAGTCTCTAAAAGAGGAATAAAAGTGAGAAATCACAGGGCTCAGGAGCATTTGGAAACCAAACATAGCAGCTTATTGATGAAGCAAGATTATCTATTTGAATATTGTCCAAGCTCATTACTGGGGAGGTGAACAATATATTGCTACAGTGAAAAGCCAGAACTCCTGACTTCCATGTTGCTTGTAGGGATTTAACTGAAGTTGTAATCATGTACTGAGCTCCTGAAGGCATCTTGAATGGAATTATTTTCCCCTGCAAAGTGATAGCATAGTTACAAATCCATATAAATCCTTCCATTTCAGACCTTATTCAGTATATACATTCTTAACATTTTTGTGCAAGGTGAGTTGACTGTTCCTGCTTGGCTTTAGAGTCACTTACATCTTTTTGGTGTTGTTCAATGGAGCACTCTCTTCAGTAGACAGTAAACTGATCATCTTAGTAACTATCCCTATCCTATATTGAACTGACAACAAATCTAAGCTTGCCTGGAATCTCTGTTGATTTTCTTGGTTGGCAGATAGGGTTAATGGAAACTTACAGTTTGTACAACCCTGTAAATTGATAAACATAGCTTGTAATGCGTAAGTCTCATAGGATTATACAACTCAATATTTACCAGGACTTACTATCACCAGGCGTGATAGTAACTAAATTCCACTGGCATGACAGTGAGTCTGAGGGTGAATTGATCTTGACTTGACAGATACTATGATGGCAGCAGGGCCCAGAAGAGAATATGTGTCCAGTTCCCCTAGAAGCAGGGAATACTCTTGTGTTTCCTAGAGAGTCCATTGTCTGCCTTAGTTTTGCAGGTCCTTGGAGCTCAGGTTTGTGTTGTAGCTTTGCACTTGAGCTGTTAGTCTGTCGAGATGAACAGCTTATTTGCACAGAGATATATCTTTGCTTGAGCAAAAGCCTGAGGGAGGAATGTGTTGTCATGGCATGGGAAATTGAAGAGGACATGGCACTTGGAGCATGTTTGTGGTTCTCTCCCCCTTTACCTAGGAGTGAGATAGGCAAGTATGCCATCTACTGCCAGAGATCAGTGGACCGTACTGTGCAGGCTGGAGAGCGGGAAGCCAAGCCCTCCCGGATGGAGATCGTGTCCATCCTGCTGAGAAATCCCTACCACCACTCACTCCCCTTCAGCATCCCAGTGCACTTCATGAATGGAACGTACCAGGTGAGCCACCACAGCTGCCTTTCTTCTGGGCACTAGAGGACTGCACCATAACCTGCCTCCTTCATGTGGGTGGGTGGCACCATGGTATTTATACATATCAGCTATTGGGAGATAAACACTGTTTCTTCTCCTTGCTGTTTTAGCTGATTTTCCAACAAGTGAAAGGAATTCATCCCTAGCTCTACAGATCTTAGGAAGAAAAGGTAGTTGAAAAAAAGGGAGAGATGCTGGAAGTGTCTCAATATGGGAAAGAATGTGTGATATGGAGGGAGACAATACACAAGTGTTGTCACTGGAGCTGGCAGTTAATCCTGAGACGTTAATCTGTAGGAAACCACCTTCATTAGTTGTGATACCTGTCAATGGTCACAGTTCTTGTATCCTCAGTTAAGTCCCCTTTCATTGCAGGTTGTAGGTTTTGATGGTTCCTCAACAGTTGATGAATTCATCCAGAGACTGAACCAGGAAACAGGAATGAGGAAACCATCCCATATGGGATTTTCTCTGTTCACAGATGATCCTTCTGGCAGGAATTTGGAACATTGTTTGCCAGGCAACATGAAGGTATTTATTTTTCCTCTCTGCTACCTTTAGTATACATCTTTGAAGAACTGCCAAATGGTTAATAAATCTTTATCTTAATGAATTAAGATCAAATAAACTTGGATATTGTCTATCTAGATTAATATTCACAGATGAGATATTAATTCCTGCACTTGGGTCACAATAACCCCATGCAACCCTACAGGCTGGGGGAAGAGTGGCTGGAAAGCTGCTCAGAGGAAAAGGATCTGAGGGTCTTGGTCGACAGCTGCCTGAACATGATCCAGTGTGTGCCCAGGTAGCCAAAAAGGCCAATGACATCCTGGCCTGTATCAGCAATACCGTGGCCAGCAGGACCAAGGAAGTGACTGCTCCCCTGTACTCAGCACTGGTTTTGGGCCCCTCACTACAAGAAAGACATCGAGGTGCTGGAGTGGGTCCAGAGAAGGGCAACGAAGCTGGTAAAGGGTCTGGAGCACAAGTCTGATGATGACCAGCTGAAGGAGCTGAGGTTCTTTAGCCTGGAGGAAAGGAGGCTCAGGGGGACCTTAGTGCTCTCTACAACTGCCTGAAAGGAGGCTGTAGCCAGGTGGGGGTCAGTTTCTTGTCCCAAGTAACAAATGACACAACAAGAGGAAGCAGCCCAGAGTTTCTCCAGGGGAGGTTCAGATTGCCTACTAATCAAAATTTCTTCACTGAAAGAGTTTCTCAAGCATTGGAACAGGCTGCCCAAGGAAGTGGTGGAGTCATCACCCCTGGGGGTATTTAAAAGGGCTGTAGATGTGTAATTTGGGGACATGGTTTAGTGGTAGACTTGGCAGTGCTGTGTAAAAAGGCTGTGTAATTTGGGGACATGGTTTAGTGGTAGACTTGGCGGTGCTGGGTTAATGGTGAGGCTTGCTGATCTTAAAGGTCTTTTTCAACCTAAATGACTCTATGATTCTATAATTAGCTAGCCTAATCTGATACAGTTCTTAATAGAAAGATCTATTTTAGTAGGTGATAAATTGGTCAATTTTAAAAAAGTCTAACTCAGATTTTAGCACATATTAAAGTTTAATTTGTCTTGACTACAAATTTGAAACATGACTGAGCTAGCCAGCGTGATCCAATATCACAACTGACATCAAATATGACACTCCTAATTGAGACAAATTTATGTTAGGCTGTGAGTCTTTTGGCATGTCTGTATAAATTCCATTTATTTGATTATGAAGTATCTCCTTGCTGTCTCCAGATAACTGAGGCTTTCATTGTTCATAAGCTGTCTTAGGGGAGAAAGCTCTACTGAGTATGGCTTCACTTTAAGGAAGAGTGCAGTGCCTCAGATCAAGGGAAAAAGAAAGCAGATAAAGTATTAGCATGTGTCTTTCATATGGAGATTTCTACCCATGCTGCAGCTGAATGACAGCCTTACTTAAGCAGGCCGGCTGCCATGAATGAGACGCATCAGAGTTCAGTACAAATCTGTGAGAATAATTTGTCATACAGCAATAATGGAGGAATAGTTGTACTGCCAACTTTGAAGAGGTCCTGATACCTGTGGGGAACTTAAACAATTTTACACAGTGTAAAATTTCACATTAAGCAACAGAGGGAGAAGATACCAATAACTTTGAAATAGATGGTTTGAAAGGAAACTACCACAGACAGTGCCAAATTATATAGTTTGTTTTCATGGCCTGGTACAGGTCAGGTAATCTGGAGCTTTGCTGGTAATTGGACCACCATCTGGAGAGATGAGGTATCAGAGTAAACAAAGGAGCTTGAGACAATCAAATTTACTTGCCTTGGCAAGTAAATAATAACCAGTAAATCTCGGTAGCTTAAGAGAAGTTTAGAGATCTGATTATGTATTTCATGTGGCTTCCTATGTTCACATTCCTTTCATTGAGATGCCATCAAAAGAGAACTAGGGGCCTTCATTAGACCACTTGTAAAAGGACTAGAGTAACCAAGAGGAGCTGAATGGAACCAATAAAAAAATAACCACGTCATTATGAAAAACATGTCTGAGTTACAAAGTTGGAATCTAGGACCAAACATTCCCAAAGTTTGGACATTCACATCCAAGGGTTTGGTATAGCCATCCATTTTCTGCTCTGTTCAGAGGATGTGTTAGTGCTTTAGTTTGGCTCAGGAGGGCACTTTTGAAATAAACCTACCAATCATTCCTATTAACCATACTTTGACTCACATTAAACAGTAACCTCAGAGCATGAAACAGATTATTTTTACATTAAACATGAACTGGAAGATGTCATCCAACATAGTAGTGGGCTTTCAGGTCACTTGGTCAGACTACTAGTGTGGGCATGGAGACTTAGGAATGGGTATTTCTCTGTGCAGATCTGTTCCTTCTGAGCTTTGTTACTTGCCAACGTAGACATAGCCACAAGAATTACTACCAGACCAGAATTCAGGTGTCCGCCTGCAGGTTAGAGCTGGAGTTTTCAGTTGGAATGCTTTAATTTTTACACACTGTGCAATAGAAAAAGGAAGTGTTTTGTCACTTTGAGCTGTGTTTATGCTGATCCAGTCTGTTTCTTTATCTTCTGTGTTTCACAATATTTTATTTACTTACCTTCCCCTCAAGCCTTGGCTATATATTTCACCTCAGTTTGTGTCTCCTTTCTCCTTGATATTTTTTAAAGATATGTGATGTCATTTCTAAATGGGAACAAGCCTTAAAAGAATTGCATCCTGGAAAATATGACGGTGGCACAAGAATTGTAAAGTTGACCTATAAGAACAGGTACTGTCCTTTGTTGGGTGGCCTCACTACTGCTGTTAATTAAACATCCTAGACTGCATATACCTCTGTAGATGACCAGTAATTTATAGTATCATTGGTGCCAAAACTATTTTAGCTAAGATTCATTTAAATCCTACAGGAGATATGATGGCTTTTGTCTGTTACACATACAAAAGCATATGGCCTAGGGGTAAAACGCAAACCACTTTGCAATAGCAGAATAGACTTAAAATGAGTTAACAACTAGCTGTAGCACAATAAGGCATACTTGGCACAATTTCATTTGCCTAGATCCATTTGCCAGAAACATAATTGAAGAATGTGTGTTAGGTGAGAGGAAAAGAGACCTAGAGGAAAAATCACCAGTGAGAACAAGCGTGCTGAAACTTGCAATTAAGTGAACAATCACAAAGATGAAAAAGATGCAATAACAATGTTCTAAATCATATGAGCTGTAGAAGAGACATGTAGTAGCAGTGCCCAAACTTTATAAAGAAAGAAATGTTAGAAGTTAGATGATGAAAGATAGTAGAGAAGGGAAGTACAAGACAAAGATCTAAATCAAAAACTGGAATGAGTTCATCACTTATAATATAGATAGGAATTCTGAATTACAGTAAATCAAGAGCTGTATGAGAACAAGGAGTGAATTCTCTTTGCAGGCAAAACAAAGGCCACCCCAAAACTGAACAGAGAGTTCAATATGGAATAAATGAAGATTTTGTTGACTGTAATGGTATAGAAATAAATTTCTGTCATCTTTGTTAGTTGGTGTAATAGAGGTGAAAGCAGAAGTTACTGCTTTTGACCCAGAAGGCAGTATTTGTTTCAGGAGTGAAACTTTGCAGTATTATTTTGTTGGACTGGAATGTGCATAGGCTAGTCAGCAAGGATGTTTTGATAAGGTCTTTCCAAGGCTGAACTGTTCTAACACCAAGGACTCTGATAAGTTATTTGTAAGGTCAATATGATCTTAATAGTGTTGTTAATCTCAAAGTGACATAAAAATAAACAAACTGATCCACTGGACTGAATATCTCATGTAGTGGAATTGTGGAATATATAGCCATAGATGCAGCTTGAAATTAATATGTGAATTAGTTGCTGTGGACTGTGCATGAGGAATGGTTCTGGGAAGCATTCCCCAAGCTGGTGTCTTCAACCCCAACTAGTAGTCTTGCTATGCCACGTAAAAAAAATTCAAAGTGTGAATGGAATAAAAAACAGTAGGATGCTTTGATTTACAAGCATGTTTCCTTAAACAAAGTCTGCTAATTGGGTCTCTTATTTCCTGCTGAAGGAAACTGAAGAATTTTTTAATAAGTCTTCAGTGTAAGTGGTCAAATCCAAGCTGGCAAGTCTACAAGGCTGCCTTGTAGAAGCTTATATATGTAGAGCAGAGGTAGTTCTCTTTTATGTGATAAGCAGAGAATGCCATAACTAATATTGCCTGTCTGTGCTTGGTGGGGATGAATGGACACTGATTTAGCTGTGTTTAATATAAAGGTTCACTGTCTAGAAGTGGTTGGCTTACAGAATTGAAATAGCTTCCAAAGCTAGAAAGCATGTTTTGAGCCTCCTTGCTCAAATCTTGTTCATAAGGGAAGCACCTCAGCTTCCAAATCTCTGTCCAGTACCCCCTCAATGAAAAAAAAAAAAAAACTAAAACAAAATACGCTTTTATTTTGCCTCATCTTCATTCAAGTTCCCAGCTGTACTTTCAGTTCACAGTATCTTTTTACCTTCACAATCCTCTCTACTTTTTAGACTATATTTTCGGAGCCAGGCCAAAGGTGAGACAGACCGTGAGCGGTTGCTACTGGCCTTCCAAGTGAGCAATGAAATAGCCAATGGAAGGTTTCCTGTTAATAAGGAATTAGCTCTGGAAATGGTGGCTCTAATGGCTCAGGTGAGTATGGCAGAAATCCTTTCTTTTGTCCTCCTTCAGCTGTACACTGACTGTGTTTGACTAAGCAGCTCCCTTTTGATGTAAAAAACCAAATACACGATATTAGCATGCATATGTTAGAACACCTTTTGCTGTAGGGAAATATGCTCTAGCTGTGCCTCTCCTTTCCTTCTCAAGAAAAACACTGGAAAAAACAGAGTGAGGCTGGACTATCACCAGACCTGCCCCAATTAGTACCTTAGTAGAGATATGGAAATAGTACCACTACTGGAATTCCATTAATAGTAAAAACTTCCCCTGTTGCACTGCCAATACCCTGTTACTCAGGAGGAGCATCTTCTAGGATCCTCCATTAGGTCTCCAGGCTTGCATTTAGTATTCTACCACATAAAACACACATTGTGGGTTGTGGGCATGATAAGCAGTGTAATAGTTTTTTACTGACCTGAAACTGAGTGTTGTATTTGTTAAAGCAGCATAAACTGAGATGAAGAAGCTGGGGACATGGTCCAAACTATTTACAAATATGCTGTTGTTTTAATTGGCCAATTGAAAATAAATCCCCAAAGCCTGGCAGTTTATACAGATGTGTCTCGTTACAACAAATATCTGGCTGAAATCACGTTCCACTCTCTTAGATCAGTACATAATTCCTTGGGCAGTCGTGTCCTCAGTGGTTGCTCTTTTGTATATATTTACTATGGTAAACGCTGTAGACCTGCCTGTGTTTTTTTGCATGACTAATAAACACACTAGTTATCAGTATGGGAATTCATGGAATGTTCTACTGCATTATTACCCATAGTTCTGTTGCACTATAAACCATAATGTTGTCTTAGGTGGAATATGGGGATTTGGATCGACCAGGATCTTCAAGTCCTGGGGGAACATCACAGTTGAAAATGCAGCATCTTCTCCACCAGGTTTTAGATAAATTCTACCCCAAACACTACAAGCAGAACATTACTCCTGAACAGCTCAGGTAAATTGTTGGTTCTTCAATACTTTGCACTGAAATCAGCTTTTACTTGCCAAATTGTCTTTACATTTAAGAAGTTTCAAGGAGCTCTGTCAAGATTATTTTATGTAGAAACTCAATCAAAACAAAAGTGTGTCGCTGTTGTACCAAGAACGGCGAGAAACGACACGACCAAGTTCAGGAAGAAAGTGGCTATTTAATTAATTATAAATCGGTTTATATAACTTGGGTCACCTGCATGGCATAAGGTCATTGGTCATTGATCATCCACCTCCTATAATGATTGGTGGAGGCTATACAACATTCATTTGAAAATATTTTCTTCAGTATACCATAACAACACTGCCTAACAACAGCAGGTGCAAGATGAAGAATTAGTTTACAAAAACCTGTAGCAGTGTTTTTCATAGGTTTCATGAGAAACAGAGCTCTCACAGAACACTGCAGAAAGCTGGAAAATTTCTCTGCTAAAGCTTTTCAGCATCTACAAAAGTGTCAGGAAAAGGTTCCCTTAAAAGAAAAAACAATATAAAAAGAGCCAAATCACCAACTAATTTTGCCATGGACAAGAAGTTTAAGCCTTTTACTTCCAAGTTAGGCATCTCAGTTTCAACAAACTAACCCAAGCCTAAGATGAATTCTCTTTCTGAGTTTTTGTTTTACGCTTCCCCCAAGTGTCAAGTGAATCCAGATGCCTAACATTTGCAATGAGTCATAAAGCCAGCTCATAATGAGTTGCTTCAGGCCATGCAGTGATTCTGGTAGGACATATTTTGACAGGGTTTTTTGATGTTCTGACTTGGAAATTCTCACACACAATGCAGAGAGCTCAAGTACAAAATTCACATGTTGCCACAGATCTCAGATCTATCTGATTTAAAGTGAGAGAATGGTCTTCTTACAGATCCTAAGCTATTTAGGGATGCAGTGGTGGAACTAACACAGTTACCTCCTTTTGGAAGCAAATTCCATCTGCATGTAGCAAGGTAGCTGCCAAACCATCCCTAGTGAGCCAAATCAAGAGTGAGTTAATATATATTGCCACTCCATATAGAGCATGCTACAGGCAAGGTATGAGGAAGGTGAGAAAGTCTGTGGAAGTAGAGAAAAGCTAAAATAAACTCAGGTTGTACAACTGATAGTGCTAACAGCCCTTTCGGAGTAAAGAGGTACATTTATTAACTGTTCTGATTTTACACATCTTTCCTTGGAAGACATTAGTACATAATGCTGTCTTGTGTTTTGGATTCCTAAGGCAACTGACAGACAGGCTGGCGATGAAGTGGATGGTGCTGCAGGGATGCTCTCCACCAGAATGCATTCGAATTTATTTGACGGTGGCCCGGAAATGGCCTCTCTTTGGAACCAAAATATTTGCTGCTAAGGTAACTGGAGCACACTTTTTTCTGTTGCCAAGAGTGAATTATCTGAGCAGAGACATACCTACAGTCTCTGGTAACACAGGCTGAAAATGCTTCTGCTTCAGAAAGGGAGAAAACTGAACAATACTCTGTTGTGAACAAACAGCCCTGGTACCATATGAGTTGAAAAAGAAGACAAGTATATTCTAACCAGTAGGGGCTGCTAGTGTTCAGTAAATAAATACTGAAGGTTCCCTGGCTATGTCAGTTGATCATCATACAGAGTTCTACTTGTGCTTACAAGCCTTGCCAAAGCTTTGTCAGACAGGAATTTCCCTGGGCATCAAGGCTGCAATGATAGTTTAAAAAATAAGATTTACATACCGCAGTGGGGGAGGAAGGGAAGAGTCCCCCCTAAGTCACGCCTGGCAGCTGATGCCAGCTATAAGGAGAATGAATGGGTACTTCAGTCCTGTTCTCTGCTTGATGCAGATCTGGATGCTTTCTTTGCCACGTGAGAGGCAAGCACTGCTAATGTCCTGTTGCAGAAACAAAACCAAAAGTACACATTGGGTAAGCTGCCAGCCCACAGGTATCAGTGGGAGAGCAAAGAACAGCTGGAGGGAGTGGTTCTCCCAATAGCTTGTACCATCCCTCACCCCATTCCAGGCTTGAGCTCTGTACCTATTGCCCGTGCCTGAACTAATGTCTTAGCACATAGTGGCTGTCTGAGAAATCTTGTTTTGGCATTAACCATCTTCCCCATCCCAGCAGACATTTCTGCTGTTGAAAGCTTGAGGGAGGTCTTCTTCGTGGTTACATGTCTCTTGCTTTGAAGTCAAAGCTGCTCTGGTTACAGTGATACCTTATCCGTCGTCTTAGAAACAGAGACTAGACAAGAATAAGGGAATAAAGGTAGGTATTTATTCAAAGGGCCTTCAAAGTTACCCCCTGGGGAGCCAGAGGCTATTGCCAAGATGGACCCCAAGATGGACGACAGGTCACGAGTTCTTCACACTTTTATAGGTTTGGTTCATTTGCATATCAGGGTTACTTCTCCAGTTAAAGCTTCAGTTTAATCATGTAATTTCCCCAAGCTTGCCCCCCCTTTTAGAGTCTTTGGTTTACACATTTTGGGCTTAGGACGGTCTGAGTGTCCTTGGAAAGCAGGCCTGAGAGGTTTTGTTATGTCTAACTAGCATGAGAGAGCAGAAGTTAACAGGCTACAAGAAACCTCAGAGCTACACACTAAATAGTACAGAACTTGAAAAATATAAAAGTTAAAACCTAAGGCATCAACAGAAAAAAAGTCTAACAATGAAAGGAACCTCTTGAGTAAATATACAAGAAGTTTTCAATAGACAGTTATTTCCACTGTCAGGACTAAAAGAGGTTACTGTCTGAAGGGGTTACTGACACTGAAGAATCAGAATATAGAATAGGTCCACCCACAGGTGAAATAATGTTGGTATTTCTGATGATTAACATATTTTATAACTTTTCAGCAGTTAAACAGCAAAGCCTATGTCATTAGCCATGTAATAGCAGATTCCCAGGGAAGATTTTATGTCATTAGCCATAACATCTTCATCAGATAATTGGTGCACATTTGTCCTAAGATTCTGTAAGAAACAAAATGGCATTGATGTGATGGTACTGGGTGCACTGGTGTAGAAACCAGCAGGTTTCACTGCTTTCCTGACTGATAGGAGCAGTATAAACACATGTGCTGAGCAGAGCTGCCATGTTGTTGCTCTGTCCTAGCATTTCCTTCCGTTTTAACCACACTGATGGAATCTAATTAATTTCAAAGCCTTTGTTATCCTTGTATCTCTTGTGCCACTTCTCCAAAATGTGTATGTAAATCTGAAAATGTTATTCCAAGTTTTGGGAAAAGCTCTCTTAAAAATCAAACCAGGTCACACCAGTAAGCCTTTAGGATTTTTTGTCATCTTCACTTTATCCTTAAATCTCAACACTTTTATGAAAAACATCATTCTGTGGTGGTCAAGAAATACCTGAATTAATAATTTTCTTTCTCTCTAGCCTATTTTGCCTTCCTCATTGGAAGACTGTCCAGTCTGGATAGCTGTGAATGAAGATGGTATCAGCATACTGGATTATAATACAATGGTATGTTGAGGAACACTGTTTAAGAGAAATACCTTACCTACCACAGAAGGACATTCCCCTGAGTCCACTGAAAGTCACTAACAGTTTGTCTTTAACATCACATGGATCCAGAAGTTAGTTTGTAAAAGTCAGAAATAAGGGAAGTCAGTGTTATGTTTGAACACTCCATAGACAAATTACAGCTGCAGTGTAAGGTAGGGCAGCAAACATGTTCATACATCTTGCAAAAATCTCAGTGGTCTGTGCTTTACTACCACCATCTGGGATATAACAAAATCTGTACTATGAAGCAGTGAGACATTGAGCAAACCAGGAGAAAACTAGAAATGCAATTCTCAGTTGAGTTTTCTCTGCCAGCTGTTACCTATAGAGCCATCTACTGCCCTTCACTGCTGGAGACCTGGTGTTCTTGCAGGATGTAGCAATATAAACTAATATATTAGTTTAAGGTGGAAATTCGGAGTTTTTTACAGAACTATGACTTTTTCAAACTTTCTGTCTGCAGCATTTGAAGGTCTCTTATTCATACTCCTCTGTGCTGACCTTTGGAGGCTGTCGAGATGACTTCATGATTGTAGTCAGTCAAATGAAAGAAAGAAGTTCTGGAAAAAATAGCACTGAAAAACTCCTCTTCACAATGGCAATTCCAAAGGTAATTCCAAATGAAAAGTGAGTTTCTTTCCAGCTGGCAGCATCAGGGCTAGGTATTTTATATAAGCTCTGGGGACTGGTACTTGTGGCTGCTACACCAGCTATATACATACAACAAATCCTTTGTAAGCTGGAACCTTTGAACAAGAGACTGACTCTAGCTAACTCCTAAAGACAGGGCTTCATTTTAAAACTGAACAATTCCATGGGAAAAAGCCAAAAGCTATGCGGTCAATAGATTCTAAAAATCAAAGGGCATTCTTACCTCTAATTGGCCTACAGTTAATAATTTCCTCTTTTCCCCAGATTGTTGAAGCAACACTTCTGATTGCCAGCTACATTAACTACCGTTCGACTCCTTCACTGCTGTCTTCCACACAGCCCTCACGAAGCAAAACACCTGCTAAGAAGCCCTGGGAGACTGAAAATCGGTGCTTTTTTCCTTCTGTGCCCCGAAGCACTAAGGGGCCTACCCTGCTCTGAGGGCTTGTTCCAAATGAGCTGATTTTGTTGGTTATATACCACATATTAATGCAGGCTCTGATTCTTTTTCCATAATAATAGACAAAGTTCCTTAGAGGTAGAGGCGGTGTACTTTCTCTTAAAAAAAACAAAGAAGTTGATTTGGGGGACTGTGCAGGAGTTTCCTTTCTATGACACATTCCATCCAAAATACCATTCCTCAGGTCATTTGCCTGCACAGTGCTCCAGTCATTACATCTGCACTCATTCTTCCATCTCCTACTGTACTGCCTTGCTTTACAAGCATATACATTTTCTTCAATCCCTCCCATTTTCAGCTTTCAAAAGACAGAAGCTTTCATGTCCTTGCTCAGACATGAAAGAAAGACATTGCTGAGAAGGAAGAGGAATTAAACTCACAAGAATAATTCTGATGCGAGTCAAGGGTGATTTCAGACCTGAAATAGTGAGTATAGAACTAGAGTTCAGAGGTACTTAAGAGTATTTTCAACTTTAAATGAAGGTGGAAACCTCGGGTCTTTGCATGTTGCGTACTCAGAACAACTGGGACTGGAACGGTGTCAGAGGATGCCCCGGCTCCTACAGAACCGATGCATTTCAGAAACTGATGCTGTTCTATGCAATAGATGAACATTAGATCGCTGCTGCAGGGCAGGGCTCAGTGTGTCACATGCTCCACTGTCAGGCAAGCACTTTCAAAGACTTTCTGATAACCACTGTTGCAGATGGGTTTGGTACTGCACATTATCTCAGACAAAGGAAGACAAGGCAAGCAAATTTTGTGCTTTTTCTATCTTTCAGCAACTAGGACAGATCCTCCCAGACAAGCTCTGCCATTCTGACTTGACAGAAGCTGCTTCTTTTGAACTCCTGCTTCCTTCCTGTACCCTAAGCAAGGAGGAGGTAGTCAGCAAATGTGTACTCATGTTCTTCTGACTTTCCTAAAGAATGTTGGTAGGTTTGATTTTTTGGGTATGTTTCAAAGGGACTTCATTATGAGAAGGTTATTGAATTTTAAACAAATAAAAGAAAAATAGTAATTCTTCATAAAAAATCTAAATCTACTTAGTTTAATTTCAGCTATTTTGATAAGCATTCTAAAAAAGCTAAGAAAGAATAACTGCACTTTGAAAAGTACCATGGCCAACTTAATAATAATTATGCATTCATGGGCAACTTTCCCAAATTAAAGGAGTGTGGATCCAACCACTAGACAGAAGCCAGTAATAGCAAACCAAAGTTATTTGCAAATAAACAAACCAACCATGCCAGTGATTTTACTCCCTAGTACCTGCCACCAACCTTGACACATCCAGCTAATGCACATGGGGGAGCTGATACATCAAGAAGCTTTTGTTTCATGCTTTTGGTGGGTGCAAAACCACAAACTAAAAGAGAAGAGCAGGGGACAGACAAAAATTGTTCTAAGCAATCCCTCATTGGCATCTTTGTAATATAAAACAAAAAACCTCAACCAACCAAACAAAACAAACCCAACCCCAAAATACCCCATGGTGAGTTATAGAAACAGTATGGCAGACCTAAGACAGGAAAAGATTGTATGGACTGTGACCTGATTTGCACATACCGTAATGTACCCACTTGCTATGAATTTAAGGATCATCCCTTGAAGGTACAGAAAAGGGTAGAAGCTTTCTGAGCCAAAAATAACTTTAAGGTATTTAGTCATTTTTGTTTTCCCTTAGATACTTCCCAGTGACTATATATCCTGACAGTAGTTTGTATTTCCTCTCTCTCTCTCAATTACCTTAGTATAGCTATGTCAGTTTGAATACACAAAGTGTTACACCTCCTCACTCTTATCACCTGTACCTGACACTTTCTCCTGTATCTGAAGGTCTGGTTGACAGTTTGCTTCTGGTATCCTGCCAGTTACAAAGCTGCTTCAGAATAGGCTGGAGCCATCACCAGTGCTGGGGATGCTCAAGGCATAGAAGTCTCCAGTTCACAGGCTGTACTTCCTTACAGTGCTAACATTCATCTCCTCAGAGACTTGAGAAGACTTGTACCAGGGCAAACAGGAAGCAGAGATGTTAAAAAAACAGGAGCTCTCCTGAAGCTCATTATTTTCTGCCACAATTGCACTTTAAATTGAGAACCATGATACACAGAACTAACTTTCTCCCTTGTTTCTTAAAAATATTCATCAGTACTTGAGTGTTTCAGGGACCACCCCACTCTGATGGATGCACATACCCCTCCTATTTATAGCTTACCTGTCTTCAAACACCGCACCCTGTGTAGATACCTACTTTGTATGATTCTTTCATAGAGAAAGTAATTTTTTATTTTAATCAATGCTTTTGGCAATGACTGTTAATGCAGCATAGAATGAGATGACAAAAGCCTTTGTGTTCCTAACTGCTGTGTATATGTAAAAGGCTGTCTGGAAGATACTGTGAGATTTCTGTTTGTTCTTAATAAAATGCAGCTCGTGAATTAATAACCATGAATTAAATGTGTATTATTCCCAGAATGAAAGAAACTATTTTAAAAGCCAAAATATTCTTGATGTAAACAAAAATCAACATAGACTGTGTCTGGTATCCAGGCACAAACCTGCCCTAGACTGATTCCTTGTTTCTCCTGCTGATCTTCTCTCAGCTTATGTGGATGACTACACCATGGGCACAGGATGTTCACTCCTTCAAAAGATTGCTAAAACAATCTTTCAGACTTCCTACTGTGACACAGCTTCTTGGTAATTTCTTCAGTGCACATTCTGAGGACTTAATGGGATTTTTACAGCATAGTCAGCATTCCCAGCATTCTTGAGCCCACAGCTCTGTCCACTCTGCTGAGACATCTTTTCTTTCCTGACACAAAAGGCAGTGGCACATCCCCAAGCTGCTGCCTTTCACTTGGACCATGAGAATACCTCCTGTGACATGAGCTAACCTCTATCTTTCAAACTTCATGGCACCATGGAAAAAAAACCACAAATCCCCTTATCTCTACCTTATTGCATGATAGTATGGTGCCAAGTGTTCATTTACAGATTTTGTGGACAATCACAGTGCAGCACTGTATGCACAATAAGCATGAACCCAGGCTCCTACCAACTTGTGGGTTTAGCTCTTGTTTTGACACTTCAGTTGCCTCATTTATATTACTAAGGAGACATGGAATATAAAGAGAGAAGAATACTAGTTAAGTGTTACAGTAACTTTTAGCTTATCAACAAAGAAGAATTTCCCAATCTTAAATTACTACCAAGAGCACAGATCAATAAAACTTTATTCACATTGTCATTACCATCATTTTCAACAACACATGTGCCTCATATTCTCAGAGTAATTGATGCGGCCTTTTAAATGCCACATCTTTTCCATGTCCTGTGTCAACAGGCCCTGCCCCATTCAGCAATGGGTTCACATTTTCCCTGTATTCCTTCTGATACTTAAGTACTTACTGAAACCATTGTTGTTGCCTTTGACATCCCTCAACTGATTTATCTCCAGCTGGGCTTTAGCTTTTCTACCTACATCTCGCACGGTATTGCTGTATTCCTTCCAAGTTACCTGTCTCTAATTCCATCTTCTGTCTACTTCCTTTTTGTGTTCAAGTTTTGCCAGGAGCAGCTTGCTCATCCATGCAGGCTTCCTGGTATTTCTGCTTGACTTCCTGCTCATTGGGATGGACCGTTCTTGAGCTTAGAAGAAATGATCCTTGACTATCAATCAGCTTTCTTGGACCCCTCTTCCCTCTAGGGCCCCATCCCATGGGACTCTTTCAAGCAGATCCCTGAAGAGGTCAGTCTTCAGATCTCTTATTTCATTAAACATAACTGAATGCAACAGTTTAATTTTCTGGTCTTGTCCTTCTGAAATTTTCCTGGGATCAGGAAGTTGCCACCTGAGCCCGCACATCAGCTTTGGTATTTAGAGTGTCTTTTTCAAACAAAGGGTTAAATAAAAACCAAAGAATGCATACTTACGGCAGTCCAGCCAAGGTTATTTTATAATTGTAGCATAATTTTCAGATGCATGAAAGAGTAAAAAATTGATGCATTTCCTTGTCTCCCTTTGCCCTATTTCCCCATAATTATTTTCTGGACAGGCAAGAAAAAACCTTTTCTGTCTGAGCCTAAAAAGTTCTGCTCATGGGGCAGTTTTGCTTGCTTTTCCATGTGTCCCTCTGAGTCCTGCTGAAAGTTTGCTGCCTTTTTTTCAGCTATTTTATTCCACTTGATTGCGGAGCTGTCTTCCTCTGCTCCAGGATCTCTTGACAACTTTTGTACACTTCTATCAAGCAGTCCAGACGTGGCTTGGAGCTCTAGAAGGCAAACAACAGAGAATCAGGCTCTGTGCTGGCTGTAAAACAGGTGGAAAGCTTGTAATTTCCCATTAGTGAGACAGGCAGAGATAGGACTGGGGAGAGCTGACACAAAGCTATCAGGAGAGTGTCTCTGTAAGGAATGCAACAGCCAGATACCTGTAACTGATCAGCTTCCTCACATTAAGTCTGGGGTGAACAGATTTCCCTTGTTCGTGTTCATTTAGAAGTAATCTATCAAACTCCAGATGTCTGATGTGAGCTGGTGATAGAGGAATGAAAAGCCATTCCATAAGCCATACCTGCTCTGTGATGAAAAAATGCCTGTCCTTAAAGCTGTCAGGTCAAGACATGCAGCACCATTCTGCAGCTAGCCTGAATCTCTCACCAACTCAAAAATACTCCCCTTTCTCAGCTCACAGTTCACAGTGACATCCTGGAAGAACATCCACCCGTCCCCACCTATCACCCTGTCTGTTAGGCCATACTCCCGCTAGAGACTAAGGAACAGAAAATCTCCATACACTGATCTGCCATCCTAGAAGATCTCCACTCTGAAAAATCTACCTTCAGGACAGGGAATTTAAACACCTGACTCTTGGCCTCTGCTACTACTGCCAACGTAAGGACAACAGAAGGTTAACTGAAAACATAATTAATTTTACCCAAACAGCAAACAGTGGTCAATGATTTTTCATCAATTCTAACCTTGGACCAGATTAAAACCAGCAAGGAGGTGAAAGTTTCACAGTCTCCACGGTCCCTATGATCCTATAACTTTTGAGCTCCCAAACAGCATTACTGTGTAAAGTCCATCAAATGCCTCCTTGCAAGAGTTGCTTAAGAGAACAAAAGGTCAATTTCAGTGCAAAAGGGCTCCTGGGCTCAGTGATATCGGAAATTGTATTTTTGAAGGCTGACATAACTTAGAGGAACCCAGTGAAGGAGACACAATAAAGTTACTAATCATTGCTCCTTCAAAACTAAGTAACACACGAACTTGCATGTTAAAATAAGAATTACAGACAGGTACTGAATTTCAAAAGGGAACAGTTCTGCACCTCCTTTGCTGGTAGAGTCAACTCTACCAGTACTAAGGTATTTCCATGAAAATAAAACTGTTCAGAGTTGAAAGAGAAGAAAAAAAAAGAGAGAGAGAAGCAATACAGATGCCAGGCAGACCCCTTGCAGCTGGAAAGGAGCATATCTAACTAAAATCAGGTACCTGAATGCAGCTATCTGGAATTTATTAGTTGTTGTTTTACAACAAATCTACTTTTCCCCTTGTCTATATGAGAAATACCTAATTTATATTACTGTTACTAAACATCTTTACAATTTTGGGACTGAGTTAGCAGCAAGTTATCAATGGAATAGCCTATTTATACTCCTAAGTATTTAGCTGAAGACTGATTTGTCTTGTTTGTATGCAGTCACAAACTGTATGCAGATTACAAAATAGTCACCAGCAGCAGGTGAATGAAGGACAGAGAGGGCTATACAGCTCAGCAGTTTAAGAAGTGAGGTACCTCTGTACTGCTCACCACCCCTCGAGGATCAGGGCATTGTTGTGTTAGGCATGAACACACACAAAGCAAATCCATTCGAAAAACGGGATTATGAACAGTCAGAACACATTAGCAAGAGAAGAGGGAGGGGAGACGAGGTAACAGCAACACAAACAAGTTATTATACATTAAGCAAATTGGTCACAGCTTGTACTGTGGTCTTTGTCGGCAGGTCAGGCAGGGGAAGTCATTCCAATGCCAAGGAGGTTTTATGAGAACTTTTGGCACACAGAGCTGAGAGAAAAATCAAGCAGCACAGTGCCAGAGTTATGGTGGTAACCCTGAGCACAGGACTGTACAGAAAGCTCTACAAGTCCTCAGTACCCTATGGGAGCCTAAGACTTTTAGTTCATGCAGACTCCTGGCTGGGTTCAGATTGACACAACTCCCTGTTCTTTGAATGGAGAGCAAATGAAAAAAACCATCCCTAATATGTAGTTCTGTGAGACTTCAAATACCACCCCACCCTGACAGCCCAGCCAGGGAAAGGCAACTGCCATCATCTACCTGTAGTGGAAAAAAGATATGCTTACACAACTGGTGCACACACAGAGACCACAATCTCGATTTCTCCACCATTCAGTCAAACTCACCTGAAAGAGTGGCACAACCTCAGATACTCCCTGAGGATCATCAGGGTCCTGGAGGAGAATACACAGGTAGTAGATAACTTTTTGCTACAAGACAAACAGACAAAAATCACTGGAGTATAAAAATGCTACCAAACTGCCTGGAGTTAGCACAGGAACAGGATCTGTTTCAACTCACTGGGCTGAAGGCAAATCCTGCCAGGTCACAAGCAAGTCTACAAATTTGTATTGATAGCTTTCACTCAATAAAGAAATAATTTCACCTGTTTTTTTCTGTTAAGTTTTTAACCTGAAAAGAACACACACATGCTGGAAGGGTAAGGTCTGCTTTTCTACAGGAGCTTTGCAGAAAACCCCGGCAATAGGAGAAATCACCATTTGTGTTGTCCTAGCTTCTCATCTCCATCTTGACTACGTATGGAGTTGGGCATCAGGATTTGCAAGAATAGCATAACACAAAGAACTAAACCCACTAGCTCAAAGTCAGTGGCATTACCTAAGGGATGGATTTGGCTTTTTCAGGTTATTTGTTTGGTTTGAGTTCTCCTTTAAAGGATAGAGATGAGAGAATAAGGAGAAAATTTTGAAATAAAGCTCCTGATCTCAGTAAAGCTATGGATGGTGCTGTTTAATTGCTCTGGTAAATCACGCTCATGAAAATACACTGGATGTGAGTGCGCCCACAGACACAGGAATACAGACTGTGTAGGATTACCATATGGATGGCTTCATTGATAACCACATCCTTCACTTGACTCATCTCAATGAAGGTTGTGCTCTCTTTCCCTGAGGCATAGGACGAAGTCACCTGAATGCCGAGGGAGCCAATGACCAACAGGGATTCCTGGTCAATCTTCACAAAGTGCAGGTATATGATCAGGCCAATCAGTGTGATGAAGATGGCAGCAGAAAGCACCATGCTGTTCTGTAACAAAAGCCAAGCAAAGGCAGAGCTCTGGTCTTACAATTACTTTAACACAGCTTTAGAGAAAGTAAAATTGCACAGTAAATTGTATATTAAAGCTACAGTTGCAAAGCATTTTTACTTAGGTAGAGTCTTTTATTGACCTGGCTGGCTGATACATATGTAATGACATTTAAATCAGTCTTAGCAGTACGGACTAAAAGAATTGGGAGCTGAAACTGAAAACTGCAAGAAAATTCTATTCCCTTCCAAGTTCAGTGCAGAAATCTCAACCCAAACAAGCCAGTTGTATCAATGACAGTGTATTGTACCAACTTCTATAAAGATGATGTCACTGACAAAGAAATGTTGTGAAATGTTTACTAGAACTAAGGATGCATTCTCAGAGCAGAAGAACCCTCCCTCAGGATAAACACTGGCCTGGTTATTTTCCTATTACGAACTGCCAGTCTAAACTTGTTCAAACCTCACCCTCTTCTTGCCTTAAATACCAATCCAAAGAAAATTTGCTTTCTCCTGTACTTTGCTTAAGGACCAATGTATTTTGCATGCTGCAATCTTGGGATTGCTGTTACATTTTAATATATAACTGGTAACACTATAGTCACCAGTAAGTCATCTGAAGACCTGGTAATAAATTCTAACGGTCCACAACCTACAGCCTATTTCTGGGACATGTTTTAGAGAACTCCAGGCCACATACCCATGAATCAAAGTTATAACTGACACCTCCTAGAGAGCCAGAACTACACAGCCCTACCACTCAAGCCGGGCCTGTACCACCACGTGAGCTAAAGAAGCCACGGCTTCAGAAAGTATACAGGACTTCTCCAAAAGTTTGTTATCATGCAAAAAAAAGAAAAAATAGTCATGAAGTACAGACACTGAGAGAGAGGCACTTTCAAACCTGATTTCCTGGCAAAAAAAAAAAGAGCTGCAGTCACTTCCATGCAGGCTGCAAGGGCATGTGTAAAGGCAAGCAGGAGCGCAGTGGGCGGTAACCACTGGCTGGGGTGCATGCTTTCATAAAAAATGAAACTTGAACCATCTTTTCCTGTCTGACTCCTGACAACTGACTCATGTTGCAACCTGTATCTTCATTTCTCAGGAGAGATTACTGAAAAAAATTGATGCGCAACAGTCAAAGCATGAGTCACAGTGACCAGCTTCTTTGGTCGAGCTACTGACTTCAGTCTGGACATAACTGGTCTGGGTCCCGTTTTTGATAAATCCAAAAGCATTAGTTTAGATATCAGCAGCTTTTGAAATCAGTACGGCAAACATCTTTCTGCCTCAGCTGTGAAATGTGATGACATTCATGGTGCAGTGCTCCTTGAGTCACTCAGAAAAATTCCTTTTGGGGATTAACAATCATTTACCTTCTTCAATTCCTCCTTTATTCCAGATTCTCACAACTCATCTCTCCAAGTAAGCACGTGTTATTTGGACTCACAAGCATGTGCGAGACATCACTCAGCACCCAGACATACATCTACCGTATCTGTCAAGAGGCTACAAACCAACAGAGGCACCCGAGAAGCCACCAGGGGCAAGCAGGTGGCAGCCCGCGGCCCTCAGGCTGGCACAGCTCTCCCTTTGCCACCACACACCCATCAGCTCGGCGTTATCGGGGCGCGAGGGATGCCCCGGAGCGGCGCTGAGCACCTTCCCACGGGCTCCGGCCGCCCTCCATGCCCCAGGCGCCGCTAGCCAAGGCTGTTCCGGGGACACGCGCGGCCACCCAGCCCGCGGGACTCCCCTGAGCGCCCCGGTGCGACAGTGGGACGACGGCTGAGGGGCGCAGCCGGCGCCGGGCCCGAGCCGCGGAGGGCCCGAGGGCGGCGGCGGGGCCGGTACCTCGCTGAGCGCGAAGAGCCCGTAGGCCGCCAGCCAGACGGCGGAGGTGGCGGCGCTGAGCGAGCGCAGCTGCAGGCGGGGGCCGCGCACCGCCAGATCCCGGCAGGACGCGCTGTGCTGGCGGCGCCGCAGCGCGATCGGCGCCCCGGAGGCCGAGCGGAACCGCCGCTCCTCCGCCATGCCGGGCAGGCGGGGCCCATCTCGCCGCCCCACCTCCCTCCCGGCCTCCCGCGGGAGGAGCCTGAGCCGCGGTGAGGTTCTGCAGGCCCTGCTCGCTCCGGCCTGGCCGCCTGCTGGGCAGTGCTGGCGCCCGCTGTGTTCCCCGGGCGGTGCTGCTGCTCGGTTGTCTCGCTTGGTTGTACCTCGCCAGGCGTCTTTCCTTAGTCCCGATGACATCAGCGGTTTCTGCGGTTTGCACATGTTGGTAATTTCATTGCTTGCTTCCTCTGTTTATGGAGTATCAGTTTTAAAGGGCACAGGATTTAGTGGTGCTGTGTGTGTCTCTTGCCGTGATGAAGAGACAGGTTTTCATAGAATCACAGAATGTTAAGGGGTTGGAATGAACCTTAAAGATCATCTAGTTCTAAACCACCTGCTGTGGACAAGGACACCTCACGCTAGACCAGGCTGCCTTATCCAACCTTGCTTTGAACCCTGCCAGGGTTGGGGCATCCTCCCTGGGCAACCTTGTCCAGTATCTCACCACCCTCAAAGTAAAAAATTTCTAATATCTAACCTAAATTTCCCCTCTTTCCATTATTCCTTGTCCTATCACTACAATTCCTGATGAAAAGTCCCTCTCTGGCTTCCCAGAAGCCCCCCTTCAGATACTGGAAGGTTGCTATGTGTTCTCCATGCAACTTGCTCTTCTCCAGAAGGTTCTCTTTCCCTCCTTTGTCTTTACCATTTGCAACTACATAAATGTATTTTCTTGTCTTTACCATGCTTAGCTACAAGCTCTTAAGATTTTTTTTTTTTCTCGAGGTTTAAAGCAGAGTTTTCTGGTCCCTTAACACATAAGAGCATGATAAATTGGAGGCTTGGCTTTGCATACAGAGACTTAATAAGTCTTTGTATTGTGTTCTCTTTAATGCATTTTAGTTAGTAATTCATGTGACTTACCTGGCAGTAATATAAAGCTACACCTCTGTGACTTCCAAACTGTCATCCTGATTCCTTTGGCCTTTCTATTATTTCCCTTCTCCCCACAGTTTTCGAGCTTTAACTGCAGGTGCCATCTTTCTGTGAGCAATTTACTTCATTCATGGTATCTTCAGAGCTTTTGGGTGGATACTATATATATAGATAAACTTGTTAACACGGGGCAGCAAAGGAGTCTTGAGGGACATGAAAAACCAAAGGGCATCAGAGAATCACTGCCGAGGTCTTTGCTTTGCCTGGAGGAGTGGTGATGGCTGCCATCCATGGGAAGTCTCGTGCAGTATGTCCAGGATCTCACTATGACACAAGAGACCACATGGAGGGATGGGCTGGAGAACTGCAGAGGAAAGGTGAGCTGGCCTGGAGGTGAAAAAAGTAATAGCAAGCAATGAACTGCAGAAATGGAGAAGAAAATATTGAAGTTCAAAAGAGTGTGAAAGAAGTTCATAGATGGAGTGAAAGTGGAAAAAACCCAGTAAACTGAAAACAGTGTGACAGGTTTTTAAAAGAGGGAAGAAAGAGTTGAAATGGCAGGTGAGAAGGACTGAAGTAAAAAAACCTGGAGTTATGACAGCTGGTATGACAGCTTCGGAGGTGGGGACAGGGAGAAAGGGGAAAAAAAATCAGAGTAGCGGGTAGAAGAGGTAAAAGCAGTGTGAACAGCGATGTCAGTAACAGGAGGGAAAAGAAACATGAGATCCTGGAGGAGTGGTAACGAAAATTCACATTAACAAGACATGGGGAGTTACTGAGATACAGAGACACGAGGAGAACTTGAAAATCTTAAGAGGAAAAAGCAAAACTATGCTTGGATTTCTTTGTGTGTGTCACTGGCAAGTCCCTGTTTAAACATGGTTGCGCCCTGTCATCTCATGGACTGTTAGCCTTTCTTTCAAGTTTGCACATAAAGACTGCACATTTGACAGTGGGAGTCCTGTTCCCTTTTCACAGCTGGGAAAGGTGGGGACTTTTCACTGTGCCTCGAATAGGAACAGCCGGAGACTTGAGAATCGTCTCAGGCCACGACGCTCCGAGATCAATATTCGAGGCAGGTGCTGGAGCAGTGGCTCTTCAATGCTTTATCAAGGTCATCAGATGAAGAGCGTCACTCGTTTTTCTTCAGTAAAGCCACGGAGCCGCGTTCCTGCACGGAGGCTCTCGGGAGCTCAGTGTGGCCAGCCAGGGAGCCCGGCTGAGGTGCCGCTTGTTCGCGAGCCCCCGCCCGTGCCGCTGCCTCCGACCCCGCTCCCTGCCTGCGCTCCCGGCGGGGCGCGTACGACAGCGGCTGCCCTCGCCGTACGGGAGGGTGCGGAGGGAGGCCGTGAAGGGGCGCGGCCCCGCGGGGACCGGCAGCCGTGCCCGCAGCGGCGACGCGGCCGCAGTGGAAAAACCCCGGCCGGGCGTGGGGGGAGCGGGGAG
>VZTI01003110.1:3219-36475 GCA_013397865.1 Struthidea cinerea | reverse complement strand
GTGCCGCGGGGCTGGTGGAGCGACTGGCCGGGCTCGGTGAGCACAGCGCGGCGGGGGTGGCGGCGGGGGCTGCGGGGCTGCCCGCATCGCCCCCCTCTCCTCTCGGGGCAGCGTGACTCAGCCGCTCGCTGCGGGTGGGGGGAGATGGGTCCTGCCTCTAGTGACTCACGGAACGCACCGTGCCCCGGCGCCGGCGATGCCCGCAGCCTTGCGGCGGTGTCGGGAAGGAGAGGCTTGTCGCATTCCGCACCGGGAGGAGCCGCACCGGGCCCTGCGGGGGTCCCCGGAACAAAGAGCGGCCGGTGGTCCCGGCTCCCCGGCCGCGATGCGCTCCGGCTGCCCAGGAACAGCGGGACGCACCGCGAGCCGCCTGCGCTGGCACAGCGAGCGCTTCACCGGCGCATGGAGCGTGTGCTGTTCCCGTGGTGACTCCGGGAGAGCCGGGGAAGCGAGAGGCCGCTTGAAACGTTTGGGCGCTATGTGCGCTCGGGGCATGCAGACAAGTAACTGTGATCCTGGGGTTCTCACATAGTATGGGCTTTGCCCTTTAATTTTTTTTTTTTCCATTTTCCTTCCATGTACGTTACCAGCTTGTTCCTAAAAGATTCGTATGCCTTCAGGTGATGAAATTCAGAATTTTGCGGAGAAGCCCTCAGTTTTGTGTATAAGGTCTTGTCTGAAGTCTTGCTTTGAAAAGCCTTGCAAGTACCACCCTGTGAATGGGCTGTTTCTGGTCTTTTTGTGCACGCAAACCCATGCACTTAATTGTGGTTCAGCTTCTCACATCTATTACTTCTACAAGCTGAGACCTGCAGAAAGCTGTATCACAGTTTCTAGAAACAGGACACGAGGGATAGAAACTTTTAAAGCTAAATTCTGTCTTGGAGAAACTTTAATCTAAAAAGTGTTACTGAAAACGGTGTGATGGGGATGGATTGCAGGGCTGGACGACAGAAAGAACCAATATGTGCTCCCTGGGTGGTTAGTGTCAGTGGAGTTTAGATGCATACAGAGATAATTGCCCAATAACCCTCCAGCAATTTTATTCTGAATTGTAAGAACTCTTCAAAACAGAAGCAATTGTTCTGTGCAGCCCTGTAGG
The DNA here is from genome assembly GCA_013397865.1 of Struthidea cinerea. Taxonomy (NCBI): domain Eukaryota; kingdom Metazoa; phylum Chordata; class Aves; order Passeriformes; family Corcoracidae; genus Struthidea; species Struthidea cinerea. Next base: position 35,373 of record VZTI01003110.1, on the reverse strand, counting down.
CTTATCCTGTGTATCTCATGATTCACAAGCTGAAAAATCCCAGTCTGCAGCCAAATGAGTAGGTATTCTTTTCCTCTCTTGTTTTGTGCAAAGTACAGACACTTTCCATCCTTGGCAATATTTGAATTCTAGTGAACATGATCTATAACCTCAGCAAATGTGGAAGAGGGCATCTAAAAGAGGTTCTTTGTACTGGAATAGTTACTGAACCTAAAGTTTATTTGAAACTAACAAATTGCTAGGTTTGAAAGGAAGATGCTATTCTAAAGACTGTAGGCAGCAGATTATTTTGTATCAATAACAGAAATTTATACGGGAAGGCTTGAGGTTCTCTTCCAAGTGGTTCAGAGCTAATGTCTGTAAGAATTCTTTGAAGAAAACCCCAAACCCACAAAATAAAAAACTAGGAGAAAAAACCCTCTCATTTGCCCGACACAAGCTCACTTCAACAGGAGCTTGTAGAACGCAGAAAGAAAGGGGAATTCAAGCCCTTTCTGGATTCCAGTATCAAAATATTATGGGGATAGAAATGAAGCAAGCTAAACTAAATTTTAAAAAAAATGCTTTCCCTGTTTAGTTTCTTATAGGTTGTTTACTCATTAATCAGTAACACATGTGGAGCTGTTTTCTTGCTGTTCCCTTACAATTTTTAGAGGCTCTGGGATTTCTTCCTTCTGCAGTTGCAATTTCCTGTTGCTGGCATGTTTGTCCACTGGGGTAGGGTTGGTTTGTTTTTAAGGTGGTGTTGATGTCTGTTGCTGCTTAAATCTCTGCAGCCCTTTTAAGAACAGGTTCTGCTGTGAGGGCCCATCCTGAAATGATGACAGTCAGCAGCACGCACAGAGGAGTGATTTACAGTGCAAAGACAATTTGCTTGAGGAGAGGGCGGTAGATGGAGGAGGATGCTGCCATGTAGCCTTTTGTACTGTACACATTTGTTGTAAACTGAAACACTTGATTGTTTTTATGTGTGGGCTGCTTATTTTTCTTCCCTGGGATGCCAGGATAGCTTTGGCTGCAGTACTTTTGTAATAGTGCCATTACTTGAAGCCCTGTGGTATGCTGAACTGTCAGCAAAACTTTAGCTGCTTCCTTTGTCTTTCTAACACTATGAATTTTTCTTCTCATACTTTTAAGAAGGTCACAGTATGAATGGAGCCACAGTATGATTCTCATTATTAATTTGGATATTCTGTTTATCTGTTTTATTACAAGAGTTCATAATTTTCAGATCTTGGTTGTTTTCCAGGAACAGGCAAATTATACTGCAGCAGACCAGGTTTTTCCTTTAAAAAGAAATAACATTTGTCTAAGGTACAGTGCTTCTTGATCTGTATTGTCTAGTTCTGAGGCATTTGTGACCGTAGGGACTGTGTATGTGGGTGCATGTAGAAAGTGTTTGTTACATGCCCCCATTCCCTGCTTGGATATGAAAAAATGCTACAAACTTGATTTTTTCTTGTCATTACAAGTTTGAAAACAGGTATGAGGCCAAATGTGGAATGATGCTTCCCAGTACAAGAGTGAGGGTGGATTCTGGGCCATCTAAAGAAGTACAGATGGGGGAAAGAGGCAGCGTTCCTCTGTATTAACAGTAACTCTGAAAATTGCCCTCACCTTCTTTCAAGTGGAAGAGATCTCTGATGATCAGGCTCTTCTGTTTGCCTGAAATTTTAAAGTTTGATTTATTAATTTTCCATTTGTAATTCGTGTTCGACTCAACCTGTATAAAATGAAGGTGCTCTGGAGGGCCCTCGGAAAGGTAGCATTTGGGTAGTAAGATGTATATACTACGTTTGTTACTTTGAATATGAAGCAGCCACATGGCTCTTCATAGGTTTGTGGGCCTGATTTAATGACTTCTGTTGATAGTGCTCCAGCCATATTAGAAAGTGATAACACTAAACCTTTATTTCCACTTTTTGCATTGTTTTGCACTTGGCTTTCACTGGCTGGTGTACTTGTGAGGGAATCTTGTTGTTTCTTTGACCCTGTTGTAATTTCTGTTCTTTCATAGTCCTGTTGCAGTGTTCTGAGCTGCTATTCCAATTTCTATTTTTGGGGGGGCATCCCTCCCTTGAAAGATTCTGTGACCATACCTCCAGGGTATGGTAACTTCTTGGCCGCCTCGAGTAATGACTGCCTGTGATGCCTGTGAACGGCTTGTTTACGCTTAGGCTGAAATCCGAGGAGGGAGCACAGAGGCAGATGTTATTGGTAGTCTGTACCAGACTGTCAGAGATTAATCTGAGCCACCAATTTAACTTTTATCTCCTTGTTAGAAGCAGAGAGAACACTTTCACCTGTTGGTAGTAGCTCAAGGTATACTCAGGTAGGGTTACTGTAGCAGGAGTCCATCTCCCAAGCCAAAAGCAGTGAGTGTGCAAGTCTAGCAGGAGTAAATTAAAATATAACTGACTCTGCCTGTGGGGATTTTTATTCACCTTGGCAATGTTTGTCTTTTGGCTTTGCTTCTTCTCCTAAGGAAAACTAAAATATTATCACCTTAAAGGACATCTTGCCAAAGAAGTTAAAGTGCTATGTGAAAACAGAGACCCATAACTCCTTGGCATGGGGGAGAAAAGGGTGCAAAGCACGTAGGGCTGTGCATTGCTCTTACAGTAAACAGAAATGGGTGCAATACATGGAGGCTTTTGGATTTTTGTTGGGTAGGAATGGGGAAGATAGGTGACAGATGAATTTGGCCTAGGCTATAGAAGGTTCAAAGTATGAAGTATTTTAAAGTGAGAATTTCTTGGGCCTCTCCTGTTTGCTGCAGATTAGGCAGAGAATCTGATCAAACTCCAATCCAGAGTTTTGCCTAGTCCTCTTTCTTGAGGAGAGAAAGGCCTTACTCAGTTTTATACTCAATAGATAGTTGCTGTGTCTTACAGTAGCCTTTGAGGTGACTTAGAGCACCTCTGCTGTTGCTAGCACAGAAACAACTTTAGTGTAAGATTTCTTCCCAAGTATTCATTCTTGTATGTTGACTGTTTTTGATAGTTGAATTAATTTTTTGGGTCTTTATTTAGAACTGGATGCAGCTGGGTTGCTGAGCTTAGTCAGGCTTGGATTTGGGTTACTGTAGAATTGATTAGCAAAGTTTGGATCTGAGTTGCTGGTTTCACAAGTTGGTGGACTGTGGAGACATGTGGCTTACACACAGAGTAGAACTAGTCAGAGAGAATGAGCGTCATATCACCATTCTTCTGTTTGACCGGAAAAGAGTTCTTCAGTAGCAGGTTTAATGAGGTCAGTGTAGTGACTCAGAGAGGAGTAACCTCCTCTAAAAGAGGAGTGGAGCTGTTAATCCGCATGTCTCTGGAGTTACACTCCTGCTTTGCCCAAAACCATTGGACTCCTATTGACATCTGCTGCCAAAAATAGCAATTCAACTTTGCTGTCTCACCAAGATAGCTCATATGGTTAGTATCGGTCTTAATAAATCATGAGGCAGCTGCTTCTACATATCTTCTTTTTCCACCTAAATCTTCTTCAGTAAAGAGTTTAGGAGGAAGATAAACAGTTTTTTAGTTATGCACCAATTATGCATAAATAAGTATAGGTGCTGAGATTCAGCAGATGTGGACTGGCAAGAGTTACAGCTGCATTGTTGGGAAAATAATTTTCATCAGTCCATCCTGTAAATGTGTTTAAAGAGTTGCCTGTATCCCTGAAGAATTTGATATACTGTACTATTCTGCTTGCCCTGTATTTGAATTAAAATTGGATTTACCTGTTAGAAACAAGATCTGTCAGGAATGGATTCTTGAATTCTTTGATTAGATTCTAGCTTAGTTTTGCACTAGCTTTTAACTCAGTTTTTTCTCTTCAAAACTCAGTATTTTAAACTTGTAAAGACATTAGTAGAGCCAGTCAAATATCTCTCATCTCTAGAATTCCAATAAAGTCTAAATTTGTTGTATAGATAACATCAAGATCTGGCATTTTTTGACTCATGTTTTCTGCTATTGATAAAATTGAAGTGGGAGACATGGAAAATTCTAAATAACTCCTGGCATTTAAGCAGCATGTTGTTTAGTTAGATCTCTGCATTGGTGAGGTAAGAAATTCTAGTGTTCATGTTTTTTTATTTCTGATCACACCTGGTGCTAGTACTGTCAAAGCTAAATATTCATTTGCTAGGAACATTCTCAGGAAAAAAAAATCAGTTTGGATATAGCGTAAAGAGGTCAGACTAACAGCTAATTCTTCTTCCCTACAAAGCAGAAATAGGAATGCATTTTTTACCCAGGCACACCCTCTTCCCCCCTTTTCCCCTGTAACAGAATGGGTAACTGGCAGTCCTCTTCTCTTTCGTTTCCCTTAGATACAAGCATGCCCAAACACTTCTGTTTAATAATATCAGTAAAACATACGTAGTACTGCAACTTATTTCTGGAACTAGACTTAATTACCTCTATTTATACAGAGGTAGCTAAAGATCCAAGGGACTCTGCTATTCTTGTCTACCTCTCAAATGTGGATTAACCATGATTGGTTACCTTCAAAGATCAGTGGTTTGTCAAAAATCAAAGCACAGCCAAAGGGGCTGATTGTAACCAGCACTTGCAATGAGTCTTTGAAATTATGCCAATTGTCAGAATGCATCATGGGCAGGTGCTGCTCTACTCCATGAGGGAAGGCAGCCAGGAACTGGCTCTGATGACCTGGCAGGCAGAAGGAGCCCTGCTGGGGTTTTGGAGGAGAGCTGTTTTGAGGAGGCCACCACTGAGGCTGTCTTTAGGTTGCTTCTTCCCTCATTGGCTGTCTTGCCTTGAGCAGGGGAGGCTAAGCTCCCCTGGGGGAGTGGGCTCTGCTGTGCACAACTGTGCTCAGCAGTTGTGGTTTATCCTCTTGAATGTTGTACCTTTGATATTTGCATGATTACAAGTAGCCTTGAAGTTAGGAGAAAAATGCCAACACTGAAAATATACAAAGTCAGAGCAGTCCTTGCAGTCTGTTTGTTCTGATATTTTCTTCCCTTCCCCATGCTGATGGAGTACACAATCTGCTTGGTTTTGCTTTGGAATGAAAAGCTTTGTGTCAGTCATCAATTTGATGTTTGTTTTTCCCTCTCCCGTTTGGCTGGTGCATACTCGAGGTTTCACTGTATGAATTGGCTTTAAAAGAAACTTTGTGAATTTGGGGTAAATGTCACTTGGTGCTTTAACTGTAATTGTTCTGTGTGTCAGTTTAGTTTAAATACCTTTAAAAATAAAGCTATGCTAATGAAGATCAGGAAAACCTGATTTGAATTGATTATTTCTTCCTAATCTTTAAAGGGAGACTAGATTCAAGGACCAATGAACAGAGCTCTTGGGGGTTTTGTATTTTTTTGGTTTTATAGTGATACCCTGCATCCTAGATAATATTACATTATGAAATTAGTTTTAACACATGACTTACCTGAATTTGTGCACCTATATAATTCTCTCTGGATTGGAGTAAATTTAGATCACATCCTGGTTTATTTTTTAACTATGAATGCTGTTGAAGGAGTGGAGTTACTAGGGGGAGGCACAAAAGCAGGTGACAGAGGGAAAACTTAGGTAATGAGTTGGGTTTTTATCTGCTTTATGGTACACATGATCTATTACTGCTTTCTCATTTGAAACTTTAATCCCATATCTTGTTGTGGACTCACAAGACCAAGACACGTATGGCAGGTAAATGCTTATGTGAATATGGTATGGAGGACTGGTTTTGGATGAAAGGTGGAAATTTCTAACACCACCTGCTGAAAAGCAGGGAATGAAGCACTGAGGTTAAATACAAACCGCCACCCCCTCCCAAACCAACCCACCAGATTTTTCACTTGTATATGAAGTGAAGTGGTCAGATGTTAGTTTCTTGCAGCTGATAAGAGGAAGAGAACTTCAGTAATCTCTAATATATTCTGGTCTCCCTTCCTCTCAAGTGTGTCGTGTCTGGGTTAACTAATGGAATAACTGCTTACTTTTGTAACAATCTAAAGCACAAGGTGCTTGTTGTTGAGGAAAGCTCTTTTGGCATTATTATTCCTTACGGCTCTAAGCACCCTGTTAATTCCTGATTCCTGTTATCAGGAACTGTGTCTGGGTTAAGCTTATTTGAAGGGAATTAGAACATGTGCAGGGTTTGTTGGTGGTGTGGCAGATGCAATAGCTACATCCTTCTCTCTGATGCAAGCCACAGTGCAAATGTTTCCCAACACCTGATACTGACGTTTTTGAAGACCTCTTAAGGTCAAGTGCACTGAATTTCATAAGAGATTAAGGTTATAAGCAGTTTTCAAAGGGAAATGAGGTGGCTGCTCAATTTGGGGCTGGAAAAATATTTTTTAGCTCACTTTATGCAAGGGACATCTTGACTACAGACTTGGGGAGCAGTTGGAATTGGGTTTCCTTGTTGCTTTTGTAGGAGATTAAGCTTTTAAAATATGTACAGCTATAGAAACTGTGTTAAATCAGGCCTTTCAAAATTTCAAAAAAAAGGATAGGAATTGCTCAGACAAGAACTTGCCTTTTAGGAAGTGAAATTTTAGAGCTGACAGAAATCTATTGAGCCATCAGATATCTGTATCCAGTAGAAGATTTCTTCCAGCAGACACCTATTCAGTTTAAAGAGAAGTAGATACTGTGTAATGAACTTCCAAGCAAGAGGGTTATGATTAAATTAGGCTGCTGAAGTCTGTCTCTTGCAGTGGGAACCTTGCTAGCCTAATTTCCTATTCATGTAAAACGAAAGAATGCGCTTCGTTTGTATAGCTGTAACACACACACGCCCAGGATAATTCTGGAGGGTTAAAACTGTCTTTAAAAAAAAAAGCTTCAGTCATAATGCACTGGTCATAATGAATTGAATCATTTGTTTGCTGTTGTGTAACATTTTGTCAGTGTCTCTGAGAAAGGATTACAAAATCCCCATAAGCCAATGGGCTTATACTGAAAAGAAGGATGGTAACTTGGCTTCATTCATGGGAAGTAAAATGTTAAGTTTGCCTATAAACATTGTTCGTAATAGCCATTGCATCCCAAAAAGGCTTTCTGTGTCTGCGGTGATTTAGTAAATGGTGCTATAATCTGAGAAAACAGTTTGCAGGACTGATGCTTTCATGTGAGCAGCTTTATCTAACATAGTATGAAATAAGGTCTAGTAACTGTGGGATCTCCAGATTCTTTTGACAGTAGTTCACCCAGAAGAGGATTTACTTTTCCCATTAGGATTTCTTTTCCGTTTAGGATTTCTTCTTTTTAATGTCCAGTTCACAAATACCCAGTGTAAACCGGCAGTATTGGGAGATCAGTTCTATCCCATATTCCATGTGCTTTTGTTCCGATTCCTGTTTGCTGCCTCAGAGAGCTGTTATATTTATGATGCGAGTGTCCATTGGGCAATGTCAGCAAACAGCTTGGGTTTGGAAAGCTGAATCTCCCACTATCAGTTTGCTGCTTCTGTTGCTGGTGCAATTTCCTAGTAGAGGAGGATGGGGGGGATGCTTTCCCTGCTGCTGCCCAGATTTTTCCAGTTAAATGCCACCTGACACGAGCTGCCTGTTTTTACAGAAGAAAATTCTCTAAATCTGTGCAGGGAAATTACTGTAGTAACTGCTGGCTACTGTGTGTATTTTCCTTATGATAGGAAGTGAACTTCAGCCTTGTCATACATCTTGCTAAAAGGCATCTTATGTCCCAGTTATAAGCATCACTGAGCTGAGCCTGAGTGATGCATTAATAGCTTGTTTGAAAAGGCATGCAGAACTCTGCTCAACTATGTTCTTAATTTTATTTATTTATTTATTAAGTCTAAGGCTCCTAAGTAGGAAAAATGTGGATTTGTTCTACCTGATACAAGTAAGGTTCTGGCTGTGCAGGCTGGTTAAGTGACAGCTGTCCATCCCCTGGTCTGCAGTTTGAATGTCTCTGTGATCTTTCCCTAACCTGTTCTGGTCAAAAGAAGTTAACCTGGGAATGATGTACTGTGCAAACTATTTCAAGCTAATCTATTAATTTTTTGGCTGAAATGTGCCCCCAGGCACATCTGTTGATGACAGTCAGAGGTGGGGCATTGAACCACTGAGGATTGCACTCCTAAGCTGTAGATGCTGCCTTTCCACGCTGGTCATTCATTCTGACAGGACTGTTGTGCATATGCACATCTTAGTTATGTAACTATTCTGTGTGTTCATACTCAGATTGACACCTTTATCTCCCTTCTATCTCTTTCAAGCTTCTGTAACAGAAATAGATTATTCAGGCCTGCTTTTTTGTTTTCCTCACTTCAAAAAGGGATCTCCTCTTGAGCCAGAGTGTTGGTGGAGCTGACCTGTACGTATTTGGATATTATAAATTTCCTGCACTGTTGATAATTGACTAATGAATCAAACATAATATATTTTTCATCTGAATATAATTTCTGTTAGAGCTTGAAAGTGTGAACAAAAGACTCTTGATCACATTTAATTTCATATTCTTTAGTTACTAGCAAAATGCCTGTGGTGTTTACTCCGCTACTTATGGTTATGTTTCAATTGAAAAGAACTTTAATCCTGGCTAGACCTGATCTGCTTCACTGACAAATGGTGTGGATGCTGTGCTTTCTAATGAATGTAAAGGAAGCTGGCTTTCCTATCTGCCCATAGCTTTTTCTACCTTTCAGAACTTGAATCTATTGTCATTTAAAAGGCCCCATATATTCTTCATGTTAACTTTCTGCGCTGATTTAAAAAGCTGTTTTGTTTGTATTAGTATCTTATAAAATAAAGTATTATTATCTATATAAAATAGTGTCCCAACTACCAAAGAAAGTAAGTGGATATTGCTTGGTGAGGTAGATTATAAAATCTTTCGCTAATGGCCAAATAACAGCAAAATCCACCAGGTTGCACTGCAGTACAGCATGTCTATCCATTGAGCAACTTCTGCGCACAAAATAATGTAGTTGAGAGAGCTTTGATTTAAGAAATAAATCTATGTGCAAGCAGGCAGATGAAATGGAAAATAATTCAGGTCTTTTAGACTAATATCTGAGATTATAAATAGAAGCTATGTCAAATTATTAAAGTAGTTACTGATTAATTAAACTTTTTTTCTTTGATCAGTAACATTAAGACAAATGTGCATGTTGATTTAATCTCTAGTATCTGGTCAAACTGAAAAACTGTGTGTACACATGCATATACACTTCCCACACTTTGGGATACATGGCATATCTAGGTACTGTGAATTTCTTTCTCTGTGTACTATCTATTCTCTAAGCTTTCCCTTTGCCCTAAGGTCATTTAATCCTAGTTTTCAAAACACTAGGTACAGTTAAAAGAAATAACAGTAAGAGAAGATACTAACATTTGAGTATTGGATTAGCGTGTACTTCTGAGATTAACTGTATCTTAATCAGATAGCCTTTGCATAGCTGCCTGAAAAACATTCCTTATCAACCTGGGAAACCTGAGCTGTCCTCTGCAAGCACATAAAAACAGTGGGCCTAGAGGCAGGGGATGCACAAAGCTGAGAAAAGAAACCGCTATAACGTTCATGAACCCTATCTGAACTCTAGAAGATGGTAACAAAAGCTGAAGGCATCTATTGTCTTTAACAGACATTAGGCTTTTCTATAAAAATAATTAGAGGGAATTATGAGTACCATGTGTTCAAAAAGTGGACAAGATTGCAGAATTCTGGACTGCAAAAGTGTTAAGCTGTATAAACCTGATGTGATCCTAAGAAAAAAATGGTTTTTTTTAAATAGAGAAGCTGAACCAAGTCTTTTAGCCCTACAGTGGGAACTTGGAGGAGGGCAGGGTAATGCAGAAATTATTAAACACTTGCTACTTCTCTAAACACACTTGCTAGAATCTGCCATGTGTGGCCTGCCTTGAACCTGGAGAATTTTAACTGATTCCTTCAAATGCAGTGAAAGATGGCATGTTTAGATCTTTGTTTTATACTGATCTGAAGGTGGAGCTTTGTGATAGATTAAAGGAAGTTGTTTTTCATCCTTTAATGGGTAAAAATACTGTTATGTGCTTGTATATCCTGTAGGAGAGAACAAAACCTAAGTTGTAGTCCTTTCTTCCCTTACACTCTGTAATGTGTTAGTCACTGCACATGCCTCCCAACTGCAGATTTATTTCCCACAGGCGTCAGAGGTATTAGATCAAAGATATTATTCCCTTTTACAAGAGTGTCTCCAAAAGGTCTTGATACCCATTGAAGTCTTGCTTCCAAAACTTGTCTCCCAGGCATGCTCATGTACTTCCATCAAACTTTGAAAGACCGAAATGTGTAGCAGTGTGCATATGTGGGAGAAGTAGCCTTGTAGGATGATACAAATAAAAAATAAACTTTTAACATTTACTGAACATCTTGGAACTCACAAATTTTTTCTGCTTCTGCACAGCAGCAGAATAAAACAGAGGGTAGAAAATATAATGGTCACACAGAGATCAGATAGCACATAGCTCAAAATTCCAGAGCCTTCATCCTGTTGCTTAATTAGGTATTGTCTACGGGAGGAAAAAAATGCTGTTGGGTACCTGTGTTGCCTTCTGAAAAGCAGGGAGTGGTGTGTCATGGTCCTGCTTACTGCTTTGAGTCACTGCAGATAATGTGTTTTCTCACTGAGTTGCTGAGACATTTATTCAGTCCTTCTCAAGTAGCTGTGCTCAGCTGACAAGTTCATTTGCAAATACCCCAGCATCTGCCCACCTATGTCCCTGCTATAAAATGTGTGCTTGCCTATTTCCCAGCACCGAATCTGCACAAGTGACTCAGTAACTTTCCTGCATTCATTTCACCAGTCAAAACGCCTTTTAAAGTTATAAAATAGTCATGTATTTCTCAACTATGCTTTTATGTAATACCCACCAAGCACATTCACAGAGCCAGTTTCCTAGACATTAGACTAATGGCTTACTGAAAATTAAGCAGGAACCCAGAGCCCCAAGTAGGCTGTTTCTTCATGTTGACTTGCCTTAAATTTTTTAATTGCCTCATTAGGCACAGGATGGCTAAAGGCAAAATGTCAAGCTCTGGCCTGGATGCTTTGAACTGCAAACAGACTAGGGATTCTGAGGAGCAAAGGGGACAGGCATGACTGGTATTCAGGGTGGTCTTATTAATCCACTGCTGGTGCAGCTGTAAATAACCTTGGGGCCTTTACTGTCCTCATCAGAGCCTGCAGTGAGAGGCCTGTCTCAGACTGAGAGTCTCTGAGAGGAAAAGCTGAGTTTTACCCTCAGAATGTTCTCAGACTTCAGCAGCCAATCAAGCTGTAACTGGCATGAAAGGATCTCAAAGAGCTTTGGGATCAAGGTCCCAGAATTAAAATGCCTTCTAGAGGATCTTGTGTTGAGAAAATGGACAGATTCTCCTAACAAAGTACTAGTGAATCCTCCACGGAGTTGCCTGGAAGTACTGTAAAAAAATTATATTATTGGTAACTTGGCACTTTTGTGCCTGGATTTTTGGAGACCTTGAAAATGTGAAATAACTGTTAGGTTATGTCAGGTATAGTTAGTGAAATGTGTAGTTCTAGACATCTTTGAGTAATTGAGCTCATTTGAGGCTGTATGCAATCTGTCTAAGTGGGAAGGAAGATGGCAATACAGGCTGTAATTTTTAATGTTAAAATTTATCATTAAATAATTATTTTAAAAATTTCAAACTTTCTAAATGACTTTTTATGATTGGCATGGCTCATTGCTGAATTAAAGCTGTCTTAAGCTTAAGCTGATAATGTTGTCTTAAACTTTCTAATTTGTAATGCTGTGATAGTTTGCATCCCATGCAAATAGTCAAGTGGATCTGTTCCTTTCCCTTTGTTCCTTTCCTTGCCCAACTGATTTTGAACATTTCCCTGGGAAGCTATTTAAATAAGTCACTTTCTCCTTTTGTTGCTGTGTTCCCAGGATGCCAAGTGCACGACTTTGGAGATTTGAATTTCACTCAAGTTCCCAACGATGAGCTGTACAACAACCTGATTTTATACCCGCGGTCGGTGGGCTTGGCCAGCCAGGTGCTGGCTGATGCAGTGAGCAGAGCAGTAGCTGCTGGACACAGATGTGTGACTTTAGGAGGTGATCACAGGTGAGCTGACCTAAAAACAATTAATGGTTCCATGCTGCAGGCTGACACTTGGGAGTGCAAGAACAACTTGGGGTCATTTCCTGGCAATGCCTTAGAGAGGAGCTTTTGGGGTGGAACATAGAAGACAGCTACAAAAACCTGACCTCCTAAGAGAGTACTGCTTAGTTCCAGACTGGTCTGTGATCTGTAGACACACAAATGAGGTTTTCCTCTTTGGGAAAGTTTGTGTCATCAGGTTCCTTAAGAAGAATGCTCAGTTTCTTTATTGCTGAATGTTTAGTGATGTGTCTCTTTCGCCCGTCACCTCTTAGGATGGGTTTGTAATGCCTGCACACAGACAATTTTGCAATAGATCTTACAACATGAATATTTTTCCTCTTTTTCACTCACCTTTGGTCTGAGAATTGGTTCAAGAAGGTAGGGCATGTAAGAAGGAAATGTGGGGGAAGGTGTCATGAGTAGAATAAAAAAAGTGTGAGTAGCAGGCTAGGTTTTCTAGAGCATTTGGATCTAGAGCAGGTGAAGATTAAGTGTGTGGGAAGGGTGAGAGAAGAGACAGCAGAGAGCTCCGGCTTATCTGTCACTATAGGCCTGTACAGTTACTCCTGGAATCACGGCAGCAGCATGCCATGCAGTTTGTATGGGATGCTCCCTTTACTGTCACATATGTCTGATGTGTGGAAATGTAACATGGCTGACTGAAGCTGTAGAGACGTCCCATTGTTGTTGTAGTTGTTCTGAAGGAAAAATGGTGACTAAAGACTTTGCTGCTGTACTTCCAGCTTGGCACTTGGTTCTGTCAGTGGCCATGCACGGCAGTGCCCACACCTCGGAGTGATCTGGGTGGATGCACATGCTGATATTAACACGCCTCTCACAACTCAGTCTGGAAGCCTCCATGGACAACCTCTCTCATTTCTCCTGAGGGAGCTTCAAGATAAAGTGAGTATCCTGATTGTAGTTGTCCTGCATGGCATTGTCCTCAGAGCATTGTACCATTGCTGATGTGAGGTACTTTCTTACCTGCTGCAAATGCAGACCTTTTCTATCAGAGTACAAGGAAAAATATGTGTAATTGTGTGTGTACGTGCACAAATGCATACAAGTGTCACAAACACACGTAAACACAGATACAGACACACTTAGAAATACAAATGATTAAAAGCTTTCTTTTGTGTTTGCACCTTTGTGGGCTGCACAGTGAGCCAGGGTTCCCACCTGCTGCACACAGCAGCTGACTGTGGTGCTGCTCCTGCCTCAGGAGCAGGGTTGTTGCTGAGGCTGGGCAATGGCAGCACTGCTACCAACTGAGCAGGAACCTCCCCCCGGCCCAGCCTGTGAGAGCTGGGCTGAGCTCACCTCCAGGAACAGCTGGTTCCTGCATACCTTGCACGCTGCTTCTGCTTAGTTTGGCTTTTCCATGTTTTGACAACCTTGGGGCCTGACAGGGGCTGTTCCTGCATAATCTCTCCTAACTGGCTGCTCTGGTGCTGGCTCCACTGCAAATATTACAAATCAGAACAGCTGTAACTGCTTGCAGTGAGCTTTTAAAGAGAGAGCCTTTGTCTTGGAAAGAGGTGGAATTAGGTCAAAAGAGGTCAAACAAGGCTGTTTCCTGGGGCACATGGAATGTGCATGCCCGATTTTTGCTGCTGTCAAGTAAGTAGGTTGACCTAAGGCCTATGTAGCCTGGTTCAGCTCTGAGCTGTCACCCTGTACAGGGACCTGCAGCACCTGTGCAGTGAACAGCCGAGGCCTCTGCAGCAGGAACCTGGATACAATAATCTGCTTCTGCTGAAGCTTAGGCTGGAGAGTGGGAGCAGGATCAGCAACTGCATCTTGAGAATGGATGCTGGAGCTGCAGAATACCTGACTGTTTTATTCTGGCACTCTGCATTGCTAGTTATTACTCTTAAATTTCTCATTTCTCTCTGATAAACTAGGGGATGCTGTGTTGCTGGAAGTATGCCCTTTCCAAGCAAGAACAAGCATGTTTAAATCTGTATGGCTACTGAAGATACCCCTGCATCACTTCTTGTTAAACATAGCAATACTGCAGTCATCTCATAAAGCTCTTCTGCTTTTTCTCCTGCAAATTCTTTTGAATGATTTCCATCCACAAGTCAATAGAATAATTTGGTGCTTTTACATACTTCACTCTTTCTAGTCATTCTTATGTGATCTCTCCAAACATGTTGGAATTCCCAAAGTAATGCAAAACTAATGGGGCTTTTTGGAACACCCCTGGAACATGAAAAGGTTAATATTAAAGGTTACTGTATTTCTACTTTTTTGCCCATAAGTTAAAGGGGGTGATTTTTTTTCTTTTTGACAACTGTACACACTTTCTCAGGCGACATAAGAAGAACAAGAGAAAATTTTGTGAATTTTAGAGCTCACCTAAGGTGAACAGTTTATGGCTTGGTGGGAACAGAACAAAACCTAAGTTCTTTGATAGCTGAGGAAGGAGGAGATATTGGTCTGCTGGGTTTCAGTTCTTGAGCAGCATAGAAAAGCAGTAATTTTTTAAAAACTTTTTTTTTTTCTTTACATGCTGAAAGAATACTGTAAGCTTTCTGGGGTCAGTGGGGGAGCAGGCCTCTCTTGCCAGCAGCAGTAGTGAAGAAAAACTAAGATTAGGCCATGCTTAGTGGCAAGCTACTCAGGCATGGTGCTGGGTATGGGACCTTGTCACAAGCCCACCTCAACTCTAGCAGTCAGGATGCCTGTGCAGAAGCAGCTGACACAAGGCCTGGCTGTGCAGGTGCACTCACTCAGTGGGCTTTGCTTACCCTATTGTATTCCTGCTTAGAGGGGGGAAAAACCAACACGAGTTCTGCTGGTACCCCAAGGCTTCTACAGCAGTGTGAATTTTTAAAGAGCTTTAGCTGTAGTAGCAGAATGTGCCTTTGACAGTAGTTTTTCTGGCTAATACCCTTCTGATGCTCTGGAGTGAACCATGATGTGTGCACAAGTGCACATGGCTTACCCTCTTACTCTCATCCAGTATAGCAGTTGAGTTGATAATGGGACAAAAAAAATTTATTATCCTTTCCTGACTGCTTCAGGGCTCCTGGAACCATCCAAACTCACAAACTGCTATGAATACCTTCCCATGAAAATGCCTGCACCTCTGGCTTTACTGTCAGCAACTCCTTTTCCATTGTAACAAAGCAAAGAACCTGCCAAAGGCAGTTAATACATTCAATTTTATTTATTTATAAACAAAGAGTTGTAATTGAAATTGCAGTATTAAATCTACTGAATCATTGATACTAGAGAGTATCTGACAATACTATCATTCCTATGCTCAGTTTATGGTGTGGTGATGGGTTTTGTAGAATCATTTCTGAAGCCTAAATTATTTTTCCTAGTGGTCTCCAATTCATTTATCCCTCTTCTTAATTTATGACTGGAGAAGTTTCAGGTCATTGTCCTAGAGTAACAAATACTTTTATAATCTGTGCTAATTTAACCCAGTGTAATGAAGTATAGCTATGGGTGTGTTAACCTTTAAAAACATCCAATTTTGTAACTAGAATGTAATCAGTAATTGAGAAGTCTAAGAGGGAAACAACCTTCTAGCTGCTTGACAGCTGTGTTGGCTGTAGCCATTTTCAGAGCTGGGAGAGGAAGAGAAATTTGAGTTAATTTAAGTCACTCTTAAATTAGTAGATGTTACTAACTGAATGATTTTGTAATTCCATACCATGACTATTTAATTACCAAGGCTGAAAAATTATGACCTCATCTTTTAGTTGCTGCCTTAGACCTACTCCAGTTCTGCATTAAAAGCCAGCATGATGTAGCCCACTGTGGAGGCCCAGCTTCTTACCCTGCTTTTTTCTCTTTACTTTTTGCTTTTTTTCAACTTCCCACTTTGAATTTATCCATCTGTAATACTGTTTCTGTAAGTTTGCATGATTTTGGTAGTTCTCCTAAAAAGACAGAGGTGCCTTGCTTTTCATTCTTCCACTTAAGCATCATGTACTGGGTAAGTTACAGAGCACCACCATTAAGTGCCCTGTGTAAGTGATCTACATCTGGGTATCTACTTTATTGTTCCTCCTTACACTCACTGATGCAAATTACCTATTGCTTGTGGATTTGGGGTTTTTATTCCTCCTCCTCCTCAAACTGGAAAACGCAGAAGAATTAGAAACTTCATCCATTAACATTCAACTCAGATAAAGTTGTTATCACTTTACCTGAGTTGAACGTAGGAATGAAGGTAAGGACTGATTACATCAGCCAAACCTTCAAGTGCAGAAGTTTCTCTGTTTAGAGAGAGAAAGGATGTTCTAAATCAATACAAAGTTTTCAGGGAAGTACTAAATAGCGTTTTGTTAGGGAAGTATTAAATAGTGTTTTGTTAGGTATGTCATTAACCTGGCCTAACACCAAACCTTTGCTTGCAGATACCACAACTTCCTGGTTTTTCCTGGCTAAAGCCCTGCCTTTCAGCATCTGATATTGTGTACATTGGTTTGAGGGATGTGGATCCTGCTGAGTAGTAAGTTGGTTTAGATTAAATGATTTTTGTAAAGGCTGAAATAATGAGCTTGAAATCATGTTCATAAGGGTTGCTAGATTTCAGCTTAAACCAGTAATGATTATTTCAAAAAAATTATTTTCACAGCTATATTTTGAAGAACTTTGACATCCAGTATTTTTCCATGAGGGACATCGATCGTCTTGGAATTCGCAAAGTTATGGAAAGAACGTTTGAACAACTGATGGGCAGGTAACAAACCATTATCTAAGTTAAACTACTCTTGTTGAACGTCTACTTTCCTGAAAGTTACTTAAGTGAAGGTTACTTGATGTAAGGCGGCCATACAGAACTGTGGCAGTGTCCGGTACATAGGAAAGTCTGAGCACTGGAACCATCTCACAGTGTTTGGCAGGTGGCTGTGAGACAGGTTATATGACTCACTACAGCTGTGGCTCTGTTTCGTACTGTTTGGTTCTGTTAAGTAATTCTGCATTTTCTGCAGTTTGACAAGATGTTTGAATCAACTCGGAGTGCAGGATACACATTATACTTTTAAAAATACATACAGCAACTTGACAGTAACTTGAATTGAGCTGTTGTATGTGAGGTGGAAGCATTTGATGGCTTCCTCCTTGGACTGGGCTCACACACAATGTCCTGATGGTGGCTGCTACTGCCAGTGCAGTTCACTACTACCACCTTTGCTACTCTAGTTCAAGGTTGGGGAACCAGGTCAGGGCGCAAATCATGCTAGTCTAGGAGCTGGGAGAGGGTCAGTTAGAAAGGGTAACCTCTCACCACAGGTCAGAACCTGTGCTGCATGCTGCTGTTTTCTAAAGGTGTGCTCACCCTTCCTAGCTGCAGCTGTGCCAAGTAAAGAAGATGGTAATCCAGATGCTTCTCCCTACTGAGCATCTGCAGTAAGTTGGAAGTATGCAGTCTACCACTTATATAATTCATGTGAGTGACAAGCAGTGTCCAGTTTATTAAGCTGTCATCAACTGGCAGATGATATAGTAAGTAACTAACATTTTAGGTTTGAGATTATCCTTTACTATATCAGCTAGGCTACATGGCAGGGTTTGGAGACAGCCTTTAAGTATTGATCTGAAAAATGCTCATCTTAATGAGCTGTCAGTGAAATCCTTGAGCTCAGTGCTTCCTCCATCCTAGCTGCCATGCACATCAGTGTTTCAGCCTTCACCCTGGCTTTCTGTACAAAAGGAGAAAAGGCTGGATTGTATCATATACTTCTCTACATCACTGCACTAAGATGACAAATACCAGTTAAGATGGTTTGAACTAAAGTACTTATCTTCAACCAAATCCTCACTGAATAGATGCTCAGTGAAGCTAGAAAGACAAACTTCTGTTTTCCCAGTGTGTACTGGGGAGAGTTTTGAGCTATGAGATGTTTCAGAGTCCAAAGGTATTTAGAAGGAACGTTTCGGGGTTTTTTTAATGTATATGAGACATGGTTCAAGGAGCTTGATGCTACTTCGCTGATTAGCCTGGACAGTAAGAAATGCATGTAGAAAAAGTTTAAGGTTCTAAGATTGCTTTTCTTGTTTTATTCTGTCTCAGGAGACAGAGACCAATTCACTTGAGTTTTGACATTGATGCTTTTGATCCCTCACTGGCTCCAGCAACGGGGACTCCTGTTCTAGGTGGATTAACTTACAGAGAAGGCATGTACATCACAGAGGAAATACACAACACAGGTAGGAGCTGCCCAGCAGTATGGGGCTAAGCAAGGACAGGACAAACTACACAGAGCTCATACTGGTTATGTTTTTCCTGTGTAAATCGATAGTAAGCGCAGTCAAAGCAAAGGTGCCTGCAAAGTCAATTCAACCTTCAGTAAGGGAAAAAGAAGTCCTGCGGTTGGGCAATTCCCTTTGTATTGGAAGCAGCTTAACAATCAACAACTTCAACTTAGCAAAAGAAAATAAAATACACAGTATGTTAACAACTAATGTCAGAAATGTGTAAGACTGTTCCCTAATACTAAACACATGAGGCGAGATGTTAAAATGGGCAGCTGGAATACAAAAATGGGTGCAAACAATCTTAAATAGTTTGAAGTTCCATTCTAGGATTCGAGGCTAACAAATCAAGCTTTCATAAAATATACTGCAGTTGACTCAATATATGAGGACTTTTCATCTTATTACCATTGAGTTTTTATTTAATATGTGTTAACAATATTATTTGCAGTAAAAGAAGGTTAAAAAAAAATCCCAACCAGACAGTAGTCAATAGATTCATGAATAGGATGGCAAAAGGGTATGAGGTGAGACTGTTTTATATCCCCTCATTTTTGCACTGGGAGAAAAAACATTCCTCTCATAAATGTGTATGGAACATCAAACGTTTTTCCTGAATGCTGAAAGCATGAATGAGTGAGGTAATGATGATGTAAGAAAGAACCAAATTAAAAACACAAAGTTGCATCTGAGAACAATAACCTCACTCTTCACTTGAGAGCCAATCTTAGTTGTCTAAGGGGTAGAGTAGGTCACAAACCCAAATACCAGACTTGCTGCAATGAATAAAAGGCTGCAAACAAAACTTTGCAAAAGACTGTACCCTTTGTCAGAGTAACAAAGCTGTAAATCATTTTTACAGGAATGCTTTCAGCTGTAGACATGGTTGAAGTCAATCCACTGCTCGGAGCTTCTCAAGAGGCAGTGAAAGCAACTGCTCGCCTTGCAGTCGATGTGATAGCAACGTGCTTTGGGCAGACCAGGGAAGGAGCACACATCGCTTTTGATGAACTCCCAACACCCAGCTCTCCAGATGAATCTGACAGTGAAGAGCAAGTGAGGATTTAAGAACCCAAAGTGTTGGGTATATTGGACATTACAGAGCTCTGCTGAGGCACTTGAGTGGATAGATTGTCAACACTTGGCAAATACTGTTAACTTCTGAATTTTTAAATAAACTAGCTTTTCCATTGATCAGTGGCTACTTTATTACATACCAAGATTTATTCATTTAGTTAAGTATATACAAAATGAGACAATAAAATATTTATTACCTTCTTCTTAATCTTACCAGTAGTTCAAGCCTGTTTCTTTTTGCTCCCGTTCTCTGTCTTTCAAGAGTCAGTACAGTTTCAGTTGTATGTGCTGTCTCATGACTCAGTTCAACCCTCAGACAGTCAAAGGGAGCAGACAGCCCATCCTGTTCCTCATCAGTGGAAAAGCTCATCTTGGTCCTGAAGGTTCATCTCTTGCGAAAGAACTTGAAGTAGACCACACCTCCTAGGATGGCCAGTTCCAGGATGATGATAATTGACAGCAACATCTTATTAGTGGTTACTCTGGAGTTAAAAAATAAAAATCCAAGTTGGGTTTTTTTTTTTTTTTTCACCTTGTTTATGAAAGCAGAGTCTAGATCCAGATCACCATCTTAACTTCCTGGTTTCAGCAAGACCACACTATGCTTTTCAAATAGCTCTTAACAAGCAGAAAGTGCCAAACTCAGTAGTTCACTACTCATGTTTCCCTGGAAATTCTGTTTAAGTCTCCTATTTCAGTTCTGTTCCCCTGTCCCACAGAAGGCAGATCATTGCTCTATATGTACCTACTCCTTCACTTAAGCAAAGAGGAAAACAATATTTGAAGTCCTGTGCTAAAACCCTCATTGTGGTGCTTTTACTTGGAACTGTATGGTTGAAGAAAAACTAAAATCTCAAAATAATAAAGTACTTTAACTATTGAAAACTAGACAGTTATCACAACTTCCTTTAGCAATGGGCATAAAGGAAAGGTTGTTAGGAGATAAGTACCTGCTAGGAATACAACCTGTGAATTGGGTTTTTAAGGCTAATTAAACAATATAGCTAAACAGCAAATGCCCTTAAGAAGCCAAGGCTTTAGTCATCAAAATAGTGTATGGTCAGGCTCAGTGTGTCTCATGGGCCAGCCTAGGACTAACTGCTCTAGGGCACTGGTGTGGGCTAAACAGATTTGTCTGTGTCACCAGGCATCTAATGTGTGCAGTGCTGCAGTAATTTATGGCACAGCTTTTTCCAACCTGAATGGGTTGCATCTGAAAGCACCATTAGCAATTCACTGTAACTTGCTTCTGTCCTCACCATGGGTGGGATGGTTAAAGACCCCACATCCTCCTGACCGAACAGCACACATTCAGTGGTGTTCAGTGGCTGTACTCCATTAAGCAATTACCAGAGAGGAAAATGCACAAATTGGCATCTGCACATGGGCACACATTAGGTTTATGCATTCCCTAAAACCTCCCTGCAGTCCCAGCTGATACTCTTCTTTTTTTCCCCTACATCCAGCAGGCACCAATGCCACGTGCTGCTGTCAGTCACAGCACTCACCTCCTGGACATCGAACGTAGAATCTTGCGACTCTTGCTCAAGTTCTCACTTGTATTCACCAACTGAAGAGAGACAGAAGTTACTTGTCAGTTAAACAAGCACACATCAACTCTGGGAAGATGCACGTGAAAGCAGCTGGTGTTGAAATGCTGTAATTAATTGTGGGACCAAGGATGACCATGTACTCTCAAAATTGAGAAACAACATTGTTTTCTACCCACAATACCAGCTGGAAGCATCGCCTCTTTTCTAAGGAGAAATTAAGACTTCTGTGTATACTTTCCCTTAGATAGATACAAAGATACGCAATTTGAGACCCCTTTCTGCCTCTTTAATTAATATACAAATATCAGAAAGTTGGTATTAGCTTCTTTCATTAAATTTAATTTCATTAATCTAGTTGTTAACACCAGAAGAAAGTGATACTGATGTGTTCACCCCAGTGCATATCAAACAGTTTAAAATGCTGCTCAAGTTCTAGCAAAGAAAGAACTCTGTTGCATTGATGGGTCTAAGTGACCCAGTGGGTACAAGATCTGAGCTCTTAGTGGATAATCCATTTCAGCTTTGTATTGCTTAGAAATGAACTGTCCAGTATACCCAGTCAGCTATTAAGCATGTAATGAAGTGAGGTTATAGACAACTAAAAAAGGTGTTGCTTCACAGACACAATTCATGATGCATGGCCACTGGTCTCCAGGTAAGATTTCACCATTACACTTCCAAACCTTCTAGGGAAGTGAAGGGTAAGCCAGGTCACTTACATCAGACACCTGCCTGCACAATTCCTCTGTTGTTTAAAATATTGCCCTCAACTGCAAAACTGCTTGTATGTTACTTTGCACTGAGAGGGACTGGACAAAGCTGGAAAGAAAACTGTCGAGTCCATTCCAAGCTTAGTTGATTTCCAATCTATGAAAAAACGAGTAAGAATAAAGTCTGCTTCCATTTGGAATGTGTGGTTCACACAATTCCCCAATTCATTGCCTAAGGGGCTCACCACAGAAGTCACAGACACAGTTTAGTGATGTACACAGCAGTGATGGGTTAGTGGTTGGACTGAATGATCTTTGAGGCCTTTTCCAACCTAAACAATTCTCTGCTTCTATGAAGGATCTGCTGAGAGATAGTGACGCCTGAAGGACTGTCGTACTTTTTATCAGATAAAGGACAAAAACTATACCTACAAATCTTAAGATCAATTTCCTTTCCTGCTTTCTAACCCAAATTTGGGAACAGGACAAATCAAATTCTGACTGAAATTACAGAACTACTTACATGAAAAAGCTACAGGCTTTATTGCAATGAGTAGAGAGAACTCCCAAGAGCAGGGGTATGCTTTTTGTTTTGGCTGGGTGTGCTTATTTGCCAAACTCAGTGTCCCCTGAAGTCACTCACCTAAAAGCTTTACACTTGGGATCCCTTGCACACACAGAATATCCCATCAGTTTGGTACTTCAAAAATCAAATTGTCAGTTTTGTATATGTGTGTACACAAAACAAGTAAACTAGTTTTTGCAGCTTTCACAGTAGAAGCAGAGCTTCTTGAACCAAGGATGAGGAATAGACATCTTGTCTGACAACATTTTCTCCCTCCCTGCAAATATTGGAAAGCAGTAATGAAGTAATTACTCTTCTACTAAAACTAATTTCATTACAAAAGCTTGCTAACTGCTTCCAAAATCTTAACTTTTACTAGTAATCTAGTGATGGGCAACTCCGTATCAATTTTCTAATCTGTAACCTTTTCAGTAATGCTACTTTTTCTAGCAGGTCTATAGGTCTAATCTCCAATCTTGCACAGACACAGCAGCAGACATTTGATCACCATGCTTTGGACCCTCCTACAGTAATCATTTTCCTTTTATGAGAACAACATAGAAATGTGGCAGCCTGGATTTGGTCTGCAGAAATATCCAGTTGGATTACAATGCCTAGGGAGGTCCCTGAGAATAATTACTGGCATACAGTTCCCACTAAAATAACATGAGATTGTTTCAAAGCCATGCCCAGTTTCCTGCTTACCCTGCTCTTGGTGCGTTCCAGTTGCTCCCGCTGCTCCCCAAGTTCTTCAATTATATCTGTGCCAATCTGATCAGTTTCAGCAGCAATTCGGTGCGAGCGCTCGATGCTCTCACTGGCTCGGTTCAGACTGTCTGTGCCCTG
The DNA here is from genome assembly GCA_013397865.1 of Struthidea cinerea. Taxonomy (NCBI): domain Eukaryota; kingdom Metazoa; phylum Chordata; class Aves; order Passeriformes; family Corcoracidae; genus Struthidea; species Struthidea cinerea. Next base: position 12,293 of record VZTI01003110.1, on the reverse strand, counting down.
GAGAAGCAGCACCCTCTGTGACTGCAGATTAGTCTGAAAAATAATGTATGCTTAACTATTAAGTACAAAGACAGAAGTATTAGGCTTCTAACATATTAAAAAGTTATAATGTGACTCCATAGACCATTCATTTGTATTAGCTGTACATACTTCTTATATGAACTGATGCAGCCAAGTCAATTTTGGCCAAGCCTTGTTTGCCTTTTAAGATTATGGTCAAATCTGGTTAAATCTCAAAAAAGGATACAGCAGTAAAGAATTAAACGGTTCCAAAAAACTGTCTTTGTAACAATTTACTTTCCCATCAAAGAACATTTACATGAGAATAGTATCTTTCTTTTCCAGATGCTAACTTTTACTCCCATTCACATCTAAAGTCAGCCTTATTTGTGACTTCACAGTTGGTTGCCAGGGAGATCATTAAGAGTTTACAGTCAAAAGGATTAGGAACAAACAGCACTAACAGATGGACTGCTAAGTAACAAAGATCCGCTTTTCATGCCAACAGCCTGGGCTAGAGGATAAGGAATGTTTGCTGACCTTGGGGTCAGAAGGTAGCTCAAAATGAAGTGTTTTCTTAAGCTTCAGAAAGTCTAATCTGTCGCCCTGCTCTCAGGTTTTAGAGTAATCAGTCAAGAGGAATCAAATGCAAAAATTTCCCAAGCTACAGCAGAAGGAAACACTAAGCAGTGTCCCTCAAACCTTCCGTATCTAAGGCAAAAAAATGAAAAGCCCACCTCTGTGAACTTCCTGTAGAGATGACAGCACTTTGAAGACAATAAGGAGATTCAGTCTCACTAGCTCAGATATCTCTAAGCCTATCTGGTAAACAAGAAACTGGTGTACTTTCTGCATTGTAGCAGCAGAACCATAGTTTAAAAAAGTGCTAGAGGATAAATCCTTATATTTTCTTGAAATTATTTACACTAAGATCGCTTAAAAGATAATTCTACCAAAGAACCTATACAATGCATGATTCACACTTTGCTAGTTTTGGAGATTAGAACTAGGTAAGTTAACCTTTTTTTTCATTTAGTAGCATCACTTTTGTGTTTTTACTTCTGCAGGGGAATGATTAATCGAAGAGTTTTGGTACAGAATGTTATGCAAATTACTAACCGCATAGCTTTCAAGGAGATCCATTTTTATTACATTCCTATCTTTGTTTTACAACAGAAGAGCTCTCCTCTGAGTTCCAGGTGTTCTTTCTACTCCCTGAGATATTCACGTTACATGTAGAAAGATATACAGGAAGTTATAAAAGCACAGAGGTGGTTTAAAGTAGCAACACTGTAAACAATGCATCCGAGATACTGCTTTTAAACAATCACAGCAAAGTTAAATAGAATTTACATCTAATCCTCACACTCTGTTCATTTTCTGTGGCAAAGATCCCATATTTTGTATCGCCTTGGTTTCCACGGCCCAATCCCAAATCTGTGCTTCTCATCTCTCTCTGGAACATGGACAGGTCTCTTCTGTATGCTCGTATTTTGCTCATCATTTGGTTGCGGAAAGGCACAGGAGCGTACTTCAGTTCTTCCTCCATTTCCCGCAGCTTTAACAAAAGAAAGCATGTTTATTCTTTAAGGCATCAAATCTATTCTTAGCAGCAGCCATACTCAAAACTCAGCACCAGATGAAGGGATTCACATGTTTGTATGGGACTGGCTGAGGGGGATAGCCCCAAAGCCCACGCCCCATCTACTATTGAGTACACCACATTACCCAATGCTGTTGAGCCCATATGGATTTTCAGATACACAATGCCTCAATAAAAACAAAATTTCCAAGCTTAAATGCTTGATTTTTTCCCCTGAAACATCACCATAAATTTAAAAATTTGCAATTCTGACTTTCTTTTAGTTTAAGCATTTATAGGATGGGTATCAGCTTTCTATCGTATCTGTGCAACAGAGACAGAATCATAGAATGGTTTGGGTTGGAAGAGACCTTAAAGCCCACCTTGTTCTAAGACCTCTGCCGTGGGCAAGGACACCTTCCACTAGACCAGGTTGATCAGAGCCACATATAAATTGTCCTTGAACACTTTCAAGGATGGAGCATCCACAGCTTCCCTGGCAACCTGTGCCAGTGCCTCACCAACCTCACAGTAGAGTTTCTTCCTAATACCCAATCTAAATGTACCCTTTGTTAGTTTAAAGTCATCAGCCCTTGTCCTGTCCCTACAGGTCCTTGTTCAAAGTCCCTCTCCAGCTCTCTTACACCCCCTTTTGGTACTGAAAGGCTGCAAAAAGGTCACCCCAAAGCCTCCTCTTCTACAGGCTGAGCAATCCCAATTCTCTCAGCCTTTCCTCATATAAGAGGTGCTCCATCCCTCTAATCTTTGTGGCCCTCCCCTGGGCTCACTCCAACAGGTCCATGTCCTTCCTGTGCAGGGGACCCCAGAGCTGGATGCAGCTCTGCAGGTGGGGTCTCACCAGAGCAGAGCAGAGGGGCAGAATCCCCTCCCTCGCCCTGCTGCCCACGCTGCTTTGGATGCAGCCCAGGACACAATTGGCTCTCTGGGCTGGGAGTGCCCCTGGCTGGGTCATGTCCAGCCTCTCACCCACCGGCACCCCCAAGTCCTTCTGGGCAGGGCTGCTCTCCATCTGTTCATCCCCAGCCTGTGCTGATACTGGGGGTTGCCCTGAATCAGTCAAAGGACCTTGCACTTGGTCTTTTTAAACCTCATGAGATTCCATGGCACACTTCTTGAGCTTGTCCAGGTCCCTCTGGATGACATCCCATCCTTCAGGTGTGGCAAATGCACCCTCAGCTGGGTGTTATCTGCAAACCTGCTGAGGGTGCACTTGATCCCACTATGTCACTAATGAAGATATTAAATAACCCTGGTCCCAGTATGAACCCCAAGGGACACCACTTGTCACTGATGTCCACTGGAATTCTGAGCTGTTGACCACCACCCCATGGATGTGAGCATCCAACCAATTCCTTATCCACCTAATAGCCCACCCATCAAGTCCATGTCTCTGCAGTTCAGAGAGAAGGATGGTGGGGAGGACCATGTCAAAGGTTTTACAGAAGTCCAGATAAAGGACGCTTGCGCCCTTCCCTTGTGCACTGGAGTCACTCCATCACAGAACGCCACTGGGTTGGTCAGGCAGGACTTGTCCTTGGTGAATTTGTGCTGGCTGTCCCAAACCTTCCCTCCCTGTCATTCATGTTCCTTAGCTATCTTCCAGAAGGATCTGTTCCATGACTTTCCCAGGCACAGAGGTGAGGCTGACAGGTCAGTAATTCCCAGGGTCTTCCTTTCTACCTTTTTAAAGATGGATACAGTGTTTCCCCTTTTCCAGTCACCTGGGACTTCACCTGACTGTTATGACTTATTCAAATGCCATGGACAGTGGCTTAGCAGCTACACCAGCCAGTTCCCTCAGGACTCTGGGATGCATCTCATCAGGTCCCGTAGACTTATGTATGTTCAGGTTTCTCATGTGTTCATGAACCTGGTCATCCCCTAAAGAAAGGATTTTGCTTCCACAGTCCTTGCATGGCAGTCCACTCACTTGAGAGATGTGGGAAGAGAGGTTACCATAGAAGATTGAGGTAAACAAGTTGTTGAGTACCTCAGCCTTCTCCTCTTTCAGATCTGTTGCACAGGTAGGCACACCACTAAATCCACACTCTGAGCATCCAGGCATGGCAACTGGAGTTACAATTAGCAAGCTGTGAGATTCTGAATGCATGAATCTTCACATCAACTTCTAGTGACAGTTGTTACAAATTCACAATGCTTAAAGCTGTATGCCAACATGAGCTCTCTCACAGTATGAGCTCACATTCTCATACATCACCTAGAGATACCTGTCAATAAATCCCAGCGGAATAAAGCATCATGTTCAGCTGTGACTAAAAAGCAACCTAACAAATTGCACATTGAAATATGCAAAGAATGCTTAATCCATAATGTCTTGTTTTAAAAGACAAGTCACATGGCTTTTCTGGTGCTGTTCCATATCACCTGCTGTCCAGGAAGCCTATACCACATGACAGAAAGATCAGACAGGCTAAGACCAACATGAAAAAAGACAGCAGGGCGATAAAAAAACCCCAAGCAGCAGATTCTCTACATGCCTGCCCTAAAACCTCTAGCAATTTTAATTGCACCTCCACCACTCTACTTTTTTCAACAAAGTGACGGCAGTATCAAAACTAAGCACTCAAAACCCCCCCAAAACACACATATTTGTCTATATGTATGTATGTAAGTATATTCAACAAACACAGACACACCTATCAGATCAATTATCAAACAGTAACAAAATTAAATACCTGCCTGCCAAAATAGGATCCATAGAAAAGTAACATTCGCAAGTACTGTCATTTTTAAGGCAGCAGTACTTCAACCATCAGGAAGGGCGGAAGCCTCACACTCACCGTCTCATTAGCTTCACGCTGCTTCTCATCAAATTCTCGAACCAGTTTTTTCTTCTCCTCTGGGAAAGTAAAAGCGGTATGCCAGATAAACTACACAGAAATGACAACAGAACTCCAACTCAATCCATTAAAAACAAGGAAGCTGCCACAGACAGCTGGTTGCAGAACACCGTGTCAAAATTTATCTCAAACGGGAACAGCTTGTTCTTATGACAACTTTTCAGAAGGGAGTGGGGCAAGAGAGCAGAAACCGTTCTTCCAAATGCTAAACACTGCCTCTGGTAGACAAAAGAAGTAATTTTTCAAGTATTTTTCTGATCTACTGTCCTTCAGTGTCCACTGATAGAATTGCATGTTGAAAAACATTTAGTGTGAAAGAACAGCAAAGAAAACACATTGGTAAACAGCTCATAAATATATTTCTTTTTTTTTGCAAACACTTGGCAAGATTACTGAAGGCTGAAACTATAATTTGGATTTGAACAGAACATCAGGTCAATCTACATTTCCAAGTGAGCCCTGAAGTTCGTGGTAGATCTGGCACTACACATTCCTATGGTCACAAAGTACTTAAGTACACGGGATAGGCGTTATCCAGAGTTCTCTGAGATAAAAGATGCCCCAAGGTATCACCTCAGGTTCACAGACTAAAGCCAAAATGCTTCCCTCTTCTGGAACGACATGAGTTCTTTGAATCAGCCAACAACACTAGACACTTTAGTTGTTTGGGACAGTCTTTTACTCAGATCTGTGTACCTAGGGCTTTGGAGACCAAAGAATGGGTTTCACTGCTGTAACTCTATTTTGAAACAAAACCTTAAGGCATGTATTTTCATGTGTTAAAAACTATCATCTCTCTCTAACATCCACCACTGATGAAAGTCTAAATCTGTAACTTTCCTTATCTGAACTGAGCAAACACATGTTCTGTAAGCTTTTGCAAAAGCACTGAAGATGTACACTAGAGGAATGTTGTGGAGTACTGCAAACAAAAACAAATTCTATCAAAAATCTGACAAATATGCACCTAGCCTAATTCATCTCTCTCAAAAGAGTATAATTAAGTCTTTAATAAAATTCTGGGCAGCAGAAAATGTAGACTGTCATCTTGGTAAAACTCCTCCACTTTGATTAAAGACAAAATTGCACACAACGTAATAAAAATGTCATTACAGTAAAAAAAATTACTTGATACTGCCTTTTGGTAAGCACAGTCCTCTGCAAAAGAAGTCGTTTTTAAACCACTGAGGTCTCAACAGAAAACAGGAAAAAATTTGAAGTGTTCAAAACCTTGATATATAGCTCCTCTCACATACACAACATGCCTAAGATGTAGGCTTTCCTTCTCAGTTCAAATCCAGATAAAGCCCAGAATTTGAACTGTAGAGAACTTAAGACAGAACTAAAACCCATCATCTAAGAAGTAGCTGTGGTCTCACATAGCACATGGAATTATTACAGACTAAGCTACATCATGACTATTAACATATTACACATCAGCTGGTATCAGGAAATGCAATTTTACATCCCAATTTATTCAGGAGGAAATGCTGACTTATGAGGTTCCTAAATACACTCTCCTCAACTTCCTCCATGATTTGCCACCATATACATTTGTGCTGATGCCATTGTTTTTGTAGCTGGGTGACAAGTGAAATCATGGACATGAACTGTGGAAAAACAGCCTCTGGAAGTCAATAATTTGTTTCATACAGGTCATTTCACTAATCTGATTCAAGCAGTGCCCTCTTAAACCCACTGCTGTCTCAAACTCATGGAAACCCATCACAGATCTGGAAAAGCAGCATTTCCCTGTGTTGTTTCCCCTGCATGGACTAAGAAGATGCTGCACTTACAAGCATGCAGCCAAGGAAATGCCAGCTTCCAAAAGGCATAGAATCATGGAATGGTTTAGGTAAGCCAAGCAGCAACAGCTTGAAACCTTTTTGTCTACAGGCCAACAAGAAATCCAGCAATGTGGCTTGCAAACATTCTACTGGATCTGTCCAGTATCCAGAAATGCCAAAACACACTGAGCAGCTCAGCTGGCGTCGCTCTGCACTGAACGTGACTCAAAGCACATGGACAGAACTTCCAAAATGCAGCAGAGGTGCCTGTGCCACGGCAGCATTACCCACATGCTCATCCACATCTAACTGATTTACTTCCAATCAGTTAGAAAGAGATTCAGTTGGAAAGTACAGCTGAGTTCATTTAGAGGAAAATGTATTATTTGAAACTTATCCAGGCTGTTTCCCCTTCTTACAAATTTGGAAGGGGGAAAAAAGAGTGTTTCTAGAGTTAGGAATTTGTCATCTTGTTTATATAGAGTTAAACAGCATTTCCAAACCTCTGCCCCTCAAAAATGTCCCAAGGACTACAGATTCTGTGTTGCTTTTGGAGCACATAAATCATCTTAAAAGAGTATTCCAAGGTATCTTTTATCACCTCCTGAACATTTCGGGATCAGATTACTCAAAAAATAAAGATATACTCCCCTCCTCATAAGTACAAGAAGGAAATAAAATACATTAGGAGAATGGAATGACTCTACCAGATAGACAAATACCTAAATCTTAAACTCTCTTAGAAGCACTTCCAAACAAATACTACCACAACTTTTGCAGCAAAAAAATCAAAGAACAGAACAGTTGTATTAAAATTCCTTAGCACATCTGAAGTTCAGCTTGTAATTATTTGCAATCTTTTGAAAAAATCCCAAGCATTGCAAAAACGATTGCCTGGAAATACTCCCTTTCAGCCCATGGCTCAGGCATTCATTGCCCATGACTACCCCAGTTTCAAGGAGACATGACAGTTTTACTTCACCAAGAAAGTGATCATGCTCATTTCTATAGGAAAATAAGGATTTCTACCAGAAAGGGTAGAATTCTTCTTTTATGCTTTTTATCCTTGTTAACCACTAGTGGAATTCAGGTTTGCAAGTTGTCATTTGTGGGTTTCAACACCTTTCTTGTACCAAACTTGCTGGAAATGCAGATGACAAGGACTGTGACCCTGAATTTAACTCATTATTAAACAGAAAGATAGGTAAGAAACGGGACGATAAGCTTTTCATACTCTGTGTTATCTAGCACAGACTGGTATATTCTGAACAAACTGTTTTTATGGTTTTACAGAAAACGGATTAATTGTGGGAGAATGACACTATGGCTGAACATGGCTGACAGCCCTGGCCCATCACTGGGGCACAAAACCTCATGAGCTGAGCTACAGCAGCTCTACAGCAGCTCATGACAGTCGTGGATTACGTTTCTCATAGCAAACGACGACATTGGCAAAATTCTCCTTGTCAGATTGCTTCCCTTCCTGGTTCTCAGAACACTGCCAAGTATCAAGGACTGAATCAGAAGCACAAATCCTTATAGAGGAGTGTTCTGTCAGAGCATTTTACCCACTGGTGCGGTATAAAGAATACCTGTAAAATCAGGTTGTGCTTCTAATACAACTTAGGCTAGATAGATAGGTTTTCTCTATTTAGGGAGTACATAGTGCACAAAGCAGGCTTTTAAAACACTCACTTAAAATGCAAACCTTCTTCAACAAATCCACAGATGCTTCTGGGCAGTTCTGACAATAAAAATTGCTTTTAATTCTGCCAATGAGGTTTTAAATGTGAACCCAACATACACAAATTTTAAAAAAGGGGGAAAAAACCCCAAACCCCCAAAACACTGCATTTGTTACAGAATCACGGAATCAGTTAGGCTGGAAAAGACCTCTGCAGTCATCGAGTCCAATCTATGACCTAACACCACCTTGTCAACTAGACCATCACACTGAGTGCCATACCCAGTCCTTTAAACACCTCCATGGAGGGTGACTCCACCACCTCCCTGGGCAGCTCATTCCAATGCCAAATCACCCTTTCTGCGAAGACATTCGTCCTAATGATCATCTTTAACCTCCCCTGGTGCAGCTGAAGACTGTGTCCTCTTGTCCTGTCACTGGCTGCCAGGGAGAAGAGGCCGACCCCAACCTAGTTGCAGCCTCCTTTCAGCTAGTTGTGGAGAGTGAGAGGGTCACCCCTGAGCCTCCTGTCCTCCAGGATAAACTCCAGTTCAAATAGAAACAGCACGAAATAACACCCAAATAACGACTTCTCCTCAGAGACTGATGCTCTGAGCCGAGCACGGCAGTGCTTGCCTATGGAGCTGAAATTTGCCAGAGCAGGGGAGCTCCAGGGGAGCGAAGCTACACACCTGCAAAGCCACCAGGACACAGCAGCAGCTGAAAATAACACATGGCAAAGACACCCGCCTCCTCCCAGCAGGCGCCTAGCGCAAGCGACGTCCCGAATCCCTACAATTGCAAAGCCCCCCACAAACAGGGTGTCTTGAGGGGACACTGTCCTCCCGGCCGCTCAAACACGCCCGTCTAATGAGAACCACCCGAACACTCCTGCCAGGGCCCCGCAGCCGGCGGGGTAGCTCCGGCCGGCGGGACCGCGGCCCCGCCCATGCCCCCCCCCCGGTCCCGAGAGACGTCCGCCCCGCCTCACCGGCCGCGCTACCCCGCAGCCGCTCGGGGACGCCCCGCAGGTGTCCGTGCAGGCCGCGGAAGATCTCGTGCAGCCGCTCCAGGTGCTCCGAGGACGCGGACCCGCGGCCCGCCATGGCCCCACAGCCGCCGTGCCCCCGGCCCTGCCC
>VZTI01003105.1:1194080-1224284 GCA_013397865.1 Struthidea cinerea | reverse complement strand
CGCGCCCCGCCTTTAGGGCGCCGGCACCGCCACCTGACAGCTGCGCACGCGCAGGCAGCCGGCCGGAGCCGGGCCCCGCCCCACTGAGGGAAGGCAGGGCTCCCGCGGGGCGCATGCGCACTGCCCGCCCGCCCCCGGCAGAGGGCGCGCGAGGCCCGTCCGGGACCGGGGCGGGGGCGGGGAGTCAATGGCGGCATCACCGGCGGCATCACCGGAACGCCGGAACGCCGGCAGCGAGTCCAGGCGTTAGCCCGGCACTGCCAAGGCCACCAGGAAACTGTGTCCTCAGCTGCCGTATCCACACGATTTGTGAACACCCCCAGACGGTGACTCCAGCGCTGCCCTGCGTAGCCCGTGCCAGAGCTGGGCGACCCTTTCAGTGAAGAAATTTTCCCTACTATCCAATCTAAACATTCTCTGGCACAACTTGAGGCCATTTCCTCTTGTCCTGTCCCTTGCTACCTGCGAGAACAGAGCGATCCCACCTGGCTTCATCCTCCCTTCAGGGAGCTGCAGAGCACGGCAGCTCCCCGGGGACAGTGCTGCGGATGCCGTGACGAAGGAGAGCTCCAGGGAGGGCGATGCGGCGGCTTTGCAAATGCTCGGAGGGTGCTTCTCCCAGGTGTGGAACAGACCAGGGGAGCATGAAAGGGCTTGTTGGAATGGGCAATGAGCACGGCTTCTGTTGCACGGGAGACGATGGAGTGGAGGAGAGGTGGATAATGAGGGGCTGGGAGACGGAAGATGAGCGCTCCACGATTGGGGCAGAGAAAGGAGGGTGCCAGGGAGGAGGGAAGGGAGGAATGATGTGGTCTAAGCCATTGGCCAGCACAACAATTTTTGCAGCAGCCCTCTGGATACAAACCAGGAGATCAAGGAACACTTTGCAAGGCGTGGACATTATTGGGCAGTAGGAATCCATGAAAAGATGATGATGAGCCCTCAAATCATGAAGAGACAGGCTGGACGACGCCAGTTTTACCTTCAAACCAATTTCCTGACAATCATCTCTTCCCTGGCACCCCTGCTAGTCTCCAGGCCCCTGTGGGTCCATGTCTCCTCAATGTCTCCCTGGAATGGGCCTTGTTGCCAGCTCCATCTTTGGATGTTCCTTATGCCCAGTGGAGAGAAAGAAATTTCCAAAATTGAGAAGGATTCAGAAGTTGTCCAGGAAAAAAATTATCCCAGCTATGTTATGTATCCAGGGCTGTGTTCATACATTCAGCAAGTTATGAAAACCAGCTCTTTGGGCTGGTTCATTGACTGGCAGGAATTAGAGAGCTAAGTCACTGCAGGGCTGGCAATTAGCTGCTGTGTTAAGTGTTTTTGTAGAATCAAATTTCCAGCACGAGGGGAAGAGAAAAGCGATTGTAAAGCAAGCTGCCCCCTCGGCGCAGGAGCTGGGCGGGCAGGGGGGAGCTGCAGCTCCTACACTCCTGAGGAAAGAAAAAGATTGTTCCTCAAACAAACACCGCTTTGGTCTCCTCTTCTGAGGGGTAACACCCCCCAACCCTTCCTCCCACAGCGCCAGGGAGCTCTCCTGCCCCGGGAGCGAGGCACTGCTTTCAGCTGGAGCAGCAGCATTTTACATCCAGGGTTTGCCTGCCTGTCTTTTCCCACTAAGAGAGAGGGGGCCAAGCCACTGTAAAAGCAGAGGAATGCCACTGGAAAGCCCCTGCCTCAGTAGCACCTGCACTTTTTCCTTTTCCCAGGCATGCGCCCTGGAGAAGTGCGGTTCCCTTCCTTGTGCAGCCCCGTCCTGACGAGCCATGAGTGCCTGAGGGGAAACAGATCGTAGAAACAGGAGAGAAAAAGGGCAGGAGGGGAGACAAGGGTGACCTCAGGGAGCCCCTCGCTGTGAGGAAACAGCTCTCTGCCAACTCAGCTCAGCTCTCTGCTGTCAGCATGTGAGCACAGTCGAGCCAGCAGGGTGTGGGGCTGGGGCTACCACACCACAGGCTCCTTTCCTTTCTTGGTTGTTCCTGGCCATAGGAAGAAGCTCGGCATCTGCCGGAGGGAGGAGAGGACGGGCTTGCAGGGGGCACAGGGAATGCCAGAGCTCCAGCCGTAAGAGATCAAGATTCATTAGTTCCACTACGCACAGAACAACCTGCTGAAGGAGCCTGGGTTTCAAGCTGAGCGCGTCCCTCTAAGCTGCGTCGGGGGGACCCTTTGATTTGGTTAATTAGACGCAAAGTTTTTCTGTGCAGTGGGAGGCCGGGTATGTGCTGAGGAGCACAGCTACCCTGGGTTTACTAATGAGATAATTTATTGTGGCTGTCTGGGAGGCTGAGTGTACACAACTCCACCCGCGCATACACCATCCACCCCAAGCCCTCTGCTCCCAGCTGGAGAGTCCTCGGCACCGGAGGTGGAAGTACGGTGTCAGGTCTCACCGTGAGAGCCCTGCCGAGGAGCCATCCTCCCGCTGGGGGCTTCTGCAGGAGGGCCTCATTTACATCTAAATATCCTTGCAACGATTTGCAGTTTGCCTGGCCAAACCTCCTCATTCCGCTATTTTTCAGCCTAAATTTGATCTTTGATTCAATCAACTAGCTTCATTTTGCCTCTCTCTTTCCCCTTGCTCCAGTAGATCTCTCCTTACATAGTTCAAGTGTTAGGGCTTGCCTGCACTTGAAGGTTGACTCTGGATTTAGGGTCATATAAATCTGAAAGACAGTAACTAATTCTTGAATCTTTCTGGAAGAATTTACTTGAAATCAGTAATTTCTGAATAACTTGGTGCCCTGGCTGGCTAGTTCATCCTCCTGTTAGCAGCAGGAGCAGGTAAAACAAAGTTTGTAAAAGGCAGGTCTGTGTTTTTTCAACTGCTTTCTCCCAATTGCTCTAAAAGGAGCTTATACCCTCCCCCTCCAGAGTTTGCCTCACTTAAATCCTCACGCTGTCACAGCTGAAATGTGGCTACAAAGAGATCTAGGAATTCCCCAAGCGTTTGGCTCTCAAGGGGTTGTTTCACAGGTAAGGAATGCAACACCGGCCTCCCTGCATCTCCTACCTGTCTCTGCCCCTCCACCGGGCACGGCGCGGGGCTGGCTTTACCAGGCTGCACTTTCTCAGGGCGTTGCTTAGGGGACAGTGACACCCACAAGTGTCCCGTTCCTGCAGAAGCCCTCTCCACTCAGCCACGCCTCGCTGCGGGCACATCCTGCCCGGTCCCTGCCACGGGCCACCACCAGCGGGGAGCCATCCGGGGGTGCTGCTGGAGCCTCCTGCCTCCCGAGCTGCAGGTTTGCGCTTGGAGAACCCTAATTAGTGCATGCAGGGGCAGATCTGGGCAGTGCTCTGGGTGTACCTGAATTTAAGTTATTTAGGTTAACAGCAAATTGCACAGGATGATTGCTCGGGGATCTGGGCAAGCTATTCAAAGCAGAAGAAAGCGTCTGATGAATTAGCCAGTATTTTTGTTTGTGGACAATCCCCCAAAAAGACAGAAACAAAACTTCCAGTTCTTACCAATGTGTTTGCTACTCAAAATTACTCCATGAATCATTTGTGACTGAGTGTATGCAGTCAGTGGGTTTCTCATGTCCTCCTTTTATTTTCATCTTTGAGCTCTAGCTAGTCCTAATTTTGCTTGTGCCAAGTGGCTGATCTCAGTCCCCAAGTTCATTCAGAGCACTCAGGTCAGAAGGAAATATGCAAGAACTACCTTTTTATGCTATACAGTTTTTAGCAAGCAGAGTTGCAGTCAACAAATAGTAATTAAAAAAAAAAACAACAACAACAACAAAAAAAAAAAGCCAAACAAAACCAGGCAAGCTGCTACAACTAAACAGCATTCACAGATTTTTCATGAGCAAATGGCACACTTCCCACAGTCCTGCCTCATTACCATTCCCCAAGGGATAACAAAATAGCAGTGTCACAGGCAGGTGATATTCATGGCAGCACCACAGCAGCGCGGTACACAGCCCTGTCTCACTCTGGATGCCACAGGCTTCGAGTACACTCCCCACACAGACGTCTTCCTGTCTGCATCCTTCCTTAGTTACTTTTTAGCCAAAACACAATGCCTGAAACAAAGTGACTGTACTTCAGGAGTCGGAGATGAGCAATGGGAGGAAGGAAAAACCAGTGTCTCACTGGAGGAGCTGCAGATGGCGAGACGTGACTGCGAGGGAAGGGGAGGCAGCGCTCAGAGTGCCGTTTCAGCTTTCAAGTCTCGTGCTCCCAGGATCTACATGCCATTTCTTGGATGTGGTTTGCCCCGAGGGCAACCTCAACAGCTGTGAAGTTTCAACAGATGAACAATGTAGTTTTCAATAAATTTCACCAAGGAAAGGAAAGGATTTTAACTCGTTCATGCTAGTCCAGTTTTGGTCTGAAGGCTCTTCCGGACCCGAATCCATTCATGTCATGAGTGTTTCCTGTTTGAGCCCCAGGCACACCTGAGCTACACAGCTATGCTTCAGGTTTGCAGAGAGGTTTTCCCCATCAGAAGAGGCTTCTCTCAGCCATGCCCATGGGTCCTGGGAGGTGCAGGTACATCCCTGCATTCACCTGTGCCACTTGAACCCACTCTGGTGGAGGAAGGTATCAAATGTGGATGCCCTCAGCTCCTGGTGGGGAAAGAAGAGGCGGTGGAAAGAACTTTTCCAAATCTCCTTGTGGCAACTGCATCTTGGAAGTTCCATTTCCTTTGTACTCACACATCCAGAAGTGGGCTTGTGCTCTTGGAGTCATGTTCTCATCCCAGATGAAGGTTGATGCCGTTAGTTGTAACTGAAAGAAGGGCTTTTGTGTTCCCAAATGCTTCAGCCAGAGAAGTCAAGAAATTACCTCTTCCAAAACACATCCAGTGTATCCTCAGAGCACAAGGACAATTACTGTGAATTCACCTGCTGTACACAGGACAAGACAGTAAACTTGAGTCCAGAGATAAAAAGCCAGCTAAAAAGCCAGCATGGGTTTTTTTGTGTATGTCTGGGGAATCTGAGCAGTGAGACTGTGACCTTTGCTGCCTCACCTCTGGCTGGGATCTGTCATGCAGTTTCAGGGAGTCCGAAGCAGCGAGCTCACACCCCTTGCAGGAGATAACAGTGCTGAGTGGGCCCTGCAGGGATCTCACAGCTTTACAGGCTCCCTGCTTCACCTGTCAATGCTTTATGTTCAGTGTCCAGGCCGATGGGCTCGGGGCTTAGCATTTCCTCCTCACCCAAATGTCTGCCCAGAAGCTATTCCCTTCTGCTCCTGCACAGCTGCTCCCTGGATGGTCTGGTTCCCCCTGTCTCTGCAGATAGACAGCAAACATCTCCAGAGAGCTGTCCTGGTGGTTCCCCACACACAGCTCCGGGGGGCACTGACGGCTCCCAGGTGTCTGTAGTGAAACAACAGGAGACCAACTACAGAATCAAGGATGGGGTTTGTGTGTAAGGCAGAGGTGCCCATGAGCTTTAGGAGGCTCTTAGCCCCAACCCATGAACAGCTACCGCTTTGAACTAGAACATTACAGTAACTGCCTCCCCACATCTCCCCCTTCCCAAGTGGAGACACAGCTTGTATGGCAGCCAGAGAGATCTTGTGAGGTGCTGCAGCCTCTACACAACAGTTCACAGACACCTGTGATTTAGGGTCTTTTGTCCCAGCTCTCCAAAATGTTTCATGAGTTTTAGTCACCACATTGCTCTCCCTGTTCTATTGAGGCTCCCCAGCCATCAACTTCCAACAGAAATTTCTTAGGCAGAAACTAAATATTGGATCCCATCTTTTCCTTCCTGTAAAAGAAGCCAGTGGTATCTCCTTTTCACATGGAAAGTCAGTAACCCTTGCAAATGCACAGGGCAGCCTGGTTGTGCACTCTGGTTTGTCATGATTTCTGCTGAAATGCTTTTCTTTCAGTTGGCATCTCCACCAGAGTGCTGAGCTCAGTGCAGAGTCCATCCATGGGCTCCTCCATAGGAAGACTGCAAACATCCTCTTCTGTAGCAACAGCCTGACCTTTTGAAAAATCCATGGTCTGAGCAGACACCTCAGCTCTCTGGAAAGGCTGGACACTGTGTGTGCCATGCTGGATTCATTCCCAGCCTTGTGCAAACTCTCGTGGTGCTCTTTTGAGGTGGTTCTTCAGAGTCTTCAGTGTGGTCTCTGGGTGCTTCCCTGCATCTGAGGCTTCCATGGTGAGTTTGCGATAATGCAGTCTCAGAGTTCAGCAATTGCAGACCAAGAGAAGGTGGGAAAACACTTAGGGAACTGATCTCTGTCACTATCCAACCAATTTATTCCAGTGACATTTGCTAGTGGCAATGCAGTGTGTCACACACAGCATCTAGGGTAGCACGAGCTCTGAATGGCAGGACATGGCACCACTGCTGCACAAAGCAACTGCTGGGAGAGGCACTTTGCATCCCGGAGGGAACCAAGAGTGCGCTCACACCAATGAAACCCATACTTCTGTGATCTCTCTTCCTGGATGTCTCCTCTGGGCTGAATTAGCTTGCTCTCCTGTCTTTTTTTTCCCCTGGCTCACATCTTTACTGCATTCCCATGACTTTATTCAGTCGGAGCCCCGTGTCTGACTGGTTCTGCTCACCCAGCACCAACCAGCCCGTGAGTGCAGCCACCCCATCCTACCGAGATGTGGGGAGCACCCTTTCCTTCCTGCTGCTGGCCCTGGCTTGCCAAGCTGGCATGCACATCCTGGGGACAGACACCTCTCACTTGCTGAAGACAAACGCACCCCATGGGACGATGCCAGAGCAATGTGGAGGGGCAGGAGGGTCCCAGCAGCAGCGAGGCTGTGCCGAGAGGAGCTGGGGGAGTGGTACTCTCTGTTCCAAGGAGGTGAGTTCAGCAGCGCTTGCTGAGGAGGGGGGAGAGAGGGAACTGAGGGGCTTGGCTGCTCTGAGCAGAAACGTGCGTGAAGAAAAGCCTCGACCCACACCCTGAATTCCACAGCTCGACTCCAGGGACAGGGGGAGGGAGAGAGGACAGGACGGGACATTTCCAGCAGACCTGCGACTTGTTCATAAAAGCCTCATTTCACCAGCCCTGCCTGCCTCCTCCCCCATCGCCTCCACCGCTCACGCTGGGTT
Source organism: Struthidea cinerea (assembly GCA_013397865.1). Taxonomy (NCBI): domain Eukaryota; kingdom Metazoa; phylum Chordata; class Aves; order Passeriformes; family Corcoracidae; genus Struthidea; species Struthidea cinerea. The sequence continues at coordinate 1,217,232 of VZTI01003105.1, read as the reverse complement.
TTATTAACGCAGTTCCCTTCAGGCTAGAGGGAATCACATCCCAGGAGACATTCCAGTCTCAGATCAGCTTCGGAGGGGATCAGAGGGAGCCAAGGGTGGGGGGCGTTTCACCAGGACGTTTCATTTGCGGAGAGCTGGCAGGTTGGGAGCACTGCAAGACGGCACTAGCAGCCTCCTTATCAGACACCGAGCAGCCGCAGGCTGGAGTCGGGCCTCTTCTCGGCAGTCTGTGTCCCAGCCACTTCAGCTTTGTCCAGGCTGCTGGCCGGAAGCTCTTCCCCTGGGCTCTGCTGGGTGCTGGCTGCACGGCCGGGCGCAGGGAGTCTGGGCAGGGAGTCCGTGCCTGTTGCTCGGGTGAGCACACTGTTGGTGACATGTGCCCGGATCGGCTCCACAAGGGCTCAGCCCGGGGTCAGTACCCTGCCCCGAGCACCGACAGGGCCTCAGCTGCCGGCTCTCGCCACCATCGCACCCTGCACCAGTCAGACCAACACCTCTCGCCAGGAATGGGAGCTGGCTCCCCGGCGTCTGGCTCCCCAGGTGAATTGTGGTGTGCCCTGAGCCTACGCCAGGAAAATGCCAGCAGATGAAACTGCATCGCAGGCCAAGAGACACGAAGATGGATGTGTTTTCCTCGCCTGGCTTATCTCGCAGGCAGTGCTTCTCACCGGAGCCCGGCACTGTTTGTGTGCGCTCGGCTCCTGGCACGGGGGCAGGAGATGATTAGACAACAAACACTGTGGCGGAGCTCTCCCGAGCTGCAGCCTGCCCCTGCCCTGCCGAGACCACGGCCCGGCAGGGAGCCGCTCCTCGGGGGCCAAACCCCAGCGCTGAGTCCCAGGGCTGAGTCCCAGCGCTGGCTGCAGCTGCACTGGGGCTGCAGCGGGAGAAGGGGGAGGAAGAGCCGCAGGACCCCACAGCTGCTCGGGCACTGCACGGGCTGCAGTGTGAGCTGCACGGGGGACGGGGTGTGGCTGTCTCAGTGCTCCCCCGGGGACCCCTTCCTTGACTGGACCCCTGAGGAGTGCAGTGCACCTCTGCAAGGTGAGGGGCAGGACGGTCCTGCCACCATCTCCCTCGTTCCTAGGTCAGAGGAGGCAGCAGTGCCTGCCCAGCAGCCCTGCAGACACTCGTGCCCCCTGCCCAGGGACTCTGCTCCACATGTGCCCCTTGGTTTCATAAGGGCACCACATCAAGCAGATCCCAAACTCGTCTGACTCTGCACCTCTGGGTTCAACCCAGAATTAAGGTCAAAGAAAGGGGAGTTTTAAGGGCAAAAGAAAATAGATATAAAATAAGTAGTAGCAAATCAAGCAAGACTTTCTGGAAATTCATAGTGAGACTGACCTAGTTAAGCTGAAGTCTGGAAAACTTTGGTGTTTTCCAGGTTCACTGTTTGGATCTAGGACAGTCTGCACAATTCCAGTATTTCCATTTAAAAGATTTAAAAAGCCCCAAAAGAGATTTGAAGCAGAGCACTTTGCTGACTGACATGTATTTTTATGTATTGCTTTATTTTACATATTACTTTACCTTTCCACTTGTGAGTCCAGGCCCAAAGGCCAAGTTTCCACTCCACAACCTCTTCTTGCCCACTCCCCATGTCCATGTCTTGGGCTGCCAGCAGAGGAGGAGAACTGGGTAATTCAAAAAGTACTCCTGGTCGGTTGTGTTTACATGGGCAGTTCACTGACCCCCAGCCTTGTTTGCACCTACCACCATCTGTACAAACACCCACTTTGGCTGCCCAGGAGAAAAACAAGGTGCCAGGGCCAAAGAAAAGGGGAATCCCAAAAGCAAAAGGTGAGAACAGAGATTTGCCTGGTGGGGACATGTCCCCATTTGTCACCCACTGAGCAGTGATGCTGGAGACATCAATTCATGAGATTGTCTCCTACAGAGAGAGGAGGGAAGACTTTAGAGAAGAGAAATCAAAGGGGTTTCTCTGTCCTGGGGATTTGGCTCCTGGACCATCTTCCAGCTGCTCAGGGAAATGCCCAGGAGGTGTAAAGCTGCATGCTGACTTTGCAGGGAACCTAAAGCCAGGTCCCCAGCCACACAGAATACAGCTGTGAAAGTCACACCAGGGAGGTGGCAGGAAACAAAGGACTTTGGACAGACAGGCTTAATCCATTTAAATTCAGTTTCTCTCTCACTTCCCTCCCCTTTCCCCTTCGCTCTCATCAGACAGCTCTTCCCCCACCTCCTCTCAGTCCAAAGTGCCTTCCAGCAGTTTCACACCCAAGTGGCCCATGGGCTGAGAGAGTTATTCCATCTCTCTGCTGCTCACAAAGAGTCAAACCTGCTGTTCTCTTCCTCTTGCACAGCCTCTTTCCACCTAACATCTGCTGGGCTGTAGAGAGAGGTTATCCGCAGCTGGTGGTTCCTGTTGAGACTCACATTACGATGCTGCTTTGCCTGCCCAGGTGTTCACAAGGCCCTCCTTGTTGGGAAGCCTTAGGGGAGTGGGAGAAGAGCTAGTGCTTGTGGTCAGAAGGAATTGGAAAACTCATGACAGCTCTGCCACTTGCTAGGACTGGAAGGCTCTGAACGGATGCTGAGCGAGAAGGGCTACATGTGGGGATGCTCTATCAGCAACATCGGTGACCATCAGGACTTTTCGGCCATGAAAGCTTCCACGGAGCTCGTGCAGCCATCACGAGAAGCCCAAGTTTGGCTCCAGCCTGACAGGAGCTGCAGGAAAGCAAGCAGACAGTGCCCGCACTGAGGGATGTCAGACTGTCGGCGCTCTGGGGCTGGGGTGGGAGCTCTCTGCTCATCTGCCAGCAGCCTCTGTGCATCCAGCAGGCTGCAAACAGGCAGGGATGAGGGCTGCACGGACAGGACAGGCAGGGGCTGAGAGAGCTCCCAGCACAGGAACATGAGCAAAAAGGACTTCTGCAGGCTGCACGCAGGGCCCTCTGCAGAAGGTGAGTACAGGAACCCCCAGAACACCCAACGGGCCATTTTCCTGCTGCTAAACATCTATTTGCTTGGCTGGGAAATATCTGTAATCCCAAACACACCATGCACTTTCTTTTGTGTTAAGCGCCTTGGCAGGAGCCAGCAGTTCTCACACACAGTTCCATCTCTGCAAGGACTGAGTTTCCCAGAACACCCCCTTTAAAAGTCTCCCTTTATTAAGAAGAGCCAAACTGCCTGTTGCTGCCTTACAGGCTGCTCCCATGCCTCTCCCCACTTCCCCAGGACTCCACTGCCGTGGGCTGGAAAGCACTGAGCTCCCAGAGACACCAGCATTAAAAGAAAAGACACTAAAGAAAAGAGAGACAAAGGCAGGAAAGCTTTTTTTCACTGGGACCCAGCTGTCTGGCTCAGAGAAAGGCAAGAAAGTAGGGTCTGCTCTGCATTCCTGGGGCACAGCCAGAATAACAGCAGAAGGGTAAATTCCACAGTGCAAAGTGTTTTTCCTTACTCCCCTACCCCTTCTTACAAATAAGGCCTTGGAGATACGCTGAACATGGTGCTCTGGTGCAGGGACATCTTGCTAACAGCCTGCAAGTTAAACACTGCAGCACCTTCCAAAGCCAGCCAAGACCAGGCTCTTTCTTCTCACATCTGCTTACCGTACCCAGTATTTACATCGTCAGTATGGTTCCCATAAAACTAAACAGGAACAACTGATCACAGTCAAATAAAGCAGTAATAGTGTCCGGGATGTCAGGAAGCCTTACCCACTCCCTGCACACCAGCCCAGGCAGCTGGAGATCAAAGTTTTCTTATTTGCAATACATTTCTTGAAACAATTTTCAGCTACACTCAGTCTGCAGAGGGGATGCTGACACAATCCAGGGCTTCTCCCATAGAAACAGGAACCAAGAAACCAGATCTGTGCATTGCTGCCTCCATCTCCAGGTGGCTGAGCAGATGGAGAAGGCTTTGGCATCTCCAAAACAGGGAGTTGCTCCCTTCTTTCCCCTCCCTCAGCATCCCTCTCAGGGAAAGCCTTCTTGCAAAGGGTGAGTGAAGAGTTTGAGTGAAAAAGTGAGTGAAGCAGAGCCCTGCACAGGCAAAGCAGGGGTGCAGACACATTTAAACACGGATATGAGCTACTCCCCATGGGGACTGGTCTCCACGGGCACTAAGAGGGTTGTTTTTAGTCCTTGGTACCCTTAGGCAGGAGAGGTGAAAGGTACCTTTAAAGGGACCCGTTTAAAGCCATCCCAAGCCAGACAGGACCCGATTGCACGGAGGCCGGGGGCCGGTGCCGGGCAGGCGTGGGAGGGGGGTCCCGCCCCGCTCCGCCCCCGGGGGGGTGGCGGGNTCCCCCCGGCCCGTACAGCCGCGGCTCGGGGAGAACAAAAGGCAGGAGCGGGAGGAGGCGCGAGGAGGAGGGCAGGCGGCCACGGTGGGGGGATAAAAGGCTCAGCGAGGACCCCCCCTCCTCCTCTGCCCCATGTCCGAGCCCTCTCCGCCGCCCGGCATGGCTCGCCCGCCGCTGCCCGCCGCTGCCGCCTTGCTGGCCGCCGCTCTGCTGCACTGCGCCCCCGCCGCGCCCGCCCACCGACACAAGCCGGTGAGTCGGGACCACCCGGTGCCTCCCTCCGTGTCCCCCGCCACTCTCCGGTGCTGTCCCGAGGGCAGTATCTCCCTGGCAGATCCTCCGCTGAACGGGATGAGCTGTCTTCCCCCCCCCGCTCCATCCATCCCTGAGCCGCACTCGGGATGCCGGCACGGGCAGCGCTGCCCGGAGTCACCGGCCGCGGGACGGCTGCCCCTGCCCCGGCGGTGCCTCCCGCTCCGCGGGCTCCCCTTGGCTTGTTGGGGAGTTTCCACAGCCGTGTTCCCGAGGGAAAAACGGGGAGCGGGACAAGGAGAGTTTAGGAGAGGACACGGCATCCCCCGTGCTTTACAGGCAGCAGAGCACTCGCTGCTGCTCAAACACCCCCTGCACGCTGTGCTGGCAGTTCCGAGAAGTGTTACGGGGAGACGAGACCAGAGGGATGAATCAAAGGCGCAGGCAGGAGAGGAGCAGCAGGGCTCTTTCTTCCTGCACACGCCTGCCCGATCCCAGCACCTGGGACGGAGCTGCGAGCAGCAGGGACTGCGGCTGCCAGGGAAGAGCAGCGGCGTGCGAGGGATTTGGGGGACGGGAGAAGACAGAGAGCTCCTTGTGCTGGGAATGTGTGCGTGCGTAATAATTGGGTTATTATAGACATGCGCTTCGCTGGTGTGCCATAAAATAATAACAGAGCAAATGCCCAGTAGCAGCCCAAGGGGATTAGTTCAGGTTCTATCGATGGTTTTATTATCAGCTCTGTCATCTGAGTACTTTCTAACTTGGCTGCTAAATATGCTGTGGGCTGGGACTTGGCACAGAGCAGCCTTGGCCCCCAAAGTGCTTGCGTTATTCCGAATGAAATGTCACTGTGCTTGGCTCCGCTCTGCCTCTGGGGAAGGTGAGGCCAAGCACTCGGTGGTGGCACTCTGCACTCCAGTAATGACACTGCTCGGCGGGCTTCAGTCCCGTCGGAGTGCAGCAAGTGGTGGGCTGGGAGGGCAGAGCTCCACCTGCATGAAGCTGGGCACCGCTGGTTCCTCTGGGACATGGGCTGGGCTGGCAGGTGCCTCATGCTCTGCTGTGTGCAAGCTGTGAAGCTGCTGCTCCTGGAGGAACCTGCACAGCCTCTGGTCCTGGTCTTGCTGCCAGCAAGGACCTGTGTGGGATCCTAGGGGAAGAGAGACACAGCCTGGGTTTCACACCCTCTGAGCTTGAGCCCAGTCCAGCTGCCATGTCACTGTTCATCTCCTTTTGCCAGCACTCACAGCTGCTGACTGACTGCAGAGGTTGCTGGGGCTCAGCTGACTTGGCCAGTGCCCCTTGAAGTGGGGAGTACACCAAATTGCTGAAGAGCACAGAATTAATGCAGGGGCCAGGTCTGCTCAGACTCCTGGTCCATCTAATCTACTACCACACTCCAGAAGGAGGTCCCCCCAGTTGGCAGTCTGCCAGCTGAGAGATGATTTCTTCCTCATCCTAGGCTAATGCTCTGCACTGTGAGAGCTAATACTTTCCTCTTGGCTGGAGTAACTCCAGGTGATACTCTCCAGGTATGTTTTGTTCAGGAATACCTTGTGCTTGTGTGTTTGACCAGCCATGCAGGGCTCAGGGTTTCAGATCAATGTGTTTGACTCAGTCTTTGCAGAGATGGTGGCTGCATTGGTGTGGGTTGGAAATGGACAGACGATTTCCCATCCTTTCAAACAGCAGTTCTGTCATCCCAAATAGCTGTTGGGTTCCTTTCTGGTGTCAAGGCTTCTGAATGTCATTCTGCTGCCTCTGAGGTGAAGCCAGTTTTACTTGGGGGTTGCTCTCACATACAATGTAAGTTGGCAGCAGTGCAGCCCGTTCCTCTCCCGGCTGGGGAATATGTGAGTGCAGGACAGCTGAGGTGGGACTGCTGGGCTCACAGAGGCCCGTGGCCTCAGCCATTCTCTGCCCTCTCCTACAGAGAGCTGTGCCACGCCGTCACGTGTTCCCTTCTCTGACTACTCTGAGTCTGCTGCACAAAGGGATGTTTCCCTAATGTCTGACAGCAGCTAATTTCCTGTCTGCGCACCTTTTGCTGTCAGGTGATGAATGAGAAAGGAGCCAAGGGGCTGAGCCGGGAAAAGAGATTCACACTCCTACGAGACAGACCACAGGACATCCTCAAGCTGTGCTAGTACTTGGGGTGGGCAAGAACAGCCCTAGGTGCAGGACTGTGCTGCACCACGGCTATTGTGCTCCAATAGCGAGTCACAACAGCAGCAACTGAGAGGCGAGGGAATCAAGGGCTAAGATTCATTTTAAAGCCAGGCTACAGGGCAAGTTGCAGAAGGACTTGTGTTCTTTGAGGCAAACCCTATAGAACTCCTTCACTTTTATATTAATGCCTAAAGAAAGAAAGAGAAAACTGAGAGCAGAATAAAGGCTGTGTCTGGTGTCCACTGTAAAACTTGAGAACAAAAGATCTGCAGTCCTCAGGGCTGTGCACGCGCAGACACTAAATTCCTGCACTGCTTTCAGTTCCCCTGGGAAATCAAAGTCAGTCCATTTGCTCAGAAGGTCTCACTCCGTGGACAAGTGGTGGGCACCCTCCCAGCTACCAACGTAATCCATCCTGCAGCTCTCACCCTGAACACAGCAGGTTCCCCTCTGGAAGCAGGGCGCTGCCTTCCCCGCAGCCCCTGCATGCCTCACTCTGGGCTCTGGCAGCTCCCACAGGAAGGGTTTGATTTGCACTCTGGTTTGGCTATTTAAATCCTGCAGTTAGTGTTGGGGTAATTTTAGGCATGTTTATCTTCTGCTCTGGGAGAAACTCAAGACACATGTAAGTAGTTATTCTCCAGCGGGTTTGTTGTGTTTGTGCTTCCGCATGCAGCACACACGCACACGCTGCAGTGTGACAAGACTTGGGGGTGCTGCTGGCAAAGCAGATCGGGGAGGGAGAGGAGAGCAGGGAGGAGAGAAGCACTTTGGGGAGGATCCCCTTCTCCAGTTTTTGTTGCACTTGCTTCCCCCACGATTATCCAGCCCTGGCACCATAACTTGTGGGGCTCTGCAGAGGAACAGATGCACTGTGCTGGAGTAGTTTGAAAAGAACCTTCTGTGGAAAGTTGTCCTGCAGAGATGCTGGTCCTTTTTCCTACTAAGTCCCAAATATATGGACAGGTAAATGAAGGGTTTGTGGGTACTCTTGCACTAGGGTGGCTCAGCCTGTAAAGTGAACGGAAGCACTGCTGAGTCTGCACATAGCTGCCCAGCAAAATGAAAAGCAGAGCTTCAGGGGTTCACTAAGGGCCACAGACATGTTTTTAGAGGTTCACAGAGATCCTCATTCAGATAGATGAGCCCCAGCAAGGGCAGGCAGGTGACCAGACTTCCTCCTCTTAGTGGATTTGGGCAGGAGAGAGGTACTGATAGCTTATGGCTCCCTGTAGTTTGGATATAACTGCACAATGAACAAAACACCTCAACCCCCTTCCTCCCCTGCCAGGAGTTTGCCACATCCTAGAGCAGTTTCTTTGTTTCAAGGGGATTTCTAGGTTATCAGATTAAGGGCTCTTGAAACCTTTTGCTATGTCAGCATCCCGGGGTTTGTTTGCTCTGTAAGTAGCCCTGTTTTTGGCAAACTGTTGCTTGGGTGACACCAGCAGTTTGGTTGTGGTGTTGTCGATGGAACAGTATCACAAACTGTCACATAATTAAAATGTCTGATAATAAAAATAGTCCCGCAGTGTTTATTCATTTGCTTTCTCTTGTTACACCGAAGCCTGGTTCTTCTCATTCTGTCTGTGGGCATAAACATTTGCAGTCCATAATGTTTCATGTTCCATGTTGCTTAGGAAAAAGAAACATTTTCCTTTTTTCATTGCCCAAACTACCACCAAGTAATCCAGAAACAAACTGTCAGGCCCCAGGAGGTAGTGCTGGATGGTGCCATGGAGTATGGGAAGTGAGTGGAGGGGAACATCCTACTGTGTATGCATGGCCAGGCACTGCAGCAGCTCCCGTTTGGCCTCAGCCCTTGTGTTCTCCCTGGCTCTGTCTGCAGTGGGACCAGGCCGTAGCCCAGCGTGAAGGAGCCAGTCCTGTAGCAGAACTATTTTGTGTTAAGCAAAGAATTCATAGAAGGGTTGGGAGACTCTGCCTTGTTCTGGGGGAGGCAAGATCAATAAATCTGGTGGTTTTGCGTAGGCATTGTTTCCACTAACAGTGCCTTGACTAGGAGCACATTAAGCTCAGGGTTAGACCAGACCACAGTCATGTTTCTGCCATGAAATTTCAGCTGCAGCATTAGCACCTTCTGAGCCCAGTCTGCTCCTGGAATGCAACTTGACTAGAACGAAGCTGGTTCAAGTTTTACCATTAGCCACCAGCTGTAGCTGCACTTTCAAATCCAACCCCTGCAAATCCATGCTGGGCTGAGAAGCAGGCTGGACAAAAAGCCATCTATGCATCAGGAGAACAATGCTGATCTCAGGCAGGAACATTGCTGTTAAGGGGATGCAGAGCCCATGGGGGACATAACCACCCCACAGTGGACAAAAATGTGGTGAGAGAACTGTCTTACATGAGAACTGCAAGAAAAAGCATCTCTGCTGTCCTTCCCCACTGAAATAAGGGCAGGAGTGCTCTGAGGTGCAGGCTCATAGGTAGGAGGAGGATAATGCTACTAGCCAGAGAGGCAGCAAACACCAGGGCCTTGACAAACACTCTGAGTGACAAAAGGAGAAAGCAGAAACAGAAGCAACGGAAAAGCAGCAGCAGATGGGACAGGGAAGTGGAGACAAAATCCATGAGCTCATTCCCCAACATAAGAGGAAACAGCCCTAGTGACAGGGGAAGCACCCAAGACTGATGGGTTTCATGCTGTAACTTGTCCAGTCACTCCTGTCTGACAGGGAGAGGGGTCTCCTACCATGTCCCTGCCACAGAAGCAGCCAGGAGCCCAGGTAATTAGGTACACAAGAGAGGATACAAGTTTAAGTTCAGGGCAGGCAGAGGAGGATGGACCCAGGCAGAGGAGAGCCGTGGGCTTGTCAGTACCAGGCACCAGCCTCACTCTTGTGCTTATTTAGACACTGTGTTGCTGATATTCCACTGTAGCTGGGCTGCTCCAGCTGCTGCTCCTCCTGGGAGCTCTGGAGGGTGAGTACTGCCCAACACAATGAGGTTAAAGATGCTCCTGGCTCCTTGGGATGGCTGGAACACTTCCTGGGAAGCTTGGCTGGTGTTCATCTGGCCCCAGCAGACCCAGAGGTGATGGCTGTTGTATCACAGCACTTGAAGGCTGATAAAGCTGTGAGGAACTGAGTGGGCAGTCTGTACCTCCGCTGTGGTTTCTGCCGTCCCATGGGATCTGTCCATTCCCTCCTGTTCCCCCTCAGCCTTTCAGTCACAAGGCTGGAGGAAGAGGCACTTTCTTTGTGAGAAGCTGTAACCAGCCTGCAGCACAGCCTGCAGCACAGCCCTCTTTGCATACAGCTTTGCTCCTCTGCTGTCCTCACTGCCCTTAACCCCTGGTTTCAGGCCTGGAATTCTCTCTGTTCTTGGCTGTGTTCACATTTTACCGATCAGTCTCTATCGCAAAGCCCTGGCCTCTTCCTTGACTGCACACCAGCTGTTCCCATGCCCAGCAGCCACCCCAGCTGTGTGTTATACAGGGAAGGGCAGTGCAAGTGGCTGCACACTCTCAGCCAGAGGCTCAGCTCTGTTTTGCACTCTGCTGGGACAAACCCTGTCCTGGGCTGCAAGGGTTTTCCTTTGCTTTTGTGTTCAGTAATCCCTTCCCCTCTGCTGGTGGGATGGGACAAGTAGGGATGCCCTGAAAGGGACCCAGCAGCCAGTGCCCTCCTCCGCTCTCCTCACAGGTCTGTAGTAGCTTCAGCAGCAGCACAGCCCTAAGTGAAGCCCTAAGCAATACAGTCGGGGCATGGTAGCACAGCTCAGAAAACAAAGCAGGATCTCCCCAGGAGAGGGTGGGCTCAGCACCGGGTTGGAAGGATGCAACCTTAAGTGAGCGGACATGATATCTAATCCTTGGGAAGTGCCTGCAACAAGGTGTGTCCAGCTAAGGAGACCAAGATCTCCAGCCTGAGTGTCTCCTGAGCATTGTTTGGCAAGTGGTTTCTGCCTGTCACATTTCCCCTTGCCGGCTGCGCCTGCAGTGGCATTTTCCAGCCCTTTCCTGCCACGGTCCTAATGTCGGTGCAGTGACGACAGGGAGAGAGTTACTGTTGTCCAGGGGCACACACAGGGCAACAGGGCAGGTCTTGCCTCCTGCCTCCACCCAGAGCCATTCACAGGACCACGTCTCTGCAAAGGGCAGGAGGAGCAGGGAGGGTCCTGCCAGGTAAGGCAAAGTGGGGTTTGGAAAGCTGGGATTCGTAACAGTGGCCTTGAGCTAACCAAAGAGGGGAGAGAAAAGCTGCCTCTGGTCTGCCTCTGAACATGGGATTCCTCAGGGCAAGAAGGAAACAGGCAGCTTCTCTTCTCTCTGCTCCTGGTCAGAGGAGAGTAATAATCTCCAGTTTAAGCCAGTGGCCCCAGCCTGTAAGGCAACTGGCCTTCCCAAAAGAGGGCATGGCATCATAGAGACAAAAAACAGGAGTAAGGCATCTGGGTCAGCCTCAGCCCACTCACCTGCCTGAGCCATTCTCGAGGGTTTCCCGGTGCTCCTAGTTCCTGCACTTCCTGGCCTTGGAAAACCAGACGCATTCATCACCCCACGTCCTCAGCTGTCAGGACCTGCTTCTGGTGGCAGTGGGTGCTCCTGAGTGCACCCAGGAGCAAAGGTCCGAGTGGCCCTCCAGGCTGTGCTTTGGTGACCCAGCTGCCATTATGTGCTTTGGTGTCATTGGGGCTGAGAGAAAGATGTTGGCCAGAACGTGAACTTTGTCAGCTTCTCCTGCCGGCTGTCCTTTGCAGGCAGTAGCTGCCAGTCCAGGCAGGGTGCCAGGTGGCTCTCAGAGAGTTCCTCTCAGAGAGACAGGTACCTCCGACCTGGCAGGGCTCCAGTGTTCAGCAGGAGCAGCCCGGTGCAGACTCCTCTGGGCAGGCCAGACCGTACTCCCTCCTCCCGCTAAAGCCCTGAATGGATGCTCAGTGCCATGGCTGGTGGCTTGGATAGGCTTTGCTGTTCAGGATGTGAAAAGGCTTTCTCTCTTTGCATGTGTTGCTGCTGCAGTTCCTGTGGTGTGTGAAAGTGCACTGGGACACCAGGATTGTATTGATGGTTCTAAGGCGAAGGCTGGCAGGTGCCAAGCCACCAAGGGTGTCTGTCTGTCTGGGGAGGACAAGCTAGCAGGCTAGTGGTGACAGACACACAAAAAGCCTAAAGTGATGTGTGGACACCTAAACTGCACCTTGTGTGACCTCCCTGGCTCCCCTGTCCATCTGTGCATCGCTCAGAGGCACAGGGCCACTGCAGAGCCGGGAGCTCAGTAGCGGAATTAATGCCAAAGTCTTCACACTTCATTCCAGCCCGCATGAATGGGCTCATTGTAGGGAACAGAGTGGAGGCAGCACGCGGATTACACGGCATCATGGCAGCTCTGGCATCATGCCATCCTGACCTTTGTGTCCCTGGCAGGGCAGCCAGGAAATCTGGCCTGGAAGAAGGCAGCTCTTCGTGGGGGAAGAAAGAGCATGCCTAAAGCCCAGGTCTTCCCTCTGGAGCCCTGTGGGACAGAGCCTGCCTGTCCAAGTAGAGATGCACCTCTGCTGCATCTGAGCTCCTCCCGCTGCTCAAACACCTTTAAATTTGCTGCACAAAATCAGGCAGAAAAATTCTGTGTTTGGCCCTCTGCAGCACAGTGACATGGACCAAGCACCTCTCACCCCACATGCCTCACAGCAGGTTGGAGATGACACCTGGGTCGTGTTTCATGGTGGCAATATAGTCCTGCTGTCACATGGGAAACCAGTGGAAGTCAGCTAGTTAGCATTAATTAATGTTGTCAAGAGAAACCTTGCTTTTCCAACTAAGTGTGGAAGAGCCCATGAGATCTTATCCCAAGCAGAATCACAGGTACAGTGAGGCAAGTGGATATGGTCCAGTCCTTCCCTCAGGCAGTGATAGGGGCTGCAGGGACAGTCATTGCTGCTCTCTGCCCCAAGGGCTGGGCTGTCACCCCCAGATCCCTGTGTCCTGCTCTGCCAGGTCCACTGGCCATGCTGAGAGCCTGCCCACAGTGCCAGAACAGCAAGAGGACACCACGGAAGTGGCAACAGGGAGCACAGCTGCATGCTGGGGACTAAAGACTTCCTCCCACTAATATCACCTCTACCCGGGGCCAGGAGGGAATAAAGGATGTAGGGCAAAGGGGGAGAATTTATTCCCAAGTGATTTGTTTTATACTCGAAGGGTCTGGTTCTCATCCACAGCTTGCAAAAGTATTTCCTGCCGGCCAGCTGCCAAGGAAATGTGGACCAAAATAGCCCAGTGCTTAGTGGGTGCCATGGCACGACACAGTGCCTCCCAGGTGCGACCCAGCCTCAGAGCAGCAGAGCCCAGGGAACACGGCATGTTTGTGGGGAGCAGTTTGTGCCCTAGCAGTGGGGAAACAGCCCTGGGCGGAGGTGGAACTCACCACTGCAGGACTGCTGTGGGCAGTTGTCCACCACTCTGCAACAGGAAGAGTCTGCACGGACGCTGAAGTCATGGTTTTGCTTTTGCCTTTTAGGACATGTCTCAAAAGCATCACACCTGGAAGGAGCAGGCTCCTTGGCTGTCTGCCTTGGTGAACGCTGTGGGCACGGGTGTGCCTGCCAAGGGCTTCCCCGCGGGTGCAGCTGGGCAGGCGGCTCGCTGGAACCCCCCCCGCTGCGGCGTGCCAGACCTGCCAGTGTTGACGGACGGCCAGAACGGGCGGAACCGGCAGAAGCGGTTCGTCCTCTCCGGCGGACGCTGGGACAAGACCGACCTCACCTACAAGTAAGGGAGGCCTGAAATGGCAGTCAGGCTGGTTGGCTTCTCCCTCCCCACCGGCTCAGTCTGATGTTCCCTGGAGCGCAGCATGCTGTGATGTGACCATGAGAGCTGGAGGGCGGGCAGGGGCCAGGGGAGCCACATGCTGAACCACAGCAGGCTCGCCCCAGCACCTCCACATCCCCTCACGCACATCCCCTCAAGCACACGCTCCATAAACACAGCTGCCCACCCACCCCTGCCCAAGCACACTGTGCACAGCAACTGCATCAGCCCTCAGTCAGTCCCGCACCAACACCCCTGGGCACACACGGTCACTTTCCCTCACATGTTCTGAGCTGAGCCTCCACCACCAGCGCTCTCCTGCTGTGCCTTTGCCCCCACAGCCACCCCGTGGGAGGCTCACCTCACAGTTTATTTTAAAAAGATCTTTTTATTCAGCTGTTATTGATGGTCCCATAAACACAACTTTGGTGCAAAGGTTTGCTCAAATCACCCCACACATTCTCAATTGTGAATCTACTCAATGGGCTGGCAGGAGGGTTGTGCTGCCTCCCCAGCTGCCCTCAGGGGTATGAGTGGAGAAGTGAGCACAGTCACATGGACCTTGACAGCATGTAAATCATCTTTTGCTTAATCCAATACAGGAGACAGTTCCTCACACCATTAGGATGCTGTAGATAACAGAAAGGCTTCTTCCTTTTTTTTTCTTTTTGGTCAATATTGTTAAAGACAGAAACACAGCAGAGATTTACACACAGCAATACTGTTAATGGAAGGAAAAGAAACTTCCCTCCGTGACAAGTCTGCTCTTGTTATTGGAGGAAGTGGGAGCAACTGCTAAGTGCACCCAAGTTTCCAGGGGCAAAAAATGCAGAGATTGAGGAGAAGAAATCACATCACACCACTCCCAGGAATCTCTGTGGTGGTGACCTTACAGGGGACAGACCTGGGGAGTGCTGTGGCACTTTGGAACCACACAGAATCTGCAAAACTCTCCAGGGAACTCACCTCTGGCACACCAGCCAGAGGGTTTCAACACTGATGGGATTTATCTGCTGCACATGCTGCTTGGTAGAGGATGCTGGAGCAGTGCATGTATGGATTGGAGATGTTCTGGTGCTGAGAGTGGTGACCTTAGTGATGTTGATTGTAGAACTCGTGTCTTTGTGACAGCAGTCCATGGGACAGCAGCTGATGCTCTCCTCATCCAGTGTCTGTTGCCTTCCAGAATTATCAGGTTCCCATGGCAACTTGTAAAAGCTAAAGTGAGAAGGACCATTGAGGAAGCTTTGAAAGTCTGGAGTGATGTGACCCCACTGACCTTCACCGAAGTGCAGGAGGGACGGGCTGACATTGTCATTGATTTCACAAGGTGAGCATGGTGGGCAGCAGCACCCTCCTCCCAGCCAGAGGAGCAGTGCTGCAACCAGAGCAGAGACCTGCCAGCACACAACTTAGGCACTTAAATGGAGGCTCATATTTCTGCTTTCAGGCACTGAGATCTTTTCAGTTTTGTCAGTTGTGGGCTGCTTGGTGTAAGTGCAGCTGTTCCACACTGGCTGTGCACAGCACCGTTACTGATCATTCATTAATTTTCCTGGTGCATTTACGTTTCTCTGCCCACAGGCTGTTTTCTTAAGCGTTTGTTTTGACTTTCCATCTTCAGGTCCTCCATCCTGTCCCTTGACTGAACGATGTAACTGTCTGCCCAAAGACAAATATAGTTTCTTGGTTAAGTGAATCTTGGCTCCTGGCCTGAAATTCCCTTTTGGCAAAATACACACTAGGGCAAAGACTTCCCTGAGCTGCATGTTTGCACAGAGCTAATGAAGGCAGTGGAGACTGTCCAAGCAGTGATGTGATTTGCATGCTGTGTATTTGCCTGTGTCTCCCTGGGTTCTCTCAAGTGGCCACATCTCTCATGGGTTTCCTTCATTACTCATCAGCAGCTTGGCTTGAGCAAGGACCTGAGAGTTTGGCTGGGTTTGCTGCCAGCTGCCCCACTGCAGCCCGTCACCACTCAGTAATATCAACTTAATCTTGGCTTAAGCAAGTCACCTCCTTAATTCTTTAGGCTCCATAGTCAGCTCTGGGCTGGAAGCTGAAGAGGGGGAGGGGAGAAACATCCCTGAGAAAACATACAAACTCTCTAGGTCTTGGTGTGACTGAGCTCTGCTTCCTTAGTGCTTCGCGTGATCAAGCTGCTTCCTCAGGACTCCGATGCAGGACTTAGTTTGTGGCAATTGGAATAGCTCTGAGCAGTTGATCCGGACTGGTAGGATGAACTTAGGATGGGAATGAGAGCTGCTGTCCCTTCTCAGTGGCTCCTACCATTGCCCATATGATGCTGGAGTTCCATGGCCCTTTGTCTGAGGTGCAACGTGTCTTCCCTCCAGGTACTGGCATGGAGACAACTTGCCTTTCGATGGGCCCGGAGGGATCCTGGCACACGCATTCTTCCCCAAAACACACCGGGAAGGAGATGTTCATTTTGACTATGACGAGACCTGGACGATTGGGAACAACCTGGGTATGGTACTGTTTCAAGGGGAGCTGTGGATACTCCAGGGTGCTTGTGAATGAGACTGGAAATGATTCCCCTGTGGTGTGAACAGGGACCCTGTAAAACAGAGAGGCAACAACTATTTTTGTGGTGAGCATTGTTAACTCCCACCACTTAGAAACCTACTGTTAGTATTCAGGTCTTTTCATCTTTCAGCCACAGCAGAGCCTGTACCCAGCAGCAGGACCCTGGCTTCCCCATGGACTCCTCCTGTGTGGGGGGAGCAAAAGAGATGGCTCCTCTGCCCAGCCATGTGCCCTGCCACTTGGGAATTGCACCCTGCATTGGCAGGAGTCATTAGAAATGAAGCAGGGAAAGGATGAAGGAAAACTGAGGCTCAAGTTCCGTGTGACACAGTTGTCTTCCTAAGAACAGTCTCAGTCCCAGTCCCTGCAAGCATTGTTCACCATCTGCCCTCAAACAAGTCCATAAAGGGAAACCACCCAGGCTCCAGCTCTGTTCCCGTGGCCTGGGAATGCTCTGACCATAAACAATGCAACATCCAGTCAAGATTCTTTTTTAAATTTTTGCTAATAATAGATCTAAGCTGGTAGCTCTGTGCTTGGGCACTCAGGGTCTGGTGTCACAGTATCTCATGAAATACTGCAGTACCGCCTGGGACCATCTGGATCAGTGCCCAGACCATCAGTTTCTGGAAGACTCACCAAAATTAACCCAGGTCAGCTCCTCCTCCTCCTTCCCATTCTATCTACAGGGACAAAGAAATAATCACAAAGCCCAAGTTAACCTCGGGCCTCTCTGGGGTTTCGAAAAATTTTGGCCATGTCAGTGGGCTCCCCCAAAGCCTGTGTCAGTGTCAGCTGTCGGCCAGTTTGACTGTGTGGGGCACAGCACTGCTGTGTCTCCAACCCTGCTCACGCTGACCCAAACAAGAAGCACAGAGCACAGGACATTTTCACAGAAGTTTTCTGCTCCTGGGGGAGCAGTGGGCTCTGTTGGTTTTCAGCCTCTGTTGGGGTTGCCTGTGTTGTTGAAGAATTTCCTACATTCTCCGATAAAACAATGTTGGGGGCAAACCAGGAACTGAAAATGGACACCAGTTCCCATCAGAATCCAACTCTGTTCCATGGTGTTTCCCTCCCCTCCCCCCCATATCATCCATAAATAACTGTTGTAAAAGCTCTTTGGAGCTAATTGCCATTTAATGTGCTGAAAAGAGCTTTATGATATAAACATTGATAAATCCTTGACTCAGCTCTCAGTGAGACAGGGAAATCCTTAGCCTCATTTTACAGATGGGAGAGCACAAGTGTGAGGAGGGCTAAGGCATGCCCTGGGGTCAATCCAGAGCTGTGCAGGAAGCAGGACCCCACGTGGAGGACCATCCATGAGAGAAACAGGGATGCTGCCCAGCACAGCTCCTTCAGCCGTGCTGTTGTGCACCTCCCTGGAGAATCTGACAGCACAGCTGATCTGCCAGCACTGGAAAGCATCAAGTGAGGAGCCTGCCAAGCCAAACAGAAGTGTCTGAAAGTTCATAATAAATCACTGGCATAGAAATCCCACTCTCTCAGCTGACCTAGATGTGTTGATTTAATCAGGTCAGTGCTGTGCAAATTCATCGCTTCCATGTAAAGCCGGCCAGTGGAGGAAGGCCAGGGCTCACCTTCCCCTCCACCCTTTCCAGGCGTTCCTCCCCACTGTATTCCCCCTCTCCCATCCAGTCCTGGTGCTGAGAAGTGACCTGCTCCCCTGGAGCCAGCAGGGAAATCCTGCTTGGAGCATCAAGGCCGGCTGACTCACATCCCTGCTGTTCTCATCACTTGGGCTGCAGCTTGGAGGATTTCTGGCTGAAGGCAAGTGAATTAATATGCTGGGACTTGTCAACAAACAGCCTCCACTCGTAGTGAAATTTATCAGCTTTAAAAAGGACCCATTGGAAGCTAAACAAAATCTGCCAAATAATACAAGTTTGTGTACTGAAATCCCCTTTTCCCCTTCTCCTTTTGTAGTTGTTCCAAGGTCATGTATTCCTAAAACATGATCTCCCATAAATCTCTTTAAGTCTGGTGAAGAAGTCTCAGGCCTTGACATTGGATCATTTTTTATGGATTTATTTCTAAATGACACCTTCTCGACACAGTCCCCAGACAAGCAATAAATTAGCTCCCTCTGCTGTCTGTGTGACAACGGCCTCTGGCAAGTGTTAATCCCAGAGCTCCCTCACCCACACCAGTATGTTCCACAGTGAATGTGATCTAACTGGGACATGCTGAACTTCAGCTCGAGCCAACAACTGCTGCAAGGCTGGGTGGACAAACACCAACCTTACCACCCCACCACCTACATCTATTGTCTAGGCTTCCTTCTCTGTGCAAATTCCTCCTTTCCAAAAGTGCATGGAAAACCCTTTTCTTCCTGGTAGCTGATGAGGTGGCAGGAGCCTCTGACAACAGAACTGAGAATTATCAACATGTCCAGGTTAATACCCAGGTGTATGGATTGACTCATGGTGCTTCTGAACCAGTGAATCCCTTTATTATGCCCTTTGACTCCTTAAAAAAACCCCCACAAACATTTTGGAGCTACACAGGAAAAATCTGGGAACAACCTAGTGGAGGTAGATTTCTCTTTCCTCTTTTTGGACTCCTACAATATATGTCAGTGTCTGGTAACTGGTAGGAACAGGCCCAGGAGGCAAAAGCATGTGAGCAGACAAAAAGTATCTTCCATCTTCGCCCATTGTAGGCACTGACCTTCTGCAAGTGGCTGCTCATGAGTTTGGCCACGTCCTGGGCCTGCAGCACACGGCTGTCTCCAAGTCACTGATGTCTCCTTTCTACATCTTCCGCTACCCCCTAAGCCTGAGTGAGGATGACAAGCAAGGTATCCAGTACCTCTATGGGAAACCCTCATCGGATCCTGACCCAACTCCAACGCAGCCAGCAGAGCTGCCCCAGCCAGACCTCGAAACAAATGAGATCACCAATGTGGAGGTGAGTGAATGGCTTGTCTGTGCCCTCCCCTGACACCCTGGTTGGGGCTGCCCTCACCAGGAGGCTGGCAGCAGGCTGGGTTCGTGTCTGCCTCTTCCATTAACACTGCTGAGCCCAGGCCCGGGCCCCACAGCTGGCACTGGGAGGTGCAGGGAGGGGATCTCTGGGCAGCACACGCCCAACCCAAACTGGGCAGTTTCCTGGACACAGGGCCTTCCCCTTGGCTGAACCCAGCCTGGGTGAGTGGTGCTCCTGAGGTCCAAGCCCCTGACCCGCAGTGCTTCGGCAGGCTGTGCAGCCCGATGCCTGTGGCACAACTTTCGATGCTGCATCCACCATCCGAGGGGAGCTGTTCTTCTTCAAGTCCCGCTACGTGTGGCGGCTCCGAGCGGGAAAGCTGCAGGATGGCTACCCAGCTCTGGCCTCTCGCCACTGGCAGGGGATCCCCAGCTCTGTCGATGCCACCTTCGAGGACCCTCTGGGCAATATCTGGTTTTTCCAAGGTAAGAGCTGGACCACGATCAGATGGCTCAGAAATGCATCTCACTTAACGGTAGTCGGGACCCAGCAGGTCCCTGGAAGAATAAATCTCCTGGAAATCCTCAACAATCCAGTAATCCTTGTTATTTGTTTCCTTACCTATTTAAACTTTTTATCAGGTATTGAGGAGGGAAGAGAGAACAAGGGGTCACTTTTGTTTTAAACACAGCCCATTCTCCTTCCCTGGAACACAAACATTTGTAATGAGCCTCTGCCCTGGCAATGCTCCTGGCAGAGGAGAAAGAAGGAAACATTTGCTCCATCTCCCCAGCTGTCATGGGAAGCACTGTGCTAGAAGTGAGCCCCAGCAGCTTCCCTGGTTGTGAAACACCTATGCCTGTGCCCCCAGGGCCCAGTTCAGGGAATGTACAGCATTTTCTCTGCTCCTCAGAGACCTGGATGTGGAACTTCCCTAGTACTCCATGACTTTATGGGCCTACAGGGAGCCCGGGTGCAAAGCCAGGCAACCTCCAGCAATCACAGAGATTAAAAATGAAACTGCCTCCTGACCATCTCTGGAGTTCAAGGCCAGCAACAAACCCTATTTCAGCTCCACTGTTTTCTTTAATGCTCTTCCCAAGTGTAACTCTAATAGGAGGGATGCAGAATGACATGGGAACTCATTGTGGGTGTGCACACCCCGTCTGCACTCCATAAGACCAAGTACCAAAATCCCACCACATGGCTCTGCAGGCAGAGTTCCTGCATAAACACATTACTTAGCACCTGACCTGCACACGAGGACTCACAGTGCTAAAATTGGCAGGCTCCTACAGTGAGTTAAAATGACATAAGGGGAAAGTATTACATGCTGTAGGCTAATTACAGAGATTTCCCTTTTAATCTAATCTGGAACTATGCTTCCAGTCTCTATATCAACTTGGCAAATTCTTCCTGGTTTCTGCAGCTCACTCCTTTCCAGCTACATGTCCCCTTTGTGCCTGTGCATGCCCACATGTTTTCCAAGTGCTGACGTTGCAGGGTAGAGGCTGGTCCCTCCAGGCAAGTCTTTTATAACTTCCACAAATAGAGGAAAATGCTGCTGAAATGGACCTTTCTGTCCCCGACCAACACTCGCCAGGCTGGACTGAGGTGGGATGCCAACACAGCGTTTTGGACACACAAGTGGCAGTGTCCATTACACTGGTGGTGGTTTTGCCTCTCAGGCACAGCTTCCCGTGGGAGCTCTGCCAAGGCACCAGCTCCAGTTGCACAGCTCACTGCCAAATTATCAGACACCAAGGAGTTTCTGACCCTTTGTCTTCCTTGTCTGTTTCCTCGATAGATTCTCAATACTGGGTTTATGATGGTGAGAGACGGGTATCTGGTCCCACCCCGATCGTGGAGCTGGGCCTCCCTGCATCCCCTGTGCAGGCAGCTCTGGTGTGGGGGGCTGAGAAGAACAAGATCTACATCTTCAGTGGAGGCAACTACTGGCGCTTCAACCCTCACAGGCGCCAGGTGGACAACATCTACCCCCGGGCCATGGCCGACTGGCGCGGCGTCCCACAGGAGATTGACGCCGCTTTTCAGGATGAGTTTGGTCAGTGCAGCAGGATCGCGACCTGCTCTGGGGTGGGTGCTCTGGCTGACACCACTGCCCAGCTGGAAGAGCTGGGCAGATTTAGACATGTGGTAGTAGTGGACACTTCCCAGCCGTAACACATCCCATACAGTGTAGAGGGGCAGTTCCCTCCAGTGGGAAGGGAATTGAGGCTTCGCCCATGAAAGTAAGAAGTTTCATTCTCATTAGTTGCAGCAACTGATATGTAAGTGTATGATAGACAGAAGTAAAATATCTGACCAAGGAGTGGTCACAGAATCCTACTCACCTCTTACTGCTCCTGCCAAAGGAAGTGATGAGAAGACAACAGAAACACTGCCCACACTTCAGCCTGGGCAGCTGAACAATGAACAGGCTGCTTTTGGTATTGACCAGTCCTTCCCAATATGCCCCGTGCTGAAGACAGTATGACAGTGCCACAGAAGCACTGGGGACAGCCAGGGTGCTTGGGATGACAGGTGTGGTGAGTGCCTCTTTCCTCTCTAAGGATGAAGTGAATCAACTCCCCACTGCTTCCAGAACCTAAATTCCAGGGCAGCTTGCCCACAGTAACAGATGCTCTGCAGCAGGTCTTCACAAGTTCCCAGTTCCTGTCCTAGACATCCTCTGCCCTCACAGGGCTGGGTCACTACAAGTGTACAGCATATTTAAACCTTAAACCCACCAGGAAAATAAAATAAAACCCATCCTGTTTACTGTCCAAAAAGTAAAACTAGACTCTATATCAAAACTAAAATGGTGTGAAAGACAAGTGAACGCCACGAGCCTGGGTTCAAGTAAAATCTCCTGCCTCTTCCAGCTCTCTTTCAGTACTGCATGTGTTGCAGAGTGACAGCTGAACAAAATGCTGGGAAAGGGCTCTGAGCCACATGAACGCTGTCTCTTCTAACCCCTCCTCTCTCACCCACAGGTTTTGCATATTTCCTGAGAGGCCGAGATTACTGGAAGTTCGATCCAGTCCAGGTGAAAGTGCTGGAGGGCTACCCACGCCAGATCAGCCAGGACTTCTTCAGCTGTACTCCCTCCTCCAATTCCTTCAGATGAGGGGGCTGCCTGTGTCCTCCATGCTCCCCTTTCATCACCCTTACCTCCAGCAGCCACACAGGGGGTTCTCTCTGCCATTCCTGGCTTCCTTCCAGGCTCAGCATCTGACGCAACAGGTGTCTGTCACAAGTGACAAAGTTTGCTCCTCTCCAGTTCCAGCAGCCCCAGCTTCAGTTGCTATCAATGTAAAAGCAGCTGCCATGCTCTTTGCAGGCAAGGGCGGCCACACTCTTCTAGCAATAGCATCCCAGAAGCCATCAGGCCAGCCTGGAATGGGATCATGCTCTCATAGTTAATCTGAACCCCATCCTGTAGAACTGATCCAATGGCATTTCCTATGTTTACATAACTCACTACGGCAGCCCTTTGCTGCTCCAGACGCTGATCAAGGAAAAAAGGATCCCCCAGCCCGGGGTTTTGAAGAACACCGATCCTGCCTGCGGAGGAGGAGGAGGACTGGACGTGCGGCTGCTGCCAGAGTCACTTCGCCGGGGCAGCCGTGGTGACTGCCAGGGCGCTGCCGCAGCCCTACTCCCGACTTAACGTTGTATCACTAGTGTGCGTTAGGATTTTGTACCGATTTGTATATAGACAAGGGGCCCCCTCCCTTCCTCCCTCCACGGTGCTGGGTGCCAGTGCTGGACACTGCCCCGCGCTCATCCCGGCGAGGTTCCCATCCCGGGATGCTCAGATGCACTGATCGCTCTCGTACCGCCGTTCCCGGCCCGGGCTGGCACGGCACACCCCTTGTGTCCGCCCAGCCTTACGCCAAACACCACGGGGCTGGGACCACTCTCTTCCCTTTTCACCTTCCAGCCCAACCCGCGTGCGCGGCTGGACAAACGGCGGCGAGCGGGTGGGGATGCTGCCGTCTCCCGGCGCCGCCCGCCACGAGCGGAGGCGCAGCCGTCGGCTCAGCGCACACCGTGCGGGGCTCTGTGTGTATTTATGTACCGCCCCGCGACAATAAAATCCGCCTCTTTTCTACATGCTGCCGTCCCAGCTGTCCCTCCTTCCCGGCCCGCCCCTCCCGCCCCTCCCGCCGCAT